>JAPDEO010000005.1:600000-937712 GCA_027569155.1 Aspergillus haitiensis | reverse complement strand
TAATGCCCAACACTGGAAAGTAGCTCTGCTTCTCTGCTATTGTTATCCAAAGAGCCTAGGTCGGTAACTTTATTGATATGCTCATCAGGAATTGGTAGCAAATTGGATGAATGTGCGTCACTCATATTGGAGTAATCTTGAAGCTGATCAACCTCAGATTTGGGAGATAAGGTTCCACTCTCTTGGTGGTTATCATATGTTTCCTCAATGGTAATAGCAGAAGATTCTGCAGAAATATCGGCATACCAAGCTTCGCTGGTAGCTGAATAATGCCCAACACTGGAAAGTAGCTCTGCTTCTCTGCTATTGTTATCCAAAGAGCCTAGGTCGGTAACTTTATTGATATGCTCATCAGGAATTGGTAGCAAATTGGATGAATGTGCGTCACTCATATCGGAGTAATCTTGAAGCTGATCAACCTCAGATTTGGGAGATAAGGTTCCACTCTCTTGGTGGTTATCATATGTTTCCTCAATGGTAATAGCAGAAGATTCTGCAAAAATATCGGCATACCAAGCTTCGCCAGTGGCCGAATGATGCAAAACACTGGAGAGTGACTCTAGGCTGGATGCATCACCGTCATATCCCGAAGGGCTCGACTCATATCCATCAGATACTAACAATGGTTGCATGTCGCCCGAGCTAGTGGACTCATCAGCGTACTGTTCAGCAGTCGACATTTCCATGTCTGAAATTTCATGATCAATGTTCTGGCTCGACTCTACAACATATCCGATCTCACAATATTCGTCTTTTTGCCATTCGGTATGCTGAATTGGCATGCTCGCTGAGTTATCAACCACGTTGAAATTGAATTCCGGAACGTTGTTTCTAGGCTGGTTTACAGCTTCGTTCTGTTCTTTCCGAACACGATAAAAGGTTCCCGTAACCGGGTCAAACGCGAGATTCTTATCATCTCTTTTGTTGGTGTTTTGAGAAATAGTGCTGTTGTTATTATCGGACGTTTTCATGATTTTGATATCCGAGTCTCCGAAAAGACATTTGTCTTTGACCTCAGCATCTAAAATAGAACTAGGTAAGTAGTTGCTTCTTCATTAAAAAACAATAGTGCCCTCCCATATGGGGAACTCACAGTCAAAAATATCGATATTGTAAAGGATCTTAAGCTCTGCTTGGAGAAGAATCGCATCTGCCAGAGCACGTTCCCACCTGCGTCTCATTGGACCAGGCTCTTCCTCATCCGAGTCAAACATACATACGGGATGACTAGGGCGACTTGGAGGGGTGGGGGGCGGGCTAGGACAACGAGGACGAAGAATTTCAATATAGTTGTCTGTGGAATCATCGATCTCGACGCCACAAAGGCATTCTTCGCTATTGTTGTCGAATAGCACTGATACATTTGCACACACAGTGTCAAATGGGAGTAAAACGTATGTATCACATAAAACCTGTAGGATACGCGACTTTTGATATCTACAAGTTATATTCTGGATCTCCGGCGCCGGTCCGTCTAAAAATCTACGTCGATCTTTTCTTTTCCGGGGCACGATGGGATGACCCCATAGAGAGGGCATCCGGGATATAAAGCGGGGAGCGTCAATAGAAAATTGATTCATAATCGACTCCAGAAACTGGCCTCCGCGAGAGCAGGAGCCCTGGATGTCCCGAGAGACCAGGGAGCTCATCTTGCGGATGCCGACTTTGATATAAGATGAAGCCGATGGAAGGTTGGGTTAAAAAAACGGTAAAGGAGGATAAGCAGGGTAAAAGGGTAAAAAGGTAAACTGGATAAGCCGAATAGCTTTGGATAAAAGAGTAGCAGAGAGCAGATAATAAGAGTTTAGCAGATACGCTGATGCTTGATAACAGTAACGTACCAACTACACAAATATGGGTGAAGAGAGGAGAGGAGAGAAGAGAGAAAAGAGAGCAGAGGAGGGGGAGAGGGACAGAAGGAGAGTAGTAGCCTGGATGGCAAACTTGTTGAGCCAAAATTGGAAGGTACACATACCTACCTAGTACCTAGTACTATGTACCTCTAGGGAGGACTGCTTCCTTCCTCATTTGGAAGGTATGAGGGTATGCCTGAGGTAGCTTCATACCTACGAATGCCGCCAGAGTTTAGGTCAGTGCCACAGGTATAGTTAGCTCACGGCATCTAATGTTTAGGGCTTGTAGCTCCCCTTCCCCCTTTTCTCTCATGTTGAAAATGCTTTTCCCACGGTGGGAAGTATTGTCCACGTCAGTACTGTGGGCGACCTACAATGGTTGTCAAAACAGAGTAGCATGTCAAACTGGAATGAGCAAGTCAGGTCCCTGAGAGGTGCGTGTTTCGGGGCAGTATTTACTGGTCTATGTGGGCGGATGCCTTAACATATAATAGACAGACGGAATATCTCGTTGTCGTCGTCGTATCGTAGTAGATAGCTTGTTTCCAACTTGCGCCACGGCCATGTCACCTTTCTTTTCTTCTTCTTTTCTTTTTTTGGAGGGGGCAAGGTTGTTCAAGTTGTTATTGAATCATAGGCGCATGTTTATGGGTCTGCAAAAATACCAAGTATGGTTACCCCGGGTATCTCGACCAATGTCTTTGCCTAGAGTTCTTCAAATTTGAAAAGGAGAAAATACAGGGTAATAGGAGTGAGAAATGATAGTCCAGTAGTGAGCTAACAGATTTCATAATTTATACTTAACCCGCGGAAAATCCGCTGCAAATATTGGACCATGTTAAAGATCTACTATCTGTATTTTTGAAAGAGTGTTTGTCTACACAGAACCCGTCCCTTCTACAGAGCATTAGCATTAGCCATAATGGCGGATAGCCCTAATTCTACGATATATATTCGTCAACTACGAGCTCTATGAGCAAGGTCTTCTACCCAAACTCTCGATACATACATATATATTTTCCTTAGGCACCCCCCACCCTCCAATGTCCATTCACAGCATATAACATAATTAAACATGCACCTCCATCTATAAGATCCTCAATAACTATCTCGAAATATTCAAGGTACGTACCGCGCGCACATACAAATCTTATAGACCTACTCCACATCCACGTGATTTATCGATAAGATCCCCGATAAGGATTTTGCTCCACTGCTGGATGCTATTTTTTTTTTGCCTGAACTTTTTCCCCCGTGCAAACCTTCAGCGCAATAATAAATTCGTGATCTGGTCCACTTTAAAGTGTTTTTTTGTGCTGCTGGCAGTACCTAGTCTCCCCATCGATTCCTACCTACCTACCTACCTATATAAGTCAACCAATCCTACCTCCCAGCCTCTAGATATTCCATCGTCATGGCTCAGGGACCCCTCAAGAAATCCGGGGCCGGTGGCAGCGCGGCTTCCTCCAAAAAGTAGGTGTTGACCTCTCTCTTTCCCAATGCTCCATTTGATTCCTCCGTTTCCTTTAAGACAAAGAAAAGGAAAAAAATAAAAATAAAAATACTTTCCCCCCATCTCCCTCTTCAAAAGCCAAATTTGAAAACTCCATTCCAATTCTTTCACATATAACCTAGGTAACTTACTAAAACCTTTTTTTTTTTTTTTTGCGATCAAATTTAGACCCTCCGCTCTCGGCCCCAAGAAAGGATCGCGAACAATCGCACCGAAAAAGGCATCATTGATCAAACAGAAAAAGATTACTAAAGTATGTTCTCTCTCTCTGCGTGTGTGTGTGCGTGTGTGTTTGTGGGGTTCACTTCCTCTCTTACCCTGGTATCATGCATCATACATTGTTCATAAACTGGACATTTACATTTGGTCTAATTTCCCCCTGTTTCCCCATCGCGCTTCTTCTCTTCTCCCTATTCCCTCATATCATCGAATACCTAAGTAAAGTGGTCCCTTCGGATTATGCTAATTTTTCTGCATTAGAAATTGACAGCGGGATTGACGGCGAGAACGGAACGAAATTTGGCACAGCGCGCCGGACATCTCGAACTACTTGCAGGGGGAAAGAAAGATAAGAAAGCGGAGAAGGGGAAGGGAAAAGATGGCAAGAAGGGTTAACGAGGTTGAGAGATATTATTTAATTCATTAGTTAGTCAATTAGTGTGTTGACTAGTGCGGTGACACGATTGATAATGAAAGCGTTCGATACCCCGTGTTCAAATCGTACCACCATCAAATAATAATCCATGTACCGAGAGCGTTAAGAAGAATTCAAATGACATTTGAAACTATATCCATAATATGTCACGAGTGCTATCTATCCTCATAGTAAACTTAACTCTGCAACCAGCGCAAAAGAAAGCATAAAGAGATCAGAGAAAGACAAGAGAAGAAAGGGAAATAAGAATAAATAAATGAAAATTCATAAATCGTGCATGGTCGGAAATCGAGGAGTGAAGCAAAACAAGACGCTGCAAGGGTATCGAAAATATCATCCCATTCACTCCGCCGCCCAGACCTTGTAATTATATTTTATTATAGATGCCTCCCCCTGGTATACCTAAATTTTTGTCACTCGACGTGGTGCGCCAGATTGGTCGATCAGTTCAACGCCCCTTTCGATCCATTTCCTGAAACCCTCATCAGTTGGGTCAACAGGAAAATCGTCCCAGACAGGACCCTCGGAATCAGCATAAGTCGACCATACACCCTTGGGAACTTCAGACGCAGACCAAGAAGGAAGCTTGGCGAGCACACAAGTATAGTATACGTAAAGAATTCTGCAAAGCAGATCAACTCGGTCGACATAGTGTTGCTTTGTGGGGTCAGGTTCGCGGCCGCCATCTCCAAGGCGCCTCCACCAGGATACACGCCAGCGTAGTGTAAGAAGAATACGGCCCAATTCATTCAGGAAGTTCATGTGTGTCTCCTGAGAGATCTGTTTCCATTTGATGTTATAGAAATCGCGCTCTAGTCTCCGGAAACCTTCAACTTCGAGCATGCGGCAAATGATTCGTGATAGTTGAGCTGCAAGAAGGATTTCGCGCTGATCATCGGCGTTGTTAACATCCATGGGCCTTTCTTCGCTGTCAGCCTGAAGTGGGACGAAGCTATAGCTTGCACGGCTGGGCATGTTGTTCCATTGAGAAAGTAATGTCTATAATAAATTGAACATATCAGTAATTCATCTTTAAAAATGACAGCAGCGGGACTAACGTATATATTTTTCATCGGATCGCAATCCTTGACGCATGTGAGCCAATTCTTGGATTTGTCCTTTGACTCGACGATACGTCGATCGATAAATTCGAGGAAGTTTGACCTCGAATTGCCGTTGTAATCGCTCAAGCCTCTCAGGAATTTGTAAGTCTCGCTTAAGTCAAGAACATAGAGTGATCCCCAGGATTGACTGGCTCGAATATTAAATTTTCCTTGACGTTCGCCTAGGAAGGTAAGGAGGTCATTCAGATCGAATTCTGAGGGTATATTTAAGCGAACTCGCCCCGACTTATCCAGCGTTGGATGGTTGATGGCGCGTTGAGCTGCAACAGTTAGCTAAAGACCAAGACAGAGGTATACAAGGTAAATAGAGACATACAAATATAATTGCATGTTCCATATTCAACAATGCTTGAGAAACAAGCTCTTGCACAAGGCTGTTCGTGGAGGGTAGGGCGGCAAGCGTCACACGGGGCGTTCCCATCACACTTGTTAACAATTGTCAGCGATTATCCGAAAGATGAATATGAATCAAGTGCAAACCCATACCTTTCGCTTATTCAAACGGCACTGAACACAAGTGTCCTTATTCTTCCTTCGTAGTCCAGCATTGGCCCTGCCGGCCATCGTCAAAGGTCCTTTGCGGCGCGCACCACGAGGAGGGGAAACAAAATCAGCGGAGGCAATTGATCCGCCTTGGCCATCTTCCTGTACAATCTGGAGAGGTTTGGGATTCTCCTGGTCCAAGGCGATACTAAGATTACGCTTCTTGCGCTTCTTAATGGTCGCGGCAGACTGAAGCCCGAGAGTTTGTGGTCGTGATGGCGCTCGTTGGGCAGCAGTAGATGAAGCCCTAGACCTAATGGGGGCAGAAATAACGAACGACTCTGATGGGCTTTCACCAACGATGAGAGTAGCTGGCGACTCTGACGGTGTTTCTGCTTTTTGGGAATCCTTCCACAAGCTCTCTTCGTCGAATTGTCGCTCTGCAAAAGCTGGAACATCCTCGCTTGTGGAAGAATAAGGGTAATCATAAACGCCAGGCAAGTCACCAGATACGGAGGAGCTCTCTGATTTGTATTGAAACATATCCTGACTTTTTGGCTCATCCTTGAAAAAAGCGGGAACCTGTGGGATTGATGCTGGCGACGTCAAGTTAGAAGGTAACTGGGATTCAAGACCATCCAGCCAGCGCGTTTCAAGAGACTGAATCGGTCCTTGGAAGCCACTCAGTCGCCCGGCTTCTTTGTGAAGCAGCTGCGGGCCCATGGCGAGCGAAACTGGAATTTGGCTGGGGGTGGGCTCAGGAGTATTGGCAATTGGATCGGCCCAGGTCTCCGCTGTGTGAAAAGAATAGCCCTGGGGGATATTCTGAAACGACAAAAACTGATCTGATGAAATATCAGAAAATCCTTGTCCCTGTGATACTCCACTAGCATCTTCAACAATGAACGTATTGGTAGAAGCGGCTGTTTCCTTGCCATATTGGTAAAAGAGGGGCGTTTCCATCGGAATTCCGGCTGTCATGTTGCCAAACAACTGGAAATGCGGCCATGACTCGTCCAAATGAAAGTTATCATCAGCCGAAGGCAGTGTTCTGGGGCTGACGGTACCGCTGAGCGTGCCGTCAATCGTGCCATCAACCGGACCGAACTTTTCAGGCGAAGGAATTCCTTGCTTACTATATCCCCGGCGTGTCAGCCTCAACATATTGTCTCATCCGTGGGGGGAGGGTAAGGTGAGTATCTTCAGGGCGCATACCTGCTGTCATCGCTTTGATAATCGCTTGACTGCCCAAGATGAGAGACATTGCCGCTCAAGTCTGCGAAATCCGCGTCATCATGATTAGAGTCCTGGCTGGTATCCCAGTCAAGCGGTTGTTCGTAGCCCGGGTGGTCCCAAGGAATAGAAAAAACAGATTCCGTTTGCCAATTATCCAAAATTTTGGGGTCTATGCCCGCAGTTGTTCCAGTACTCCCGCCTTCCATACAGGGGACTGAAGGAGGGGGAAAGTCGTCAAGTCCTCGTGGAGCGGGCAAGGTCCCTGGCGGGTTGATGCGTCGATAAGCGATCGACGACCGTGCAGGGAAAAGACAAAATGTGGGCAGTACCCTCGCACGAGCAGCAAGAGAAGGACGGAAACGAATCTCAGGAGGGGAAATGACTCCTGATATTAATTTTTGTGATTGCGGCGGGTAAGGTTTTTTGGGGGGGGGAGGAGTGGGAAGAGAAAGAAGAAAAGAGATGACGACGAGCGATGGTCAGATGGCAGTAACAGAATTTCGTGGCTGACTTCCAAGTTGTTCCCCACTAAAGATTTTGAGGCGATCGGCCACCGATGGATTATTCTCACCACTCTGACAAACTGAACAAACTGAACGGGGGATAAGTCCGCACAGACCAGTTTCGCCGAAAAGGCAACTCTCTTTTTTTTTTTTTTTTTTTTTTTACTTTTTCCTTTTAGCCCTTTTTTAGCGTCTTCCTCGGAGGTTTGATAAATGAGGCGCGATGTGGCTGTCTTTCTCTTGCTTAATCGTCCAGTCTGGTTGTAAGTTCGGAATGATTCTAGTCGCCGCTCAAGGATTTTAGAATGCAAAGCGACCGATGGTTATAATTATTATGAAGATTATTATTGTCAGGGGTGAGTTAGTAGGCATGGAAGGTGTCCTTATTATTATTATGATCCCAGATTAATATTACTATTACTAGCACGACTGCCCAGGCTTGATCGCCAATCGCGCCAGAACCCACTCAAGTCCCAAGTCTCATAGTAGTCTAGCACTACAGTAGTCTGACCACACTAGTGCTCACAGTCATAGCAAGCGACCCTCCGTGAGGGATGGATAATAATATCGCCCTTTGCCATTATTAAGTTACTCATTCAACCTTCCATCCTTACAATCCGGATTACGAGACCGAATCAGCTTATCCACGCAAGATAGCAGCCCTGCGTGTGACAAAAATATCCATACATAGTATATGATGTATGGCAGGGATAAGCCTTGATGCCATTCGGATTTTAATGGGTCGGAAAGTCTTCCCACTTAAAATTTCTCCCTCTATGCTAGACTTCTAAGGGTATTATTATTATTATTAATTTAGTTTGGATTAGGGAGGTAGCTAACGATTTAATCTACTCTACCCTAACTAATATTCCAGAAAGGTGTGTTTGTGTATGTGTGATTGTTTCCATTGGGAAGTATTCTTTGGTTGGTGCCACACCTCGATTATTGTGAACTCTCAAGCAACACAAAAAAAATTTTTCTAGAACCTACAAAATATACTGAGGGTCCACCATTTTCCCCATAGTAGAAAGAGCAATAAGAAGAAGAATAAGGATAAGGATAATAACAACAACAACAAATAAAGAATAACAAAATAAAGAAAAAGCAGAAGGAAAAAAAAGAAAAAAAAGATAAAAAAGAAATTAATTCCGCTGTTCAAATCCCATCACGAGCTGTAGTCAACAGTGGCCATTAGTTATTTCATACCTCAAGAAGCCTACCCCCCGGACCATGATCTACCTGTCAAGTCCGTGTAGTTTTAGGCATGTCTCCACTAAAAAGAAATTTCTGTCTTATATTATGAAATGCAACACTGAATAATATCTATTATTCGCTAGAGCAGAGACCATAATGATAAGACTAATCTGCATCAGGGTCTTGGAGTAAGCCACAAAGTCCCGTTTATTCTTCTGTAGGGATTCCAAACGGGCCTAAACTACCTATGACCTGAACTACCTAATCAGGTACCTAGTTGGTAGACTGTGCTCCGAACATCGTGGCAGTACGTACCTTAGTTGTGGATCTAATTTTTGGGGGTGAGAGAAGAGAGGGGTTAGTTCAAACATGCTCCAACAATAATAATGATAATAAATAAATAAATAAATAGTTAGTCAGTTCTTAAGGGAGGTATTATTATTAAGTCCTCCGCACTGCCTAGACCTACTTAGACAAATAGTCATACTTCTTTACTACTCTGGTATCCAAGAGGATGATTCTTTCATGGACTCGGATTACTTCTTATCCACGTTCATTCCGATGTAGGTGACCAGAGGCTTCAAATGAGATCTTTGATTGGCCTTTTTGCCCCTCTCGATTGCTTCGTGGATGACGGAGTCTCTACCCCACGAGTGTAACGACGCCTCACCGCAGACTCTTTTTGGCCGCTTTTGGCCAAGTCGGGTCATGTCCTAGACAGGACTGTAATTTACTTGATGTGTACGCTCCTCATCGCCATGGTTGGGCCCGTTTTGGTGTGCTGTATTTGATTACGGGTATGTAACGTAATGTTATGACCCGAGGACAATACACCGCAACCCTCCTCCCCCGCAGCTCCCAAGAGCTTCACCGTGACCAGAATCGAGATGGATTCTCCTGCTCCGGGAGGTCTTCGGTATTTAGTGAAGGGAAAGCATGAAGAATCCCTTTCAAGGCTTGACTGCCCAATCTTAACTATAAATACAATATATTCTTTTTTGGAAACCTGTTCTCCCTTTTCGAGAAGAAATAAAATAATCCGGAAGAGATACAACCCCGTAACTAAGTATTCATCCTTATTATTCCTCTTTGCCAAGTATCGAAACTACTCGGAATTGGCGCTCCAGCATGCATATATTGGTATGTTTTCTTTTTCCCTTTCCTTTCTCGGTCTCCAATTCCCAAACCCCAATCTCTTCCCAAGTCACCCGACCCGAAAATTGGGGCCTTTCCTCCCCTTCCCCCATCTTTAGAAAACCCTTCCGTCATTTCCAGGAATGAAGATTAGGAGAGGAGAGGAGGGGAAGGGAGGGGAGGGGAGGGGAGCGGAGAGGGGGGGGGGGCATAAAAAATGAATAGGAGAGGGAGCGAAAGAGGAAGGAGGGGGAGAGTGGGAAAAAAAGAACCATACTATAGTTTTTTTTTTTAAGTGAAAAAGGTCCATCTAACTTGAAATTTTGTCCAATTTTCAATAGGTGGTCAATGATGACGGTCCACCGTCTCGGCGTCTTTCCCCATACATCCGTCCATTAGTCGATACCCTCCAAGACGCCGGCCATCAGGTGTCCGTAGCCATCCCCGCCGCCTCACGATCCTGGATTGGCAAAGCTCATCTAATTGAGGCTTCTCTGAAAGCCACCTACGTTCCCCCCGACGCCTTTCGCAACGACGGTACCTGGGATGAGAATTACGTTGTTGACTCTGATAACAAAAACTCAACCACCGCCAGCGCCGTCGCAGGTCGAGAATGGGTAGTTATCACAAACGGTACCCCAGCAAGCTGTGTGCAATTGGGACTTTTCAATCTGTTCACCGATCGAGAACCCTTTGATCTTGTAATCTCAGGCCCAAATCACGGTCGCAATGCCTCAACTATCTACAATCTGTCCTCCGGGACCGTAGGCGGAGCCCTGGAGGCGGCCACGTGCGGTAAGCGCGGCATCGCCATCTCCTTCGGTAGCAAAGAAGAACAACCCATGAGCATCATCGAGGCCGCAGCTAGGCTTGCCGTCCGTGTTGTGCACCATCTGGTCGAGAACTGGGATGAGCGTGTCGAGTTGTATAACCTGAATATCCCAATGCGGGAAGATGTCGAGTCTAGACCCATTCTCTACACCCGAACCCTCCCTTACTACTGGTCTCGGGGTTGTTTATATGCGGAAGCAGCGTCTGGAGGAGATAATCATCATAATAATAATGGCGTACTCAAGGCTCCTCCAGTCTTGACAAACGGATCAACCTCAAATCACAACGCAGAAGTAAATGGTTATGTTGGTGACCAGAAGGATGTCTCGCCTGTTAAGGCTGTAGTAAACGGCTCTGCACGCTCTCACTTCAAAGAGCGCGATTTCAAATGGGCTGCTGAACTCACGGATATGAAGAAGGCCCTTCAAGCAAGTGAAGAAGGTACTGATGCTCATACAGTGTTGAATGGAAGTACTAGGTATGTCACCTCTTTTTTGTCCTTTTTTTTCCCCTCGCTTTTAGGGAAAAAGTAAAGGAAGCGTGTAAATTCTTAAACTGCCCCCCTCAATAAAAAATTTTTTTTTTAAATAAGCTAATTCTTCTATTCTAGTGTTACACCCCTCTGCGCGAACTTCTGGTATGTTCCCGGTCTTGAGGGACCATTGAATCTTTCATGATGAACGAGAGCAAAGAATAGATCTGGAATAGATAAATAGATACCCGCTACGGTTCATGAGATCTTAAGATTTCTTAATTTTACTTCATTTTCATTTTCATATTTCTCTTATGTCTATTTTTCTCTCTCTCCTGGAAAAAAAAGCTTTCCCTAATTTGAGGTAAATATTTAAGAAAATGTTTAATATTGGTCAGTTTTCATGATATACGGGTGGCTTGAGATATCGTAGAATAGTAAGTTAAGTAGGTGATATCGAGAACCATATGATTTCGCCAAGTTAAAAAAATAGGCGGAAATGCTAAGAAGCAAAGAGGAGAAGAAAGAGACGAAAACAAAGTTGGAGTATTATCAGATCATAAGAGGAAACATTTCTCAGAAGAAGGCTAAGAACAATAGGAAGAGATAGTTACACACCACAAAGGAAATGACTCCTTAAAATCACTCTATAGCGCCCGCGCAGCCTCCCCTGCCCCACTCTCTACAACTGATGCCTGCTCAGCACGTAATTTGCCCTTTGCAGATCCCAGCTCTCCAACACCCATTCTCTTAGCGACATAGCGTTGTGCCACAACTCCCACCGCGAGGGAGAGAGATTCCTCGACCCATTCCGCCGCCCATTCGCGAGGATCCACTCCCCCACTTTCTATGATCTCAGCTATCTCCTCTGGAACAATTGCACGGGCTACATGAGCATCTCCGGATTCAGGATCCTGCGCGGCAGGAGCTGAATCGTCAAGCCAATCGACCCACTTCTGTGGAATGGCTTGGGAGACGGTATGGAAGGCAATACCATGGATTGGGTCATGCAGGTAAACAGCAAAGGCGATCTCTTCCTCCGGTGAGTCAGGAACGTCAGCAACATCGGAGGCCGTGCCCTTATCTGCGGTTGAGCCTCGCTGGAAGAGCTCGGTTGAGGACGTTTGACTGATAGCCTGAATAGCTAAGAATATATCGCTGTTTCGGACGGGATTTGACTCGCTCAGAATTTGAGTGGCTTGCTTTGCAGCTTCTTCAACCCCACCTTTCGTGGAATAATATTCCGTGGCATATGACTCGGCGCTAGCTCGGGAAAGCTTGGTCGCCTCCACGAGCCCACGAACAGCGGAGATGGTACGAGAGTTGCCGGGGATAGCCGTGCGCCACCAGGGGCCGTCATGCCATCCAGCTGTGGAAAGATGGCCGCTTGTGCTATCTTGTCCACGTTTAGGTGCAGACTCTTGTCCACGCTGGATGACCAGGAGATCCCCTCCTTCTACCTGGGCCATCACACGAGAGAAGACCGCGTAGACGAGAGGATCGAGGCTTGGATACCCCAAGAGATCATGGGTCACATGGATTTGAAGGCGTTCGTGAGAGGAAATTGGAGGAGCTAGGGTGTGGATGAAAGAGGTAAATGTAGGGATGGCCATGTTTCGAAGTTCGCCACCTTCGGAGTTGCCATAGTCAGTCTCGCGGTACATGCAAATGATAATAACAATAATCAAAGCCCCTCTAACCGTTTAACGAAAAACCTACCTAGTTCTCTAAGGGCTCCGACATTTCCTTTCACTTGTTGAGCCCACTTAAGGGCCTCCTCATTCTGCTGGATCTCCTTCACGGCTGCTTCCGCCTGCTTCATCGCGGCAGAGGCGGTTGCAAAGATACCCCCCCACCATCCTCCACCTCCACTACCAGAAGATGATTTTTCTGGCGCATCCTGCCTCTCTGTCGCCTTCGATTGTACATCCGAAGCTTTACTCTCGATATGGGAGGCCCGAATGCTCTCTCCCGACTTTCGCGGTGCAGCCTTTTCCTCGCTCGCCCGGCCAGTGGATGAGGTAGTAGTAGGGTTAGGGGATTTGGTTGAGGACCTAGGCTCTGTGGTCGAGACGCGTGGAGTCCCTGGACCACTACTCGGTCGCTGGGAGGCTAGGTTTCCTAGTTCGGCAAGGATGTCCTCGTCGGACTTGCCTGTGGTGGTAGTTGGCTTTGTAGACTGATCTGCTGAGTCAATACCCAGGTTATCAAATTGAGCAAGAAGCTCATCGTTTGTGGGTTTTGAGCCTTTGGGGCGCATTGTACTCATTTTTCTTTGTCTTTCGAGGCTGTAGGGGGGCGTATTAGAGCTTGGAGGCCGTTGAGGGGGGACGTGGTAAATATGGGCCTCGAATGTTTTGGGCGGTGGAGACCTGATGACCTGCGCCAAGAAGCATTAGCGTGCATACCTCCCCAGATAGCTTTCGCAAACAATAGCGATGTCACCATCTGCACCATCAGGCTATATTAGGATATTTGTTGAGTTTAGGCAAGCTGGATCTTATATTCTGTAGTTGGTATGCAGGTAAACCATCCAATGTTTAGATCATCTGGCCTAGTATGAGATTCTTAGCCGGCTATGTCCCAAGATATATATTTTGTAGACATTTTAAGATACATTGAGAACAGAAGGTTGAGTAATTTGACCTCTAGAGGGTGCAAGAATGTTTAGAACACAGCATTGATAATGATGCAAGAAGCAAGAAGGATCAATATTATGGAACTGTAGATCTACCGGTGTTAGCCAACAAGGACGGCATGAGGGCGGAAAGATGGCTAACATGAGAACGGAATTTGCACCTGGCCCCCCCTCATCCCTCCAACCTATAATATACTTCTACGAGGGAGGAAATATTGGGGATATATCCCCCGGAGACCGTAATAAGAGGCTAATCTGTGCTGAACAGACGAAATAAGGAGTTGAATTATCTTGTGTCCAACTTTCCTCTGTGTATAGTTCTCGGCAATGTCCCGCTACGGCGGACCCTTCCGCGGGGTGGTGGATTTGGGGTCTCACGGATAGAAACGAGCATAAATAGCACACGATTCCCCACGCTTACTGGATTGACTCATTCTCAGACAGCATATGCTTGATTCTCACAATTTGGCCTCCTGATAGATTAACTAGGATATAAAAGTTTTGCCGTTAAGTAAGTTTTACAAAAATGCCCAAATTGCTCAGGACTTGGTTCGTCGCTCATATAAACGAACTTAGTTTTAATTGATAAACCTGTCGTTTTGTCACATATCTGCTTAGTGACTCGAAGGCGTATTTAAATCATGCGTCTCCCCTACGTTGCCGACCCTCCCCCTACTAGCACCCCTGAGGAGGCCGAAATCCTTGCTCGAGTGCAAGCCCGGCGAGCTCCAAATCCGCTTCTACCTCTGGACCGCGCACTACTACACTCATTTCCCGTTACCGACGGATGGAACTCTTTCATTGGGGCAATTCGAACGCGAACCAGTCTCACGAGTGTGATTCGTGAGCTGGTCATCTGTCGGGTGGCTGTGATCAATGGTGCACTTTTCGAATGGGAGCAGCATGCACCTTTACTAGCTAAGGGTGGGATGAGTGAGGCTGCAGTTAAGTCGATCGGGGACTCCGGGCTAGATCTCTCCAACAAAGCGAAGGACACAATCCTGAGCCCCGCAGAAGTGGCCGTTGTGAAGTATACGGACGCGATGACCAAGACCGTGACAGTGCCGGACGAAGTATTCCAGGAGCTCAAGACACACTTTAATGATCGGGAAGTCGTGGAGATCACAGCAACTGCCGCAGCTTACAATTGTGTGAGTCGATTTTTGGTTGCATTGGATGTTGGCGAGAAGAATCATTGAGTTTATTGTACATTATAAGAATGATGACTTGGTCGTGATTCAACCATAGCCCAGGTTTTACCTACTTTCTGAGATCTCCTGAAGCCTTTATTTTTCTTTTTATAAGCAAGCATCTCTAGATTGTAGCCGATATTTGATACCTACCTAGGTAGAAAGCGTGATTTTTCAACATGCGAAATCTGGTCTTTGCCTCATGTATTAGGATATAGAAGTTGTTCATAGGCACCGAGTTGCGCGGGTGTTCGTACATTACAAAGGAGAATACATTTGTCTTGAGTATTATAAGTCGTTATCTTTGTTCCTATGGCGGGATATTTCTGTATTACTCGGTAGGCATACAGTTTGGACATCTTGGTATCTGAATAAATATAATGCGTGATGATGATGATGTCAAAGGAGGTAATTACCATACCAATAACATTACCTAGGTATGTATACTCGCTCCAATGATAGATCGCGAGTCGCGAGGTAGAAACTTTTGGGGAGTGGGAAGAAAAACTTGGAAGTTGGGAAGTTGGAACTTAAAAAATAATATTTAGGCTACGAATGGTCCATCAATAATATTAATAGTAGGTAGGTAATGGGGCGATATCTATTGTTTTCTCGAGTCGCAATAGGCAAACAAGAAACCCGCAGTGCCCCCTCTCTCATCATGAAATAGAGAGAGGCATGTATGTGTTTCTCTGTGTTTCTTGCCTTGGGCTCAGCTCTTGAGTCGTCACGGTATCATGGATTACACCTAATATTAGACGTTTTGTCTGATTGGTTTAGTACGGTACCAGCACGGCTAGTAAGGGGATCAATCCGGAGGCGGTCTTCTTTCGGGCCAACCCAAACCACGGATTTGCCCGTCCTGTGGGTCCGATCCAGGTAAATTATTGAATAAGGACTGTCACAGCCATACCACCATCAGTAAATTTGCTAAAAGTGAGTAAATGGTTTTTGACCTGCTGGCTGTACTGTACAAACTCAACTTTCCCCCCCAGAACTTTTACATTCATTCACTACCACTACAACACCCACCCATTACCTCCTTCTTCCATTCACCCAGTTCTCCCTCCATGCTCTTTAATTACTCGTGTTGCTTCTTTCTACAGTCTTCATATATCTCCGCTTTCTCTCCTTTCTCCTTCCCCTTGTCCTTTATTGCTCCTCTACTTCGCCCCAAGCCTTCATACTTCTTTTACTTGGCTTTCCGCGCGCCCTCAAACTTTTACCCTTTTTACACTCACATAAGCTGTAGCAAATCATCTTAATCTCTCCAATCACTCCCTTTTTCATTCCCACCCTACCCGCATCGAATCCAAGTCCGACTTTACTCGTTGTTTAGAGCGTGGTTGGGCGCATACTTAGTTTTTTCTGCTTACCCGCTTAGCTTTTCTTTTACTTTTCCTTTTCGAGAACACCTACTTCCAACTTTTCTACTTCCTACTATCCCTGGCAACTGTGCTTCAACCACAAGCTCACTCTGGTAGCCAAGGGGTTCTTTCTCGTCCACCCCTGATAAGGGCCTTTGGACAATCAACCGGGCTTATTGTTTTTGACTCAATTAATTCAAAGGCAATTTTACGCCTTCTTCTCCAACGGACTGGCTCTGTTGTTCTAATTTTGAAAGGTAGGATATTACATGTCGGCTGTTCAGGCCACTTTGCCCGCCGCTTTTTCTCCGCGTCAAACCTTTATCTTTAATGATTCGATCGTTTGTCATGCTTGGGAAATGTTTGATTTTCCTTCCTGGGTTTCATTCCCGTGTCTTGTGTTGATTGTTTCCTCACCGTGCTTTCGGTCCTCTCGCTCCCTTACACTTTGCAAGATTGCGCTCCAATTACTACTGGTGTCTTGGCACCAGAAGCGAACTTTTTTTTTTTTTTTTTAAAAAAACCCAAGTTTACTCGACTAACAGCACATGTAGGTCCCAAATTTTGGGTTTCCGACCATATTGACTGTCAATCTATTCCTCTAATTATTGTTGCATTTTTTTCTGTTTATCTATTTACCCATCATCTTTGAAAATTTCCCTTGAATCCACCATGGCTCCTACCGCTCAAAGTGAGCTTGATTTTAACAATCATACTTCGGACTTGGCCAGCCGGGACTCCCCACTGCGCCGACAATTCTCCGAACATACATCTACTCAAACATCTCCTTCACCATCCCCCATGACAGACAAGACTAAATGCGACTGGTGTGGGGAGTATTTTAATTCACCAAGTGGCGACGCCATTTCTCGAAATGAGGCACTCAAGCATCATATTGCTACAGTACATCCGCACATTGCCAAATTTGAAATGTATGATGGCACTACCGATGACGAAGGAAGTCAGATCAATGATGACGAAGAGCACGTTGAAAATGGCGATGATGCTGCTTTAACCCATGCTGGTGAAAATGAAGATGATGACACCGCGGTGAACGTGGCGGAAGACGCTGAAACTTACGCCAACGAAAAGGCAGACATGGATGCAGGTGAAGAGCCCGAAGGAGAAGTACCTGAGGGTGAATCTGATCTCGCACTTTCGAATCAACTGCACGAGTTCTCTCGTGAACAGGATTCCGTGTCATTGGACAAACGACTTCACAATTTTTGGAACGTCCATGACATTCGCAAATTTTCTCAGGACTATGATAGCAAAACGACTGGCATTAACAAAACATGGACAACTGTTTTCCACGAGCCAAAGCGCGGTAAGAAGCGTGACATGGCTGAGCCTTTAGAGCGGCCTGATCCATACAAAAAGACCAAGGTCGGGCGAGGAGAATTTTTGGAGATCTCTCCTCTTGAAGACTTTCTGGTTCAGCTTCGTGACCCCGAAATGCGATCAAGCGACGAGCTTTACGCTATTACCGAGAATGTTGCTTATGCATTGAAAGCATGGCAAGATGAGTATCTAGCTATTGACAAGCTCCATAAAGTTGCTACTCGACACCACGCAAAACCAACAAGCGACCCTAGAAAGCTTGAGAGGCCCCAAGTTTTCGAAGATAAAAAAGAAGCAATGCTATATGGCTACAAACACGACCCCAAGGAAGACAAAGTCGGTAATCAAAATCCATTCCTACAGGGTGGATTCAAACCAACGCCTGCCCAAGCCCGAAAGATGACTGCTAAGGCTGGACCGAACAACCCTAACCCCGATGGGTGGCCTATCGTGATGAAGTTCGGTGTGGAACATGTGCCTAAGTTTCAGAACCCCCCACGTGAAGAGTTTGTCGGAAAAGCAACCCGCAAACGCAAGGCAGCAGAGATGGAAGCGGCTACTAGAGCGCAAGAAACCGATGAAGCTCCTGGGGAAACACCAGCGCCACCAGAGCCCGAGGAGCACCCAGGCAAACGCCGTGCTCGGACTCGCCGACAGGCAGCTGAAGCGGAAGAAGAAGAAACTGCCAATGGACTTTCGGCACGGAATCCTCCTCGCGGGCGTGGCAGTCGTGTGAGGGGGAGAGGGGCAACCCGCGTGGTCTCTCGGGGAAATTCTGAGACACCGATTACCCCAGCACCCACAACGACCTCGCGCTCTAATCTGGGTCCATCGCAAACGGATGGAGCATCCCCTTCACGCTCTGGTAAGCCCCAGTTGGTGCCAATCGAACCGGCACCTTCTGGGGGAACAGCGGCGGTATCAACGAATACCGCCCATACTGCGGGGGTACAAGATGAGGCGATTGATGCTGCTGAGTTGGCTCGACGCCAAAAAATTGCCAACTCGAAGAATCCAAAGCGAACCGAAGCCATGCTCAATCATTGGGCTCGGTTCAATAGGGAGGGTCGCGTCCGTAACCCAAAGCGGTCCAAGGCACAAATCGAAGCAGACCGTGCAGCGGAAGCTGCAAAAAAGGCAACAGAACCTGCAAAGGCGCCAGGGAAGAAAAAAAAGTCAGCCAGCCCGGCCTTTGGGGGCTCCGCAAGGGCTGAAGGGGCCCTAGCCCCTGCACGACCAACACTTCCTGTCTCAACTTCATTGGCACCCGGACCGCCAACTCAACCTCCACAGTTGGCACCACTTCCCACGCCCCGGGGGCCAATAGCGCCATTCCCACCACCGTCTATGGCTCCTTTCCCTCCTGGTCCTCGAGGTCCTCTTCAGCCCCCGCCTCCCCAGCCTTACCACACACCTTACCCTGATTACTATATCCCATATGGCGCACCTACCGGCCTGCCTCCACCAGGCCATCCGCGACCTGCGTGAGTAGGACCCTAGGTTTGCACCCTTTTTTTTTTTTTTTCTTTTCTTTTTTGGCTAAAGTTTCTTCTATTTTTGGGGCTTCGGTGCTGAATATTAATTTAATGACCTATTTTTTTGATCTGGGAAGTAGGGGATGGAGCATGTACATCTAATGTATTCTGTGTCTCTGTATATTTAGAGCCTTGAAACACAAGCATGGCGTCGCTGAAATGGTCTGTTGTGGTTTATTGATTATTTTACATCTTACATTTTGTTTAGCGGACTTTTGCAAGCGGTGGGCGCTGGTCATATTTACATTTCTGTACCCTCTACGATTGGATTGTGTTGAACCACATGCAGTCTTTGTACATTTGGCGCTATATTTCCAAACTTCCCTATCTATATTATAAATCGAAGACCCGTGAATTTCCTGATAAGGTTGGTTTTACTGTTTGCGGGGCAGCTTCCTGATGCTGTATTGTGTATCATCGCGACCTTCAAGTTAGGTATAAGCAAGAGTTGCCTCCTCGCTATCTTAACCTCAGACTTTCCCGACTTCTTCGTTTTCCATTCCTGTCTCCCATATTGCTCACCCATTTAGTCATGTTCTAGTACTTGCTATGACCCTAGACCAGCTTCTCCAACATACTAAGCATTTTAAGTAGGGTACCAATCTGGAGGAGGACATTTGATAACCAGTTAGCGTTGACATTGATCTCATAATGTTGTTACGGGCCATGGGTAAGGTGCTATAGATCCATTACAAAAGTACATACATCGTGAAATAGATATGAACTTTTGAA
Source organism: Aspergillus haitiensis (assembly GCA_027569155.1). Lineage (NCBI taxonomy): Eukaryota > Fungi > Ascomycota > Eurotiomycetes > Eurotiales > Aspergillaceae > Aspergillus > Aspergillus haitiensis. The sequence goes on along the minus strand of JAPDEO010000005.1, from coordinate 917,911 downwards.
CTAGGGGCTCACCTTCCCTATAGTATTCTTTTGATTTTTCCTTCCTCCTTCCTAATTAACAACGTAGTCCTTGCTTGTCAGAGGATATGGCTTTGGGTTGTAAGCAACTCCTTTATAGCGTGTGTTGACCATTTTCCACGGTGTACTTCTTGCCCTTAGCCGAATCCAATAAAGCTAGAGTACTCAGAGCTTGCAAACACTATTAGGCTGAATGCTAGCTAATTGAGAATTGCGGCTCACCTACTCTTCTCATTATGGAAACAGCACTTATAGAGATCCTTTAATGAGATAGCCTCATTGCACAAGTAGCCTACCTACCCAGGTCGTGGTTGAAGCGGAAGGGGTGCTTGGGATTCTGGCTGTATGGGAAAGTAATTCTTTCTGATAGTATTTTCACCAAGAAAGTGCTTAGACTTGCCCCTAAAGTAAATATCATAGGTGATTTTGAATACATATAGTGAGGTTGTTAGATATAATAATTATAGTGCATTGGGAGAAATAACATAATATGCCTGGGGGGAGGGGGGGGAAGGCTAATAATGGACAATTAATAGTATAGTGAGTGTATTCAATTAAATACCCGATTTATTCATTCTCTAATTATACTGACTGCATCCATTTCATTTTTTTCTGACTGCTATTAAAGGCACCAAAAAAAAAAAAAAAAAAAAAAAAAAAAAAACGGTATCATATAGAAGTACACTTAAATAGCTATAAATGAATTTAAAAGTCAAGAATGTTAAAAATTGGGTGACCTGTGAAAGGGTATTACCAAATTAGTGACACATATCACGTGCAGGACAAAGGCTGTACACGTGATGACAGAAGATCTCTGTGGCGTCGCATCACAGCCTGACGTGGGAAAGCCTCTCAATCCATTCCTCTGCAAACCACCAGTCATCCACACTCACCAACAATTAAGGCCTGCCAAAATCTAGAGTTGAATCCTACATATCTACATCATCTCGTTACGCGATGGGAAAGAAGAGACGTAGTCCCACACTGGAAGAGCTTTTAGCTCGCCCGTGGTGTTATTACTGCGAACGCGATTTCGACGATCTCAAAATTCTCATATCACACCAGAGGGCCAAGCATTTCAAATGTGAGAGATGTGGGAGGAGGCTTAATACAGCAGGAGGTGAGCCCACAATTCTTCTTCCTGAGCTTTTTCGATGATTTTGTTTCCCCTGAAATACTAATGGGTTTGTCTCAGGATTGTCGGTGCACATGAGTCAAGTCCACAAGGAGCAATTGACAGCCGTGGACAATGCTCTTAACAATCGATCTAGTCTTGATGTCGAAATTTTCGGCATGGAAGGTGTTCCTGAAGATATTATCCAGTCTCATAATCAGCGAGTTTTAACCCAGTTCCAGCAAGCCGAGGCGGAGCGACAGGCCATGACTGGAAATCCCCCTTCGGGGTCAACAGGTGCGACTGGACAGCCGACGAAGAAGCCCAAACTCGAGAGCGTGTCAGAAATGAAGAAGCGATTGGCAGAGCACAAAGCTAAAATGGCAGAGGCTCGCACTGGAGGGAGCAGCGGCGAAGCCACCCCTGTTGGGGCTGGCCAAACGCCTAATGTGAGTGGATTTGTAAGTAAACCTCTGCCCCTCCTTTTTTGTGCTTGTCTTCCGGCCCTTTAATTTTGACCTAACAATACCCTTTCAAGAATCAACCTCCTCCCAGTGTTACCGCACCCAGTCAGCCGTACTCTTCATACCCCCAGCCATATGGAGGGGCTGGTTCTCCATACCAACAAACGGCAAGTCCTGTTTACCCGAATTATTCACCAGGTGGACAACCTCATTTCCCTCCTACTCCGCAGTATCCTACTCCAGTTGGCTACTCGCCTCAACCAGGACCACCTGTTACAGCATATGGAAATACGACTCCCCAACCTTTGCCTTCTCAAGCACCCCCGATACCTCAAACCAATCCTATTCCTCCCTCGCAAGGTTCCGCATTTCCTCCTCGACCGGGTAGTCTACCGGCTGTGCCGAGTCTCCCACAACGACCTGCCATTGGGGCTCCCCAGGTTAATGCCTATCAAATGCAACAGATGCACATGGGTCACCCTCTTCCTGGAGCGGCTGGTGTTCCTGGTATTTCTAACGGTGACAAGGCCGAACCTACAACGTTTTCTTCCTCTGTTGACGATCTGATCTCCGGGGCGGCGAAAGAAGCTGACAAAGCAGCGGCCGGCGCACCACCACCTAAAGCGGATATCGTCGAAGAGAAAGTATCCAAGAAGGACAAATCGAAGCAGGCAAGATTGGTATATTCGGATAATGAAACCAGCCCGGAGGAGAAGATGGCTAGGTTGGCAAGGTACGCATTCGTTCCTGATCGCGAAGAGCTTCCTTCAGCAGGAGAAGCGCGGGTCATTGCAGCGCATTAGTCTCGTCGACTACCTTTACGACACGAAAGGTATCAACACTAGGCCAAGAAAGAAAAAAAAAAAAACCAAAATCAAACTTACGGATGAGAAAACGTCACAGAGACAGAGGGACAAATTCCAGCTAAGTCCGATGCATGTTGATTTAGAAATACGTTTTCTTTTTCTTTTCTTTTCTTTCTTTTTTTCTCATCTTTTCTTTCTCTCTCTCTTTTTATTCTTGTGCGTGGTCATAATTATGCAACTTCCGCCTGATCTCTGTCAGTAGTTGTCTCATACTTCGAGGGGTTACGTCCATTGGACATATCGAGATTTCGTTGCTTTTCTCTTCCCCATGTGGGGGAACTCAGGAACACAGTGAGTGGGCCCTAAGAAAACCGATGGAAGTGGATCGGGGATAAACTTAAGAGGGAAAGGAACTCGAACCGTTCATTCCGTTGATCGTGGATCCGAAATGGCGCAATACCTTACTGTAAGTTGTTTGAAGGTAGGCCAAAAAGATCTAGCCACATTTAACTATTATTCATATTATCATTACTACCTAGTATCATCGCCAACAATTACATAAATTTAAATGACCTTTTTTTTTTTTTTCCTTCTCCCCTTTTTATAAAGTCTACATACAGACGTACTTTGTATCAAATAGAGATGAAGTATCACCTGAATAAATTTGTTTTCCATTTCATTTCTCTCATTCAATTGATCATGATTAAAAACAAACACGTACACAAAACACATACATATACACACCCCCTCCCCCTCTTTTCCTCTCCCCTCTTATATAAAAAAAAATCCCAGCTTCAAAATAACCAAATCTATTCCACAACTTTACGACCTCTTCGCCAAAACCACCGACCCAAACACCCAAATACCATACGTAGCCAATAAACTCAACCCAACAGGGACAGCCTTCCTCGTCTTAATAGCTCTGGGAATGGAACTCCCACCGAGAATAACAGAGGCCAGGAGTCCCAGTTCCTCACCGTATGGCTGTCCACTCCGGAGCCGACTGAAACTGTAAAGGTAGAGAGCGCCAACGGAGATACCGGCCGCAATGGAGGGGATGGAACCTGTACGGGCGTATCCGATTATTCCGCCGATGGAGGTGAGGAGGGAGAGAATCAGGGAGGAGGTTTCCGGGGTGGCCTGGTTGGTTGGTTGGTTGGTTAGTTAATGTTTTTTTCCCTATTTTGTTTTGGCGGGGGGAGGGTTTATATTTCTCTTAATCTATATTTGTAGGGTGGAATGGTTTGGTTTTCTTTTTTTTTGGTGGGTTGGGGGGGGGGGGTGGGAGGGGAGGCGAGAGGAGTTGGGGGTAGTTATGGAGGAGTAGGGGAGTAGGTGTATGTTTATATGTTTATACGTACCATAATGGTTATTGGTATTGATACTTAGATATAATAATATTGGGTGAGAAGAGGAGAGGAGAGGTGAGGAGAAGTGAGGATTGATTTGAGTTGATGTGAAGAGGAAGGTAAAGGTGGTGGTTGGATTGGATTGTTGATGTTTGGAATGAAATTAATAGTAGATCTAGCACTATATATGGAGTGATGAGGCAGCGTTTGATGAGGTGGTAAGATCGAATAATTAATTGCGGAGAAGGTCGGCGAATCGAATCATGTCATACTGTAAGGTATTAGAGCTAGGGAGTCTTGGGGTTAACTAGCAAGGAGATTATTAATAATACATAATTATTCATCGGTTATTGGTTGCCAAGGCAGTTCGTCGAGTACCTAGTTTCTCCCCCCAACATGTGAAAAGATCGAGTATAGTTATTAAAGCATGCTTTTATTTACTCTCTAGGGCCATTAGCTTTAGTAATATACTATCCATCAATATGGAATTCACCCATAAAATCAGTCTATATATGCTGCACCACAATTTTGATCCAATTAACCGTAACCATAGTTTTCGTACCTTGTAGCCCAGAATTGAGTAATTGCATGCTTCTGGCTGTGTCAACAAAACTTTTCTTTCTCCCCTCCCCCAGTTTTCTTTTTATTTTATTTTTTTTTTTTTGTGGAAGAACATTATTATTTTTCTGGTTTTGCTTTAGTAGAACTGTTGCGACTGTTGCGTTGAATATTTCAGGTTCATTTCTCACTTGGATGAGCCTTTTTAATGAGTCACATAATTATTAGAGGGTTTAGTCTGTTCGGTTTCATTTTCAGGCTCTATTAAAGACTCTTGCTCCTCTTGACTACCCTGAAATCCATCAGTCTCGACAATCCAGAGAAGGGGAACCTCACTAATAGCCGCCAAAACTGCGAGAGTCCACCAGGGAATGATTATGTAGCCCTTGCGTAGCCCGAGAGAGAAGACCCCCCCGAGTATGGCGGGTCCCGAAGCTCTTCCAATTGCACTCACACTTGTGCCAATACCATTCAGTGTTCCCAATATACTAAGGCTCGACGCAGAGTTGGTGAGGAGGATTGTAGTGCATGGGAACCCAAAAATGGACGCTGAGAGCTTGCCTAGTACGAGGAGGAAGATTGCTGGACGGCTGAATGATTGCGGAACCAGGGCTGTGAATGGAGTGAGAAAATATAGGAAAGGAAAGAGGGAGGTTGAGTATTTGAGGCAATTCAGTACGCCGAATCGTTTGGCGAAGGCAGGGAAGACAAGGAACTGTAGCAGCATGCCGATTATGCCAGTCAAGGTGTAGTACACGCCGATTTCTTGAGAGTCTAGGAGAGCATGAGATTCGGTGACGAAAAGAGGGAAATTGCTATCACATACCAATACCAAAACCACCGATGAACTTGAAAGGGAGGTGCACATCAGGGTTATCTTGAAAGTTTTGACGGGGTATGTGAAGAAAAACTGGGAAGAGGGCATCGTATGCCATTCCATGCAGGGACATTAGAGCATATGTGAGTAATATGAGGATGGACTGCGGCGATAATATCTCCTTCCACCTTGGTTTTTTGACATCCTCTGATTTTCTCTGTAGTCTGATAGCTTGTGGTCGCTCCTCACCCAGCAAAGCTGACCTCTCATCAGGAATGTTCCTATTCCACTGGGCCTTTTTGCGCCGAGTACATGGGCGCGCGAGAGCTTGACCCAACACTAGCCCAGAATCACGTTGACCTTTCTTTGTCGATAATGTTTCCTGTGCTATATTAGGGAATTTTCTTTTTTATCCGCTCCCCACTCGGAAAGAATGCTTACATTTAAAAAGAGATAACCTGTAGTGATCCCAACAATGAAAAATGCCGCTGCCACCATATTTGGTAGCAGAAAGGGATTCGTCTTGAGAAACTTCGAATTACCAAAGAGCCCCGGATATTTCTCGGCTGGATGGGCTAGCGCTCCTCCAAAAGCCGGACCGAATATACTCCCAATAGTCCAAACCAAAGGCATGATACTAAAAGCGCGGGGTTGGAGCTCTTTCTCTGGGACCATCTCTGCCACCATCGTTCGGATGATACCAACATTCCCATTCATAAGACCCAGCATGATGCGGGACATCACTAACATTGGCAGGGACTTTGAGACCCCAAACACGAGGGAAAAAGTCATGGTGAATGTGAGGCCTATTAGGATGATTGGTTTACGACCGAATCGATCAGACGCTGTACCCCATGGAATACCCATTACTGCTTGAGAAAAGGAGGAGACGGCGGTGGTGATCCCCACCCATTTCGCAATCTCCTGCTCTGGTACACCGACACTTTCGATCATTTCCGGCTATCAGAGTCAGCACTAAATCTATTGTCACAACCATGACGCTGAGGGTGGTGAACCATACAAGATACGGTAGGAAAGATGTTAAGGCGACTATCAATTAGGTAAAGAACAGTTAAATTCTGAGCTTAGATTACTTGAAATTTGGAGACGCATGTTTTGGGCAAATAGTGTGTGTATGCTATATCTATAGTATGGTTGGTGAGAGTGTCGGAAAACATACCCGGTTCTGCAAAGCGACATATTGCTGAAGCAAAGTTAGCAGACCTGACTCCAAGGAGGGGAATAAGGTGACTCACAAAGAATAACGAGCTGCCGAACGGGCAGCCTTGGCTTGCTTGCCAACATGAGGGGGAGGAAGCGCAAAACGAAGATGAGGAACCACGAGATCGAGACAGTAGTGGTGAGGAAGATGGTTTATAAGGCAAAGAGCAGAAGGTAGGGGGGATAGAGGAAGCGAGCGAAAAGAGGGGTTGACAGTAAGAAGGAAAAGGTGAGAGAGAGAAGTCACGAGCAAAGCTGAAAAGAGGAGAGAAGTTGGCGGAAGAGAAGAAGAGCGCTTCATTTCTCTTATTATTATTATTTTTTTTTTCTTTTTTTTCCCTCATGTTGACAGGTGGGGACTGTCATATAACTCCTGTAGTTAGCTAGAGGGTCACTACTAGTAGATAGTTAGATGAGAGAACAAGTATTCCAATTCCCAAACCTCATTCTCTAATTGTATAATGGGATGGGGCTGTTTCACATCCCTAGGTACAGTACCTACCGACCTACCTATTAATACAGCATGGATAATACCCATCTCTTTTCTCAGAACATTCAAGTAATAGCGTGTTACGTATGTATTGAACATGCATCAGGAACTGAACAGTAGTTAACTACATAAAAAGCTTTTTCCAGGTTAACTATCAGTATCTAAGTAGTAACTATTAATTAACTCCTTCTGATTCGTTTACTTGATAAATATGGGTCTGTTTACATCTGTTTACGTCTGTTTACTACAGAAGACTTGGAAGTTAAACAATAGTCCCCACCTTATATTACTTACAGGTAACAATTCCGGAATCAAGTTTCCCTCTTTATTATCATTTTTCTTTTCCTTTTATTCTCCCTGCACTGGGATCTTTAAATAATGTAACATTCATGTAACATGCAGATGAACTTTAAATTTAAATTCTAAGGGGAGAAGAAATTCTTTATATTAGTAAAATAAATCAATAAACCCTAATTATCTGAGATTCTATGAACAAGAGAACTGAGGCAAGACGCTTGCGAGAATGATATTGCAAGAGGAAAGAGGAGAGAAAGAAAAAAAAGGGGAGGCTTAGTGGAGAAGAATGAAAAAGGAATCATTACTCGTCAACAATGCTGAAGAGACTCCATACAGTCGGATTGCTTATCCATTTAGTTTCCGACCGGTTTATCTTCCGATGGGTCCGTTCCAAACTCAACATCTCTCGAGGCTCCCGTGGGGAGGGAAGGTAACCTGAAGTAGTGCCTTGTTGCACAATACGTCGATTAAGTGATCAATTTTGACGGCTATTGGCTGCTGGCAAACTATCTACCTGCCTATCACAACCTTGGTCGATGGTGGAGGGTATACATAGATCAAGAGTTAAGTCTTTAATAGGGAACTGATCAAGTGACGATCTTCCTCCTAAAATTGACGGCGTATAATCTTAACGAGCCATCGAGAGTTGATAGAGGGGTGGGTGAATTCAGAGAAGGATAAAGATGATTGATATATCCATATCAAATGAGGGGCGCAAGGATCACTTGACTCAACCCTTGCACTTAAAAGAATTAACTAAAGAGAGTTAGTTACTTATGACATATATTAGTAATAGCTAGTAAAGACAAATATCTAATTATTCAAGTTCCTAGTAGGATATAGAGTACTATTTCCACTAAAAAAAAAGTAGACTATATAAATGTATAAATCACTAACTACTTGATAATATTATAATTAAATTCAAGGGTTTTCTGTTGCATATTACCTTGGAAATCAAGAATCTTTCAACCGTTCAGACTGTCTACACTTCGCCACTAATTACCCGCTTTTGCAACAAGCTGGGGAAATAGGACCTGTAAGATTGAATTGCCGATGCAGCGAGGAAAAAAAAAAAAAAATAAGCGGTAGTCACGAGCCATCATATCCAGTTACTGAGAAAAGTGATGGAAGAAGACACTAATACACGGTGGTATAGCTTTCTTCTGTTCACGCTCCCGGGTCTACTCCTAGTGCTACCTGGGTACTTATACAACGTTCGGGTGTCAAAGTTCCTGCTCCTTTACCAGGTGTCTATGTAGGCAGCGTTCAAAAGCTAAACCGGGTTTGAAATTGTATCTAAGCGCATAAATACTCTCCACCAATGTGATCATATAAATTTGACCTTGCCCCCTTTTCTTCAGCCAAGTAGACCAGCTCAAGCAATAAGCAGTACTCTTTATACATTCCCCCCGTATCGGCTCGATGAAACCGGGACAGCCCTCCATCCAAATGCTAGCTCTATCCATTCGTAAGGTACCGTTTCTCGAGGAAGCGATATATGGGCTAACAAAACCACGGGTCAGTTCAAAGATAATCGACTCAACACCATTCCACCTAGCATGAATAACTTACGTCAGGAAGGTAGGATTCATGCACACTTAGCTCCCCTCTCCGGAAAGCAATCTCCTGCATCACCGGATGCCGCGCATCCCAAGTCCGAATAATTTCCTTCTCCATGTCCTCGATCCATGCCCTGCGTTCGGGGCCATGTCGCGCTCCCTCGAACTCAGTCTCGATAATAGGTTCATGCTTGCCACCGCTAATGGGGACCTGGAGCACCCTAACACCTTGAGGCTTAGAACCAGGGACATTCTTCCTTTCGTTGAAGTTGGCCGTGACTGCTCTGAACCTTCGGTCGGCTTCGGTTAGCTGGCTCTCGAGGGAACGTAGCTGCTTCATTTTTTCCATGGTTATATACGTGGAGAGTGCGATGTCTGCATAGATGATAACGACCATGAGCGTGGGTAACCCCGCGCAAATTTTATTCGAGAAAGTAGACGGAGACATGGTTTAGTTCGGGTGCTTCAATCACAATTAAAGAAAAAAAAAAGAATGGAGAAAAAGGAAGACTGTGAATCCGGGCAGAAGAAAAAAAGTGGCAATGGTGGTGTTTGGATATAAGAAAGGTGATGAGAAGACGGAAGGAGGATATGGGACCGCCTTGTATGGTCTACGGAATGACTCAACCTCAGTGCTGTCAATATGATCATCTAGGTACCATATTGATGACGTTGACATAGACTTGAACCGCACCGACTCGTAATCTTTGACTACCTTTGACCAACCCACCTGCTTTGTTGCCTCTATACGTACTTTGGATATCGATCATCCTTAGTCTACGTGGTGTGTGGGAATTTGCAAATGGATGAGGTTTAATATATTTACATGTCTATCTAGATAGAGGAGTGAAGCTAAGAACTATGGATCTGCCCAAAGAAGTAACTACATTAAGCGAGTTTTAGCACCTTCATAGCACACTGGTGAATTCACGATAGGTATTTAGAGTACATGAATCTACCTAGGGAGCTTGTCTTAGCTTCGTCCATCAAGGACTACTAGACCCCAGCACCACGGTGAGGTGCAAGCTCATCGCTGGGGCTATATACACTACCTACTGCAGAACGCCCAAAAAACCAAAACGCCTAACGCCCAAACGCCCAAACGCCCAAGCAAAAGCAAGAAAAAGCAAAAAAGCAAGTAAAGATAGCGAAGATTTTCAGGTGGTGGCGGGTGAGGTGGGCTACCGGTATAAGTTGGGAGAATCCACCGGATGAAGATTGCTATGCAACCAACAACCGCCTTCATCCCCCAAGCAAAGCTCTACTCTTACCCTGAACGAGAAACACTACGTGTTTTCGTCAGCGTAATTTCGAAAGGACAGTCAGGCTTCACCCGCAAAGCCCAACTGTCCTGCAGGGTGATTGAAAGGGGAACAGATTGCTCGTCCAATCGCCCATCCTGCCCTTTGCTAGGAGGAGACGCCTCCGAAGAAGAGTCCCTCCTACTAAACCAATCAAGGACTGCAACGGCCCCTGAAGCAGCATCCCCCGCGGATCCTACCTGTTTGATGGTGACCCTCTGCGACTTTGCGTGCCTGCGCAAGAGGAGGTATCCGGCGGAGCAGACTGCCAAGGGAGCGCCCAGCCAGCCCACCTTTTTCACGGAAGAAATGCGGTTGAACATCGTTAATGATACCTATCTATCTAATAGATAATAATAAGATGGAAAACCGCAAAGAGAGAAAGGAAAAAAGAAGAAACAGGATACGGCCTGGGGATGCTCCCTCTATATACAGGACTTTGTTGGCCATGATGGAAGGCACGCCTCAACCCGCGGAGCAGTGCAAAGAGGAAAGAAGGAAGCCAGACGGGAGGAAGCCAGATGGAAGGAAGCCAGATGGAAGGAAGGATGAGGCCTACAGCCCACTAATTCCTGCCCACTTCGAACCTAGAGCAGTCTGTCTATTCCCTAACGGCTTGCTGTGGATGAATTGGGCAGAGTGCACTGACGGAGCTATGGTTGGAGACTAGGAGAGAATGAAGACATGATGATCAAGATGATGTAGATGGATGGATATCTAGCTACAGAAGTGAGGAACTGTGGGCCTTATATACAGGAGGAGAGGTCACGTGTCAATGAAAACCTCTGGCACGTTGATAAAGGGCCATTGAGGCAGCGAAAGGTCACCGTAGGAAGAATGCGATGACTAGGACTCAGATTGAGGAATGGTGCTCATCAACTACCAATGATTTGTTGTCCGCGGATTGAGAGGAACACGTTCGGCTTGACTCTCGAGAGCGGTGCCTCGAGAGGGCAGAATAAGGATTAGACAGGGAGAACAAAAGGCTAGTGTCTTTATAGTCATCCAGGGAAGGTACGGTAGGTAGTGACGGTACTGCTCTGCGCCATGTTAACGGTTCTTTGACGTTTCAGTGACCACTACCACTAACGAGGCATTTGCTACTGAAGTTCGTGGCATTATCTATGGAAATTGAATGAGACGCTTCCAACCAGATGCCATTATTTTCTATGGGCCTTATCCTGTGATTGCTTTTCTACCCGGCCGCCCAATGATGCATCTCAAATTCCGTACCAAGGACTACAATGCTATACTCTTAACTCTGGGATTATTATAAGCCTTAAACCCTAAATGAGAGTAGATCCTTTCCTCAGTATATGCTTATCCATATTAATTATATTTAAAGAGGGTGAAGATTTAGTCATGCCGCGCTTCTGGACTGAAGCGGGCGGTAAAATTTGAGAAGCTGATTCTGGTAAGAACAATCATACTTTCAGCTGTAGTAGGTATCTACCTACCCAGGTAACACGTATATATGTATCCATAGTGCATATTCAAGTGGGATCGCCTGGCTGCCTTTTGCAATGGGGACCGCCTTTAAACAAAGCCCGCCACAACCAGCCTTGGTGCGGCCTGAGCCTTTTCATGTTGGTTTAATAGTTTGCTAACGAATATGCAAAGATGTTGAAGGATGGAGTTATATAAAAGGAAAGTAAAAAAAAGTGGAAAATAAAAATGGCTCGGGGAAAAGCGATCTCGATCTAATATTTAAAACTGGTAATCATTTGGCCCTTACTGGAGTAATTGGGTGGCGGCTTCAATTCGCCCGATGATGATTGATCGCCATTTCTAGTAACGAATCCACATGAGTGTTTGATAGTCAAAATAAAGATGAGAGGTGGGAGGGCTCAAGGAGGAAAGGAACCTAGAAAGCGAAAGAAAATTAAGGACTCACCTCGGCATTAACAACGTCGCCCGCATCCAAACTCTCTACAAGACCAGGATATGTTGCGCCTGAATATCCGGTCCACATGCCTGGTGCAAATACCACATGTTTGAACCAGCTGCGTCCATCCAACCCAGGCTCGTACAGGAACTGACGCTCAATGTTCTTGTACTTGGTGTTGACAGCGTGAACCTGGAAATAGAGCCTCACCTTCTTCCACCAGAGATACCATGGAATGTCTTCTCCTAGTTGGGATTTCAGATCCGCTGCATGGGCGTCAAACTCGACAGCAGCCTCCTGGAACTTCCCGATTGTGTCGTAGAGGGACTCAAAGCTAAATGAGACATCATCCGGTAAATTCTTTGCGGCGGGCTTAATGCGGTCCAGGTACGCTTCCAGTCCAAAACCATAGTCACTGGCACTGAATGGAATAATCGGGGTTTCAATTAACTTGGCGGCAGCCAAAGCCCATATTTTTGTGCACGCCTCGTGGTATAGCCAACCTGGATCACCGAATCGATCCATCCAATCGAAGCTGTCATAATTGGAGTGGTAGTGATATATGGGGTCGCTGGAACGACGGCTGAACCCGAGGTCATAGCTAGGAACACCAGCAAAGTCTTGGAATGCCGTAAAGTCGCTACCACTTCCCATTGTTCCAATCTTTCCATTCCATACATCACGGACGGTCTGGCCCTCAATAGTTTGGTTAGGGGATTGGACCTGGCTAGTGACCTCATAAATAATATTATTCAGGAGAGGGCTAGCGCTGGGATGAAGATTTGTGCCTGAAGCGGCTACATCGACATTCAGGTAGGCAATATTTGACTTGGAGAGCCAAGGCAGCTTATCCTCCACCCACTCGGTGGAGCCAAGTAAACCGTACTCCTCTCCGTCCCAGCTTGCGAACACCACGGTGCGTAGAGGCTTCCAGCCAGCCTTGAGAGCTTCTCCAAAGCTTCGAATAAGCTCATTGAGTGCAGCAGAGCCACTGTTGGGATCACCGGCCCCTCCAGCGATCCACGAGTCGCGATGATTACCTAGAATCACTACATCGGGAAGGGAACCAGGGATAACGCCAATCACGTTCCACAAGGGTGTGGTAACATACTCCTGTTCATTATATATGTTGATAACCACATCATCCGGTGAAGGACCAATGTTATAATCAACACCTTTGTGGGCAAGCCCACCACCTTGCCAATATTTATTGTAATCCGACGCCTTAGGGCCATGGCCGTTAAGAGCCTTGAGGAAAGGGAGCACCTCCGCGTAGGAAACAGGAAGAGACGGGATCGACGGAATAGAATCATGGGGATCTTGCCGCTCACACCCTGGCTTAGATGGGTAACCGGGGGTTGTAGGATCACCGGGAGCGAAGCCTTTGATTTGAAGAGTTGAATGTTAACGACCCCATTTATCATCAAACAAATATTATGCAAGAATTATGAAGAGAAAAAAAAAAAACTTACTTAAAAACTGAGTACTACCACGTTGAACTGCACTGGGATTCCTAGCCGGGCCTTCAGGATACGGCTTATAACCATTCTCCTCGGTGATCTCGCCGTCATTTTGCGGATCGTCATACAGGACCACGCCCACCATTCCGAGCTCTTGGGCGCGCTTCACCTTCAAGCCACGGAAAATCTTCCCGTACTTGCAAATGGCAATCTTTCCGGCCAGACTAACATTAGTATTAACGAGGTCTTCAAAATCGTAATAAGTGCCGAAGTTTGCAAAGACAAAGGGGGCCGTGACGTTCCCACTGGCCGAGTAGCCATGGAATGTGGGCACGCGATCGGGCAGACCGCTCGTACTGTCTTCATCGAGAACGTCCTCTTCCAGAGTTGCCTCGAAGGTTACCTTGTCGCCCTTTAGTAGAGCGAGACGATGATCTACAGGGTAGTTGAGATAGACATCGTAGGCAACGATAGTGGTATCCTCTACCCCGAGCTCTTTCCACCGGTCTTGGGTCCAGATAGCCTGGCTTAGGTTCTTTCCGGCCAGATGGGGACCTGCGGTGTAGTATTTACTCCATTCCCGGGCGCGGGCTGCGGACGGTGTACCCTGGAGGATGGTGGTGAGTTCATCGTAGCTGAGGCCGTTGCCTTTGGGCCAGGAGGGGTAGGGGTACGGGTGGGCTCCGGGGAAGTAGGACCAGATAGAACCCCCATCGCGTGGAAGGATAGCAGCGGGGGTCAAGAATAGCAGTAGAGCGATAACGAGAAGACAGCCGAGGGCGAACGTACAAGCTTGTCGGAGGTGGTGGTGCGGGTATCTGTATCGCTTGGGGGCGACCTGCTGAATAGCAAGGAGTGGAGTGGATTCAGAGGGAGCCATGGTGAATTGGAGGCTTCTCCCTCATGAAGAATCTCCCGGGTTCTCTGTGAGGGTGGAGGAGAAGATGATTTTAAGTATTAATAATGACCGATGGCGTGGTGGGAGAAGCTTATTATTAGGTAGGTAGGTCGGCTACCGACGTAGCCAGTGATGACTGACCATACCGATAACGATGTTCCGTTCCTACGTGTGTCTTATCGATATTCGACCTAGTGCTTCCCCACATGCTTCAACTACCTAAAGCTTATCAGCTGCCTAAACAGGCTAGGTAAGGTGCAAATAATGGCCAGCACCTCATTAACTATACTGCTGTCTCCCGTATCTGACGTGAATCCGACTTCCGTAGGCCAAAAATTGGTTGATTTACAAATGGATTGGTCCCACATTCAAGGCTGATCTTTCGCTTGGAACCCCGCTTGCAAGATAGGGCCTATTAAGCAACAACATTTTACCTAGGTATCAAGAGCGAAACTTATTTATATACAGAACAGAGAGGTATCTGTGCGAGAGAGGGAACGAGTAGAAAGAAGACAAACAATTGAGTAAAAACAAAAAAAAGTAATGGGAGGAAGTAGAGAAAGAAAAAAGAAAAACCACTCAAGTGAAGAGAGTAAGGAGCAAGTTGGTTTCCTAGCTCTCAGCATCGACACTCAAGAGTTCTTTCATAACTGGAACGCTGTCATTCAGCGCATAATTCAACTTCTCACCAATCTCAATGCTATCTCTTAGTATCTGTCGTGCAGACTCGTCATTTACTCCCATATCTTCCTTAACGAGTCTAACCGCCAACTCTGGAACAAGAACCGCTTGCGAGTAAATTACCACTCCTGCCTGGTTAACAATATGGTCGCTTGTTGCTAAGCGCCTTAATTTACGCGAGAAGTGGCCTGTGATCGCTTGTAGCCTATAGGACTGTGTTAGCATATCTGGGAAGGGAGAAAAAAAAAAAAAGGCTCAAGGAGAAACGGGCGGTAGTTACATTTTACCTGCGCCTCGAGTTCCATAATACCCGCATGATATATTTTCCAATGTATCTCCGGACAAAGAAAGTTTGAAATTTTTGGCCTGACCGGTCTTCAGAGTAGTATCTAGGACGTTGCGGTAATAGGATGTGCTATCGGGAATTAATATCTTCTCTAGCTCATCAAAGTGACCACGAATCCGCTCGTCAAACTTGGCCCAGTCAATTGTTGGATATCCCTTTTCATGCCACTCCTTTTCAGCTGAAGACTTTTTATGTGACTCGCAAAACCTTTGCTGATCTCTAATACGCTGATTTGGCTGCGCTTGGAATCGTAATAGAAGTGTCTCCTCCACTGGTTCCTTGCACATGGGGCACAAATTTTCTGACATTGATATCTTGCTAGGGCCATTCCCAAATATCTCTGCATCAACAGGAAAGTCAAACTCGTCGTTAAAACTGATTGCACTGCTGAGAGATGAATCGTCATCATCATCGGTGTCAAATATAATATCATTTTTCATAGACGAGGTAACCAAGGAGGAACTCGAGACACTACCAGGCGGTAGAGGTGGTGGCTGCTTGAACACCATATCAGAGCGAGTTTTGGCTGACGGAGGAATAAGAATATCAACATCAATATCCATTGGCATCTTGAAACCTTCCTTGCGATTTTCCTTATCCTCCGAGTCCCCCCGGTGATTGTCGCCGCCATTTTTCTTCGACGACGGTGATTGAGACGCCATACTCGAACTGGGAGGCCGCTGAAACGATTCTGACCGGCGTCCATAGACCGATCTACGTTTCTTCACACCCTGTGACGATCGCAGACTCTCAAATATCTCTCCATCACCATTATTATCCTCCCCTTGACTACCGAGCATATCCTTCTCCGCCCGTTTGCGACTCAATGTTCCCGGAGACTTCAACAACCTTCCCTTTCCTCGAGATATTGGGGATTTCGTTGTGGCTATGTCAAGTTTCTCCTCGAGCTTTGGCCGGGCCAGCCGGGCCACCCTGGGACTGTCGCCGAATCCATCGCTCAAATCGCTATCGTGGGCGACAATATCCTCGTCACTAGAGCTGAGCGGTTCGTCGTCTGTTGCCGGTTCTGTTTTTCCGGACTTGGGATCTGTCTGGTGGGCCGTATCGTGACGGGCTCGTAGTTGGACCATTATGAGAGTGTAGGGAGAGGGTGGTACTATCAAATAAACACAAAGAAGGCACTCGAGTGGCTGGGGGGTCCTCGGGATTGGTGAGGTGGGTAAGAGATATCTATTCGAGTAAAAGTTGTTGATTGCAGATGGAAAGGATCCTTAATAAAATCAATTACCATATTAATTCGGATAATAGGAAAGAAATCGCATGGGATTAATTAAAAAATATGGATAAAAAGGGACAAAGATGGAGTATTTAGTTATTGATTGGGTGAAAGATAGGAGGAATTTGAGGATCGTGAAGGAGGGCAAAAGAGAGAAAGAGGAGGAAGAGAGAAAGAAAGAGAGAGAGAGAAAGGGCGAAATGATGTGAGGAAGGACACAAAGTACATACAATGAATTAGACTCTCAAGCCTCCAAAATAAATTTCTTGGAGAACTCAGCAAAGGGGACTTGGAACCATTGGACCATCGCTTGCTTGTTCTCGGAGATTAAAAAGAGGGGACGCGTTGAGGTGTGAGCAACACGCTCTTACTACCAGGCCTTGGAAGCTTCTCCGCATTCACACTACCCACTCCCGACCTTTAGCTTGCTCTGCGGTGAGCTCACAGTATAATATTTTCAAGAATTAGATAAATAATAAAGGTAAAAGTACCTATGGCTAACAACATATAATTTAGATGAAATACTGTCCACCTTGTCTTAAGTTCTTTTAAATGGACATGCATCATTGTTGGAGAGATACCACATTAGTACGCTGGTACGTATGTATTATGTACGTACGTATGTGAGAGTATCACAAGACCAGAATAAAATATGTGTATAAGCATAATAATGCGTAATACGCTAGCTTGATCAAGGAAACCTAAAAGTAAATAAGAAAGAAAGAAAGGAACGGAAAGGAACAAAATTAGATTTGTCTCTCAAAAACTCTAGTTGTTTAGGTTCAGGCTAGTCTACTGAGGGATATAATGATAATGATATGCAGGTAAATGGTTTGTGGTGGGGAGAAAAGCCTCAGACTCCAACAAAACCAGGATAATGAATCAACAAGGAAGGATCAAGGAGAAGTTAAAAATGGGAATAAGTTCGTGCGAATACCCGCAGATATCACTTCAGCACGTGGATAGGAAGGCATTATAAATATGTAAAGCAAGGGCGTTTCTCTTTCTCGATATATACTCATGGCTCATATAAATCACTCAAATGTCATCTGGATTTCGCCCTCATCCTGATCAGCCCAGGCATTGGCTTCAAGAGCCATGGCACCGGCCGCAGCGACACCGAGAGTGGCAGGCATGGAGATGGAGGACCGACGCCGGGGTGGAGAGGGATAAGAACTATAACTAGAATGTGTGGCCGGTTCGAAAGAAGATTGAGAACGCGGTGGCGGGTCATTAAAGTGGGTATCAAAGGTCATTTGAACTTCCTCCTCCTGACGAAGAGGACGGATTGGAGATTGTGAATCTCGTGAGGGACTATAGCTGGGCGACGCCGCCTGGGCCGGAGGAGAGGTAGGTAGAGGAAGTTTTTCACTGCTTCCAGGGCCCTTCTCGTCCATCGTAGACGGTGTAACAGGAGATCCAGATGCAGCTGACGGAGGGTTGAGGTCCAACCTCATAGGAGGAAGTGTGGATTCGAGCTGTCTAACCTCGATCATTTCTGAAGCTAATTCGGCCCTAATCGCGTCGATATCAAATAGAACGCTGCCGGCTGCGTTGCTGTCACCCGACTCTCGAGGTAGAGATTCGTTGTTATCAATTTCATAAGACTCCCATGCCTTCTTTTGAGCCAATTTCCCACGCTTGAATAGTCCAAATCGTTTTTTATCAGGTTTGGCCTCGGCATCTCGTCGAGCCCGATCAATCTCCCGGATTAGTTCTCTTTGTCGTTCGGTATGATTATCTGGGTCTGGGTCTTCTAATTCAGCGAACTCTTCGCTCAAGACCTCCCACCCAGCAGCCTTGAGCAAACGGGGTATCGCTGCACGGTAGTCCATATGTCCGTTCACGAGCTTGGTGCAGTCAATATTTTCTAGCCCAGAAATACCTTCAACGGGGGCAAGCCCCGCGACACGCATGATACCACCACTAGTGGCACGGAACAAGTATCCCAATATCCAATCATTTGAGGAATATCCGTTCACGAACCGACCAGATACTACACCTCGGGCCTTAGTGTATTCGTCTTTGTTGGCCACGAGTGGTGATCCAAAGAGGTAGACATTTTGAACAAGCCCATAAGCACCCTTTTCCGCGAGCTCTTTAAGACAGGAGAAAATGACCCTTGCGCCTAGGGAGTATCCAAGCAACGTCACGGGCCGTTTTCCTAGGTTATGATCCATTAAAGAATCTGCAAGGATGAGTCCAGCAGCATTCGCACGGGCCAATGAAACATTCCAGGGATTATCAATTAGGTATGAGAGCTTGGTGAGCACAATGGGTAGCTGTAAAGATGCCATTAGAGCAGTAAGAATGGTGCTTCCGAGAACCTGTTGCAATCCTTGAGTCAAAGCCTAGGTAAATAGTGTTAGTAACTGCCAGAATGTTGAAATAACCCGAGAAATAAAATCAAAATTTACCTCTGTAGCTAAGATGTTGATGGTAGCACCCATACTCTTAAGCATCTCCGGCTCCCACAAAACAGAATATAAATCGCCCATAATAGGGTCTACCGTACTAAACGGCAACCGGACGTCATCTACATTACCAGTCATCCACCCAGCTACAGTGACTATGAGATTGAACTTTTTGTTGTTATGAAGAGGGCGATATTCGAATGTTTGAACGGCCCCTGTGCGTCGGTGTGATGCTTTTAGACCAATCGTACCTCCCGTTAAGGTAGCACCAGACGCAATGAGGGCTGTGCCTCCAGCTCCTCCTAGGAAGGCACTTGTGCCTGTAACACCGATAGTGGTGAAGCCGGCCGCAAGACCTGCGCCAATAACTGGCGCAAGCAATCCAGCAGAGAGGCCGATGACAAGGCCGCCGCCGACTGTGGCCAAACCCATAACCATATACTTTCGCTTCAATCCCCACTTTCGACGCTTCTCCATGTGCTCCGATTCATCCCAGGTTTCCTTTTCATCCTCTTCTTGCATCTCAAGGGCGTCAATGACACGCTTTTCAAATCTAGAGATTTGTAGCCATGAGACTTCCATGGCAGCCCCGACTTTTTCAAGCAATTCCCTTGACCGTGCATCGTAATCAGAGTCGGCAATTAGGACGAGGAAAAGATCACAGAGTACCGTCCATCGAAGGTCAATGTCAATTTTCTTCGAAGTTGGTAACTGGGATGGCGTATGGACTTCGGGGACCTCATCATCGTTCCGGTGCGCATCGTAGGGCGGTGGTGAGGCTGATGCCGAAGACTCGTCAATTTCTGTAGAAAGGCTCGTTCGATTTTCATTATTGGAAGATATGGACTTCTTAGAGGAGTCACCTTCATCCTCGGCTAAGGGATTCTTGACGCGGGCATTTTGCATGAGTGGTCGGACAAGGTCGGCGGGCTGAACTCCATGTTCCGCTAATTGTTCAATCATGATCTGCTCAGCAGTGTTGATATCCATGTGAGTGTACAACCG
The DNA here is from genome assembly GCA_027569155.1 of Aspergillus haitiensis. Taxonomy (NCBI): domain Eukaryota; kingdom Fungi; phylum Ascomycota; class Eurotiomycetes; order Eurotiales; family Aspergillaceae; genus Aspergillus; species Aspergillus haitiensis. The sequence goes on along the minus strand of JAPDEO010000005.1, from coordinate 897,991 downwards.
AGCCATCATTGCCTGACCCCAGCCTCGCATCGAGTCGATGGCCTTTTGTTTGTGTTTGCGGGTTGATCGAGTTGGTATGACTTTGTCTAGACCCTGTATCATTTGATAAATGGTTAGTCGAGTAACCCCGACATATGCAATCCGCTGACTTTCGGTCAAAAGGTCTTTTGTAGCTTGTAGTTGGCTCAGGGAGTCGCGTAGTTCTTCTCCTTCAAAGCCAGCTGAATTGCCGCCCGACTCCTTGAAAAGATAGCTTGTGTCTTCATCAAGACTGTTCACGGACTGGGCATCATCATCAAATTGTACTCGCGTATACCCCTTCCCGGCACCCCCCAAGCCTCTGTATACCTCCTCATCATCCTCCGCTCCGGCACCACGAGCAACTAATCGTCCGTAATCATCGTAATAATCAAACTCGCCCAGGGCAGGCATTGACTTCCAACCGCCATCGTCGCTTTCTTCATCTTCAGTCTCAAATTCGGTGGGCTCATTAAGCCTTTGGTGTGACCATTCTGATGTTGCAGCCTTTGACTTACGCTTATGCTCGTGATGAGGGCTGCTCTGTTGGGTGGCATCTCCGTGCAATGACTCCTCTGTGTATGCAGGGGGTGGGTCTTCAGGGTTTGGAGGCTGGGTGGTAATGCCACCCTTCTGTTTTGGGGGAGCGGCTGTCACTTCCCGAACCGAAGGTTCACGCTCACATGGTGTGGACACGGTAGAAGTGTTTATTTCCTCGTTGTTGTCACCTTCCTGAGTATTCAGGTGTTGCGGCTGGTCCCCTACATCTGAAACCTCTATCTTTCGCTGGCTCCCTAGTTCATTCGGCTCATCCCCACGAATGGTTTTCGGGTCTTGATCTTCAGGGTCATGTGGTTGTTCCTCTGTCTCATTAGGCTCAATTGGAGACCTCAATCCCCTAGATCGCGGTCGAATCGGGAGTCCAAAATCATCTAGCTGTTCCTGGTTCGGGGTTGTGTCTCGATCATGCACTGCGGCAACTTTATTATTATCCCCTGACACCCCCTGAAGCGGATTAATATTCTCCTTTTGATTTCCATCACCGGTTCCATTTTCCAGAGCGGGCGAGTGTAAATTATCCGAAATTCGCAGCTCAGGTCGGGGCTGATCGGCAGAGGGGTCGCCAGAGTGGTCGATAGTTGCACCTGGAGCTGAGGTCATTCTTCATCGAAGGAAATTTTCCGACAAGATCTTTTCAATCAACACAATATTTTCTCCTTTTCCCTATTAACCCGGTTTGAGTACCGCCACAAGATACGACCCATTCGCGCCAAAGCAAAGTATAGCCCAAAAAAATTCGAACTCTCTCTTCCTTAGCGAGCCTTAAGGAAATAGCTCCCTTTTACCAGCTTTTTCAATATGTGTAGTTTGGTGAGCGACAGTTATCCTAACACGAGAGTCACCAGCTCGGGGTGATGACGAAACGGCCAGCCCACTTCGATAGGGGCAAGAAATTTGGTGTACCGAGTCCGGGGAGGGGGGAGGGACCTTTACTGTAGCCACTGGAGGCGGCGGCGAGAGGTTGGGTACGTAGTAAAGTTAACAAGTAGCTGAAGTTTTAAGGTAAACTCAGTGAGAGTGCCACAAAAAAAAAGAGAGAAAGAGTGGTGGAAGCTTAACCCCGCCCCGGACGCTGTTTATTTTTCTGTCGACCCAAGTCGGATTAGGAGACTGTTTTTTTAAGTCAAGTCGTCCTGCGATCGGGAAGTGGTTCCGCATTAATGGAGGTCCTGAAAGCGGTGGTCTAGGACGAACCCGTGGTTGGAGAGGCCACCATCACCGGGCCAGTTGCCTTCTTTCCACTCAATCCTACTTACCAACTACGTAGGTATTTACTAACCAGACCCTTTTCTTTTTTCTTATGTCTGTATGAGGATCGTTTGGCCCCCCTTGAGATTTACAGGCGAAGGAGGGGAAGTGCTCAGAAGATGCTCATTCCTAATGCAGCTGCTGGCTAATATTTGGACCCCCAAATCCCCCACAACAGAGATAACACCTTACGATACCCAGTAAACAGAGTCATTACAATTCTATCTTCCCCCGCGGAATCCTGTTATTTCTGTTTTCTTTTCAATTTCGGTGTCCTTTTTTTTTTTTTTTTTTAAAAAAAAAAAAGACGGTTATTTAATAACCTACCAGTAGTTTTGCAATCTAATTGATTATCTAATTCACCATTCACTCAGGTCCTCTCTTAGTGAAGCTGACTTAATCCACCGGCAAAAAGGAAATAGGATCAAAGAAATAAGTTATTCCCTCCCTAGTTACAAACTATAACTGAAAAGAGGGCTATTGGAGCACTTCCTACTCGGGGCATGGAAGCACCTAGTCAAGTACTAGCTAGGCCCCGACAGGACGTGTACTCCCATGTAATATGTACCTCCCTGGTTAGCCTTGGCTCTTGAGATGCTTAGGTATCACTTCTTGTAGAGGTGAAGTAGTTTCCGACTCACGCTAGCTGCAAGTAGTATGGCTGCATTGTGGAACTCAGTCCAAATTGGGAGTGATTGGTTTCTACAGCACCTACCCATCAGTCAGGATCTAATCTACTCACCTACCTGCTTGTAATTGAGTTGTTTGGATACCTACCTCTTGCTGTATCCGTTCTCCTGTTTTTATTTCTAGAGACTACCCAGGTGGATTCTGAATGTCCTGGTTAGAGATCCCGATTACTGGACATGAACTTTTTTTTTTCCTCTTTTCTTTCTTTTTTGTTTTTAAGACAATCATAGGCTATCTATCTCATGTTAACTTTATTGGGGCTGCCCTCCATGATAATTGCGCATGTCATATATACCCTGGCCTGGGGACCATCCATCAAGCTCCATGTTTGGTTTGGAAAGCATAGAGCTGTCTGGCTGGCCGGAACCCAGGAGAACCTTTGGTTGTCCTTCATATGCAAAATGAGGGGCCAATACCGACTGCTGGTAGCCTTGAAATGGATCTACTCCGATGAAATTCGAGTGGCTAAGTTGGCCAGACGACCAAATTGAGCCGGTGCCTGTCGGTACGTCATATGTCCCACTCATGGGGTGGAATGTGGGCATGGAGGTCATGTTTACATGCATCCTGAGAGGTTCCATTGATTGTTGTTGGGAGGTTGGAGCAAACTCTGATGCACTTGGTACATGCACTGGGGTTTGAGGAACTGACGGGGTGTTGTCCACTTGGTGTCTCGAGCCCGTTTCTTTCTGCGCCAATTGCTGCTCAAACTGCTCATACCACCTCCGAGCCTTCACAGCAATGACATAATGCCATCGACTCGGGATTCTATATTTCTGGCTCTCACTAGCCTCAGCAAGTCTCTTGCTCATCGCATCCAAATATGTTTCAGCATTTACGGTTTGAGGCGTTATAATTTCCCCTAGCGCCCCTGACCTGACTGAAAAATATATTTTTAGAAGGGACATGATTGCAACGCCCACACGGGTGTATAAGATGTTGGGAGATTTTTGGAGGAAGCTTGTGTCAAAGCTGAGAAAAAAGTCAAGCATTTCGTGACACGCATTCATCCACTTGACAGTTATATCTATCCGGATTGCACTCAATGGCATTATGGACGGCCCTTCTGGCCGTGGTAAAGCATAGTAATCCTGTTTGATCGCATCGGGATCGCGATAGCCCTCACCAACGGCTAGTTCGTATATCGCGAGCTGGGTGTAATGGTATTCGAATTTCACGGGCACTAAGAAGGCAAAATATCAGTGCTACTTTCTAAAGGGAATGGGCGAGGAAGATATCAATGACCTGTAGCCGTATCCTCGGATAGGTTATTTTTCCATAGTAGCATCCGATTATCAAACCACCTTAGTACGGCCTGTACGCGTGATTCAGTGAGTGAAGAAGTGGCGCTTGTGTCATCAAGGCCGAAAGAAGCCAACGCTTCATCCACGATCTTTTGGAGCTCAAACCAGATGGCTACTTGTCTATCCAGGATACTTGGAGATGATTCGAGATAAGCCAATGATTCGCTCATGCATTGATTGAACAGGAGTAAATTCGGCCTGCGAGTTTTCATGGCCACCCTAATTTGGGTTAGTGACATTATGGTAACCCGTTTTGTGTCTTGTTCTTACTGTGATGCGAAATAATAGCATGCCAGAGCTGTTCTGGCTTCTTCGGCTATTACAACATCGTACACGCTTTTCTTATTTGACTTGCGGTTTGTAGTGTTTTGACCTCTAGGCTTTGAAGCCAAACCAATCTCTAGAGCCATTGTAGCCGCAATGTGTGCATATTGATAAAATTGTATTTCCAATGGCGAATCAGGTGGATAATAAAAGATGATCATGAGCAATAATGTTTGGATGAGTTCCAGAGATTTTCCTCCTTTAATAAAAAACTGTTCGGCGTAAAGACGCACCAACTCACGATTGAGGGTGGCTGCGAGACCGGCATCTACCGCAATGGCCGCTGCTGCAATAATAGCAAGGAAAAGAATAGGCTTCGATTGACGTAGGTGTGAAGCCGAGGTGTCTAAGGGTAGATCAAGTATTGAAATAAACAATGAAAGCTCAGAGGTAAAAAACGCCACTAGGCTGTTGGCGCAATCCAAAGAGACGACCCCTCTATCAATAACGTCACCTCCGGGTGGTAAGTCTGGGGTATATCCGGCGGGGAGCGAAGGGAAAGGTGGGATCGATATACGGCCCCCATTGAACATATTTGAGTTGGAGGGGGTGGTAAGGCTAGAAGATGGATCTTGTTGTCTCGCCGAGCCAAGTGTGTTCTCAGAAATCTCTTGGATTGAAGTGAGCGGCTCTCTGGGATCTGTTCCAAAATCAGAATCTCGAGACTCATACTCCTCGCTTCCAGAACTCTCGCCATCGCTTTCATCCAGCTGCAGCCGGTCCTTGAGAAGGGATCGCATCTGTCGCATTTCCTTCTCCAGCTGGGCTACACGGGAATCAGTCCGCTTTCGTGGCCGACGTCTCTGAGGTGCTACGAAGATACAAGTCCTCTTAGCTTTAGCACACCTCTGGCACTGGTTAGGGGCAGTGTGGTCGGGCAGGCAGCGAACTTTGAGACTGCGACACGATTCACAGGATCTGTTTAATTGGGGTGTCGGGGCAGTTTGTTGGACTGGGATTGGGTCACTAGCGGTTTTTGCGGTTTGGCTCGACATTGTCTGTCAAGCAAGCAATTTTACCCATCCAAGGTCTCTCTCTCTCTCACACACAAAAACGGAAAAAGGGTGGAAGAATTTGGTCAGATGGTATCGAGAAAAAAGGACGAATCTGAGATGCCGACGATGAATGGACGGGGGATACCAGAGCTGGCGAAAATTGTAATGCAAAAGCACCCCATCCCCAAGGAGGACCAGTAAGAAATATTATTGATGATTTAGAATAGCTGCTAAAGAAGGAAAAATTGATGTGTTAAAGAGGTTGTCATTATTATCTTGATTCACAATTGAGAGGCCATGATGTTGTGGGTAGTCAATCGTACTCTAGAAGGAAGGAGGTCCGGACTAGGCAGACAGGCCAGGGTGGGTTGATGGATTAGGCAGAATCCCTGGTGAGCACTATCAATTGCTTAAGAGCGACGCTTAATTTCGATTTTGTAGGTTGGAGATAGGTTTAAACTAAGGTAAGTTGGGGAGTAAAATATCATACCTAGGTGATGACAACGGACAGACAGTTGCCTTGTGAGGGCAAGACGAGGAGAAGGGCTTCACTTTTGCAAGTCTTCTCTGCAAGAAGGGAAGAAATGATATTTGAGTTTTATTATTATTATTATTATTTTTCAGAACTACAATGTGTTCCATGGCCTTGCCTTAATATTATTTTTAGCCGTCCCTGACCGTAGCGTGGGTTTTGGGGTTTTGGGTGGGTGCAAAATTCTATGGTTGATTATCTGGGTCAAGATCTTCGAGGGCCACATAGCCCCTCATTCCCCAACTACGTGCCAAACAGGTAATTATTTATATCATATTCTATATACTGACAGAGGGTAAGAGACAGACAGAGAAGGGGAGAGGGGATGGGAGAGGAGAGAGAGGAAAGAACAGTAATGATTTCCTAATAGTTAAACTACCTGTATTTGAATATGAAATGTGTATTATTATTCCGACAGCGACCTAAGAAAAACCTTCTAGAGGGAGGGAACATAGAAAAAAGTAAAATACTGAAAAAAAAGGGAGAAAAAACGGAGAGAAGGAGAGATGAAAGTGAGTTGAAAAAACAACAAGGAAAAGTTTGATAAAACAATAAAACCTGGCGAATCATTAGGATTCTCCACAACACTAAAAAGTCTCAGAATCTCGGCCCCTTTTCTCACCCAATAGTGACAGGTGGAAAGTGACTAAGGGTCACCGTTTATTCGGCGAGCACCGGTCTAATTGGCAACCCCCCCCCCTCCTCCTCCTCCCTCCTTCTCCAAGTGAAAAAAAAAAAAAAAAGAAAAATTGAGAAATTTCAATCTGATCCCCTTTCTCGTCGTATTATGTCATAGGTACCTAGGTACCTAGGTCCTGACATCACTTATAACAACCAAATAAATCGAAATTCACCTGTCTTGGCCAATCAATTGAGAATGATAAATGGGTAGATAGGTAGGTATGATTTCTCCCAGGGCGTTGTACTATACCTATACATTGTTCTAACTTTGTCTAACCCAACACCACCGCATGCTTAATCTTTAACTACAAAGGGGGGGTAGAATGCCCGGCTAGATCATGTTAAATGAACCTATAGATGCTATAGTTATAAATACCTTTTTAGCAAACGGCATCGAAGGCGGACCACCCATTCATATTTGAACTTCTTCTAGGACATGCGCGAATTCAGCCTGCCTTCGTGTTCTTGCCTGGCATCATGGACTCAGCTAGGTAGGTAATGGCAAGGCTATTTATCCAATATGCCTTATTGGATTGGCTCGGAATCTTGAATTGGAAAGCGTTGGGGGGTTAAATTTGCATTTCATATACTAGGTATGTACCTACCTAACAGCAATTGAGTATATAGTCCTGTCTTCTTCCTCACTTGAGGCTTCTTGGGAATAACAGAGCCTTTAATATTTGATTGTTACCTTTATGTCCAAACGCAATGCGGGGAGAATTTACATATGGCTGGATCTTTTTTTTTTTTTTTTTTTTTTTTTCTTTTTGAGGCATATACCAGCGTTTCATACCTCGTTTTTACTTGGGTATGTATGACTAGTATTTGTAATCCATACTTCTATGCGTATAGTATTCACAAAGACCTGCATTTCCAGGTAATAGTCCATGATTCAACCGCTAGAGGGTGAGATAAATGAACTCAACCTCCCCCCCAAATTTCTGAGTGGAAAAAGTAACATCGAAAAATGACAACTAGAACGAGATAACAGGTACAAGAAATAAACCAATGAACAGATCTGTCAGTTGGTAAAAGAAAGGAAATAAAGACAGCTAATGTTCTCAGGCTTACACCCATACTTCAGTGAGAGCTTGCGTGCGTTTCGCTGCCCGGGTCATGTGCTGCTACCTAGGTATGCTTGTTATAAGGTTTGTCTCTCAGGTTCAATCCATCGATCGGTACCTAGTTTTGGGACGTTAAGATTACTGCAATACAATTTTTTTTCCCTTCGTGAAAGTATAATGCATATAAGATATAGTCGGTCATTATTAGTATTAAAAACGGGAAACAAAAAAAAAAAAAAAAAAAGAAGCCCTAACCGGACCACGAGGAACCACTACTACAAATGATCTCCGTAAAAGATGAAACTTTCGTATAAGCAATGCAAGCACCCACCGCGCCTACCTCATCACCTGCCATACAAGCGGGATTAGCGGCATACAATTCTGGAGTGATACTTTGGTCAACAGCATATGGCAAATATAGAGGGGTGTAGATCGGATACCCCCAGATGATGGGGTAATATGAGAGGTGATCATTGACCGAACTGCTACTATCACGGGCACTGTCACTGATATTTCTATGTCGATGGCGTTTTTCTAGTCTCATGCGCGCAGCAGAGTAATCCGCTCGCAATTTTTGTGTTGCCGCCCTGCCAAACTGGAGTGTTATTCTGTTCCGGGTGCGAATTGCGCTATGTGCCGAGATGTGAGGGTTGGTTGTGGGGTCTGTGGTCACATTGGGATCATCATGGAGACGGACAGACTGATCGCGGGAATTAGAGCTGGAGAAGGTGCTGAGAAGGCCATGTTGGGTGTTGTTGGCTTCACGGATCGCTTCGCAGTACCAGCAGATGCAGTGGCTGTAGATTTGGCCACCTGTGATGGCTTGATATCGTCTGGAAGTTTCTTCGAAGGCCTTTGAGAGCTTGGTTTCCTCGATCTTATCGTCGTGGTTGATATAAATGCCGCGTGACTGGGCAGTTGAGTAGCGGTAGTAATGTTGCGGAAAGAGTTGGTGGGTGTGCCAGGCAAGGTCGACATCAAGGGTCGGGACAGCTGGTTTGCCTCTGCTCTCGCATAAGATTTGCATAAAAATCTTGTACTTTCTGGTGAGACGGTCCACAGTAATCTCCAGGCTAGACGAACGTATCCAGCCGATTGCGTCCATTTTCGTGACGAATGTGCCTTGGCGGACCACAGCACCAACCAGGTCCAGCCCGAGTGGAGAGGAGTTGGTCCAGTATCGGGCCATCATTCTGCGAAATGATAATTTCTCTTCGTCAAGCTCTGGGAGTTGTACTTTGAGCATACCAGGTTTTTGGATATGGTGGTTTGTGATCAGTGAACTGAATAGATCTCGGATATCCGCGATCGTGGTTGATGGAGTAAGTGTTGGGTCCACGAGGCGTAGGATTTGATTATGAATGTCAGGGTTCAATATGTATTTGTTTGGAAGAAGCACATTGTGCGAGTTTAAGACACATTTGGGCGTGCCGTTTTTTGATAGAAGTGTACCAGGCATTGGTATCCTATCGTGTAGGAGACTATACGTATCCCGGCGAAATTTCGCCACTCGAAGAGCTTCATGGGTGATGATATAGTTGCAATGACTACAGGCCATATTGAATGCTCTATCAGCATATCCAATCCCAAGGTCAAACTGGGAAAGAGTGCCTGCATCTGGTGTTTCACTGAACCAAGGTGCATGCACCATACCAAAGCATCTCGGACATTCTACGGACTTCCCCGGAGCGTCCTGGAGGTTGCCCCACGGACGCCCCGTTATTCGTTCAAAATTTTCCACTGCGGCCGCTGTAACTCTATAATCAAAGGCCTTGTTGTCAAGAGCTACATCGATAGCCGCCCATGGCATTCCGGTAACCCATAGGTTCATCTTGTTCGCGCGGAGACAATCATCAAGGAAAATCCGTGGATTGAGCATATATGCATGCCATACCATAATTACATCTAAAGTGAGATAGAGTATTAGAAACGAACGGGAAACGAAATCAGGAAGGATGTGTTATATGATAGACCAACCAAGTGGTGGTAAGTTATCGATCGAGAAGTAGAGCTTTTTGGCCGTATCTGGAGCCAAACTGTACGCTTGATTCCTACTCTCAATGTCGCCAATAGTAAGCATTCTATCTGGTGCAACTACTCCTTCAGGTGAGATACACATATCCCACCAGGCCTCAAACCTATCGACTGCTCTATTAACGTATATAGCCCATCTTTTCTCCCTTATTCGAGCACCGGCTTTATATTTCAATTCTTCCAATGCAAAATTATCAATCATGCTATCGTGAAGACCAAAAAGGGAATCTATTGTTGACACTTCATCTCGAAGGTTAGCGATTGAGGCGAGCAGTTTCAGGTGCGCGATACATTCATCCGAGGTCACCGTTTCATGTTTCATCCATTGTTGACTCAGATTTCTAGAAAAGTTAAGTGGACGAATTGCCGGGCGCTCTCCAATAGCCTCCTCATATGCAGGAGGATTGAGGTCAAACGACATGGCGACGAGATTTTTGGATATGTAGGAGTCAATTCTCTTTTTTCTAGTGGACCGGAGGGAGTGGCCACTGGGATGACCGCAAACAGGTCTAAGATAGGGCATCCCGAGGCTTTTAAGACAAGGAAATCCTTTTCTTCTGAATTCAATATATTTCGCCTTTAACCTATCCGGTTAGTCACACATGCTAATCAAGGCTGATTTGTTGCATTTTCAATGGGGCGAAATGCGGGCCGAACTTGCGAGGAGCAACAGGCTATGTATCCCCCGGGCGTAAATAGCGTCTTGGATAGCGCGTCCACTATGTGAATATCTGGCTCTAAAAGGTCTTCGAGAACTTGACAGGGGCTGGCGCTGTTAATTCATCATTTATTTAATTTATCTACTGTTGTCGATAGGTTGATGCTCAGCCTCCTTCTCCTCGCTCTCTCCCTATGATTCACGTGTTTGATTTAGCCAAATGCCCTGCCCATCAATCGGCATCAAAACTTCGTGAATGTGGTTATGGTTGTTGTTATTACCGAGCATATCGCCATTTACTTTACCTCTCTGCAGCTCTCCCTCTCCATGGCCACTAGCAGCGGAGCCCGTCTTCACGAGAAGGCACCGCTAAATCACTATGCCGTGGAATGTCGCTGCTGCTCCTTCTGCCTTTGTCAAGTTTGTATTTCACTCAGTTACTCCAACGCTCAGCGAGTGCTGAGCTTGAAACGTTGAGCGGCAGATTACGTAGTTGCCTCCTTAGTATCGAAGCCACAAAATTCATTTTTCTGGAGGGGGGGTTGTCAATCTTGCATGCACGATATGGCGCCAGTCGTTTTGGGTGGGGAGCGGGGGGGTTGATCTGCGGCTCTTGAGTCCTGTAGCATCCTGTTGGGGATAATCTCGAAACAAAGTTTAGCCCCATACTTTCGGTAAGCTACCAACACCTGAAATACACCTATCAGTCTTTCCGTGCTTGGGGGCATTCGAATCTCCGAAAGGAAGTAGGAATAATTATAGTAGTTAAGTAGGTTACGACCCCACCTTCCATCTGAACATGCGGGGAGAAAGACTATCAACTCGGAGAAAGAAATCCCCGCCTGAAAAAAAAAAAAAAAAAAAAAAAAAAAGAAAAAGAAAGAAAAAGAAAGGTTAATTTGAATAACTCACTATCAGTTACAACCTAGGGACGTATGAATCTATGTACTGTGTGCACAAGTCGAAATAACCTTTATATTGAATAGTTATAGAGGACTACATTGCAACTTGCCGAATTTTAAGGTCGAACTATTGATGACTCATATAAATAGGTAGGCCTACCAAGTAGGTAGGTAGTCTCTAGCTGGTCATGTCGTAATAATATGATGCTGAGGTTGTCAACTTGGAAGGTATCTAGACGCCGGGTCAGGCACCAGCACCCCCCCCCCCCTCTTAGATGCCTCTTGATTTGTTTAATTGAATTTTGATGAGTGTTAAGTGAGGAGTGGAGAATATATTTCATGGGCAGAGAAAGGTATTCCCCAAAAACCTAGTTGGGGACCAATAGTTGAACAGCTTGAAACCCGGATTTGGCGGCTTTCTCCTGATTCTTCTTATCTCCACTGCTAGTAAAGGAGACAACAGATCACTACCATCCTGCTCTGTGAGGTGCCAGTTATTAGAATAATTATTAAAGCGTAATCTGACCCACAAATATCGTCATTTACAGGCGAAAAACAGAGGAATAAAGAAGGCGGGAGATCTAGTCGTTCTCCCAATTGATATTCTGAGCTATGCGAGTGAGATCCCGATGAGGATTAAAAGGATGCCGTACTACGTAGACTTGGGGCTTACATACGACACTATTATAGTCTACCCCAATTGGTGTCGGAAATAATTCCTACCAAGACTACTAATCTCCATACTTTGAAGCCTCGGTCGAGTCCATGAATGGAAGGCAGAGGAAAAAGAGAAATTAAGAAATAAATAAAAAAAGGCCGACCGTGTTCCGGGTACAAGTTCTGTAAAAAATCGCTACTTGAGCTAGTATGGCGAGCGATTGGGCCGTATCCATTATTCGTTCATTTAGAAGTCCCCATCTAAGTATTTGGAGGGAAAACGAATGACGCGGCCTTGATTCTGACTGGGCTTCGAGCCGGGGAATAAAAGCCAATTGAACTACCTAGTTATTTTGCGTGAGTGGTGGCTGAAAAACGGCTCCCGTTGACATGAATATTCACCTCTCAAAAAGCAGATGTTGGAAATTCTACCCAGCTAGAATGAAAGTCGTTGACAGTAAATTAAGAATAAAAATAAAATCCTTAGCCCAATAAGCATCACTGGAGTTGTTGCATGCTTTATTAGAGTGCCAAGTCTTACAGGGCTGGAGGTTGCCACAAAACCAACAATCTGAACCAAGCCTTGCGGATCCGCCTCAGGAAATCGGGCACACGACCCGAGCTCATCCATGTAATGCAATAACAGCAAGACTTGATGAGAGTGGATCATTCCGCGCATACTCCATTCCCTTCTCATAAATACCAAAAGTTCCGTCTGTTTCAACTTATCCCGCAGGATTCGGGTCCTGATCAGCGAATTTTCATCCACCGACAGTTCATTACCCCTGGTGGCCTCAGTCACCCGAACACTGTATCTTTTTGCCGATGAGTTTATAAGCATATTGTAACCTCAAAAGTATCATGTTCCTCTGATCGGCCTGCGGTGAGCAAATCGTACGCGCCTGTGCCAGTTCATAATGTGGCTTTGGACCACCCCTTTTCTTATCGCTCTCTGCCGGCCATTCCTTGTGCAGGCTGAGACTGATTTTATGAGTGTGCGGGAGAGTGTGGTAAAGGATTATACTGGAAAAGGCGGGGAACCAGCGCCCAAATACTTCCGTGAGTACTAATGTCTCAACTATGAGAGCACAGCGGTCTCGATGCTGATCTATTACGGTTCGAATTTTAGACGAATCAACGTATGTTAAATCTCCCTCTCAGATGCCACCCTCGTCTTCCCTCCATGACATTTTCGTTAATTTTTCCTTCTCGCTAATGCTAACCCCCCGGAAGTTTTCACTATCATTATGACGGCCGGTAAGCGACTATAAATATTCTTGGGATGTGTATTCTTCCTCTCTTTCCTTTGGCTAAGTCTTGTTAGCTTTGCGACGGAGGTCCTCTCCGAGGAGGACACCGTTCTACATCTCTCCGCGCTAATCCGGACATACCTTGCAACGATGACTGAAATTGGAGCTGAAACATGGATAATGCATGGATCCCTTCTGGCCTGGTGGTGGAATCAAAAGGTGATTGGCTCAAGTTAATTGACTTATCTCAGGCCCACTGACTGGATTATGTAGATCTTTCCCTGGGATAACGACCTCGACGTCCAGATTTCTGAACCCACTATTCATTTCATTGCCGATCATTACAACATGACCGAACATCGTTTCGAGATCCCCGGGCTAGACGAAGAGCGAATCTATCTTCTAGAGATTAATCCAAATTATGTCATCCGCTCAACCGACGATAAATTGAATGTGATTGATGCAAGGTGGATCGATACATCCTCGGGGCTGTTCATCGACATCACAGCAGTGCGTAAGGATGACGAGAGGCGACAGAAAGGTCAACTGGAAGCTTTGATGTGCAAAGACGGCCATCGATATGATGTGAGTCATTTTGGGTGCTGGCGGTTGTATCTAGGGTAATGAGCTGATGATTTCCCAGGAAAGCGATATTTTTCCACTCCGAAATAGCCATTTCGAAGGGTTCCCTGTGAAAGTCCCATATTCATACACAAAACTTCTCCAAGAAGAATACGGGTCCAAGTCGTTAACTACAACGATATTCCAAGGGTGCGTTGAAGGAGCCCTATTGCCCCTAATAAGAGACAGCCACTGACGACCGATCCTCTACTTGCAGTCATGAATTCAATGAAAATACAAGTCTTTGGGAGAAAATAAAGTACGTTTGTTGTCCCTCCACGATGAATCTTACTAGGGTCTGTCTTTCGACGCTAATTGCTGTCTTGTTCTTTTAGGAATCAAAAACTATTAGCACGACAACGAAGCGTGGCAGGTTTTCCCATCCGTACCAACCCTCTTAAACAACTCCTGAGCACCGACACCACGTGACAATTACTCCAGGCATTTGGTTGCGGTTCCAAGTAGCAAACTACCTAAGTACTCTCCATGTATTATATATTTAAACTTGCTACCCATGTATATTTCCCGTTTGACGATTTTGGCGTTCAAATTTTTTGAAAGCTGGTCAAGGTTGGCGCTTGGAGGTCTCCTCGCATTTTTAATGGTGTTTCAAATTTATTCATCGGTAACGTTAAAAATAAAAAGAATAAAAGGAAGAATATGTCTATTGATAAAACCACCCTTGGTAAGACTGCAACTTAATCTGTCTTGATATACCTACATTGGGATAATGAGAGCTATTGTTTGTTTGGTCGGGGAATTTCTCGATATGAAGGATACGAGGTGAACCTCAAACTTAAGAGCTCTTAGCCTAAAAGCTGTATTTTTTACTTTTTTATTTGGGGTCTTTTGAGTGCCTTTCAAATATATCTGCCTGGGCCCTATTCTTAAGGATGGCTTAGCGTGAATGTTGTGGCTGGGTAGGCGCTCGTTCCCAGCACAAGACGAATATGATAAGAACGATAGGCAAAGGGGAGGCCACGCAATTAAATATTTATTGAGGGAGGCTGAAGTCTTACTGCCGTACTCTAGTGTGCTTGGATATTTCCCCAAGGCATCAGTTTAGCAAAGTGAAGGATGTGGTAGGAAAGACTCGGCGTATCATTCGATCACCTGCCATCCAGCCAGCAAGGGACAGACCGGAAAGTACATGCCTCTTTTTGAAAAACTCGAGTGCATTGATCTGATAAGGCAGAGTGGAGCAAAAGCTCTTTCCTAGTCGCGGGCATAATTCCGATTTTTTGGCGCTTGAACCAAAGAAGGTCAGATGCCCCGAAAAAAAATAATATAAGAAAGTCAAAAAAGGATGGAAATATGCTCAATATTTCCCCGTGACACGGTGATGACTCTTAGATGTTCTAAATCAGCCATAATGTGACGTCAAGTTTGCCTAGGCGAACAGGCACCAAAATTGTAATTAATGCTGTGTAGTTTTGGTATTTGACTTACATAGTTACCGGACAGTAATAGGTACTATTTACAAGGAACGTATCTGGGTAGGTAGGTACTTTGAGAAGGAGATGAAGTAGTACTCGAGTCTTTCTTAGAAGATTCCAATTACCCTTCTTTAAAAGATTTCTCATTCAACTTTCTAATATAGGCCCCAACTCCTTACAAGTGCATGTGTTTGGGGAAAGAAGGAGAGTATGTCGAAGCCCTCCTGAGGTATCTGTCAACAGATCTGTCAAGATATCGATAAAAAGGTATCTAGCGAGTATCCACCGTTACAGTACCTACCCGTCTTACCTGCATGGGAATTAGTCATCTCACGAAGGGCACAGCCAATGACACTACTAGAAAATCAATCGCGGGGTCTTGACTGTCCGGAAAAGGTCAACCGTGGCGGCCTAAGGTTTCCCCACTATGAGTCGACGACTGGGGATCGTCTTTGTTGGCATCGAATTGGCGCCAAGAGGGAGAGCCTTGATCTCCTAACTGCATTGGTATTTTTCTGTTTTCCCTTTATTTTGATTGTCTATAAATTATTCTCCGATTAATATCCCTAGTGTCCGACTTTTGACGAGGATTATTATCTTATTTCATTATTCTATTTCGTCAATTATTTATATCTTCCGGGTTTATAATAAAGACGGACCACGCTTCTTTCTGATGATGAGGCACGGAGGGGTGGTTAATTCATCAAGTGTGATATCTTCGTCATGTCGTTCTCACCCCAGTCCCAACCAACCAGTCCATTAAGCAAAGTCTTAACCTCAAGTTCAATTGCTTCTATCGATAGAAACCCTACCGTCCCTGCTCCAGTTTCCAGCTCTAATGCTTCCTCAATTAACCCTCAAGATCTTTCAGCTTTGCGGAGCTGTGTTACCTGCCGTCGCAGGAAAGTCCGTTGTAATAAAAGAAATCCGTGCTCTAATTGTGCCAAAGCTGGAATAGACTGCGTCTTCCCCCCTCCAGGAAGAGCCCGTCGCAAGTCTAAAAGACCCCAGGATGCAGAATTGCTTTCGCGGCTTCGACGGCTGGAGGGTGTAATTGCACACCTCAGCGAACAAAAAGCTGCGACTGCTAGTGCTAATCTATCAGAAGCCGCTTCTTCTCCGGAGAAACGTACCGAGTCAATCGTGGAAGATCAACCTGCCCAAACTCAGAGTGAAGGTAGGGTGAGTTGCCCATTTTTGGACCCGAATAAGCGTGCTCCTCTAGAGCATGAGTTTGGGAGGCTGGTCATTGAGGAAGGTCGGAGTCGATACGTTAGTAATCGGTTTTGGGCAAGTCTTGGAGATGAGGTGGGTTATTTCGTGACTTCTTCTACTCATCGCTTATTGGCATTGTAAATATCTGTTTAACTAAGAGATATCGATGTTAGATTGAGGAGCTACAAGATATCCTTGACCCATCATCATCTGACGAGGATGACCATCCCTCTCCCGAATCGTCCACTAGCTATTCTACGAACCATGATGGGTTTTTGTTCGGGTTCTACTCCATTAACCACTCGCTTCGGAGTTTTTTCCTCCCCCCTAATAAGGTTGCAGACCTGTGGGATATATACTCAGAGAATGTTGCGCCCGTGCTGCCGATTGTTTGGACTCCCACGGCGCGCAAGCTTTTTCGGACAACAATTCAGTCGATCGATAGCCTGGACAAGAACACAGAGGCTTTGCTTTTGTCTCTATACTTTGTGACAATCGTTAGCGCAACGAATGGACAGTGTCGTTCCATTTTCGGGGAAGATCGTGACATTTGCGTCAATCGCTACCGATTCGCCGTCGAACAAGCCCTTTCTAGGGCAAATCTACTCAATACTCAAAGTATGGTGCTTTTACAAGCGGCTATGGTTTTCCTTAATGCTGTTCGTTATGAAGACGATTCCAAGTTCGTTTGGGCAATGACTGCTCTAGTTCTTCGCCTTGCCCAAGGCTTGGGCTTACAGCGGGATGGAACTAACTTTGGGCTGACACCATTCGACACGGAAATGCGAAGGCGATTATGGTGGCATATTATTATCATGGATCTCCGGTCCGCTGAGGATCATGGTACTGATCCCCAAATTCATGAACGAATGTTTGATACCCGAACTCCCCTCAACGTGAACGAAGACGATATCTCACCCGATATGAAAGAGCCACCTCCAGAACGGGAGAGCTTTACAACCATGACCTTTTTGCTCATTCAATGTGAGATCGGGATTGCAATGCGGCGAGTGAACTATACCTGTCCGTACCCGAATAGTGTAATGCCTGAAAACAAACAGGACATCTCCGACAAATGTGGAAATATAATTCAATCCCTCAATAAGCGCCTCGAAGATCGGTACTTGAAATACTGTGATATGAATATTCCCATCCAATGGGTATGTGCCACAGTGGGTCGCCTTATTCTTACGAAATTGTGGCTAGTGATCCATCATCCTATGACACGACCAGATCGCCCGGTTAGTATCAACAATGCGTCGCGAGAAAGCCTGTTTGTCACATCAGTTGAACTTGCCGAATTCGTACGCCTGTTGAAGGCTTGTGAAAATACACAAAAATGGACTTGGTTAATTGCCAACCACATGCAGTCCCACGCTATTGCTTTTGTGTTATCTGAGCTCTGCGTGCGTCCATTATGCCCACTCACTGACCGGGCATGGTGTGCTGTGAGCACGCTATATGATGAGTGGCTGAAGACTGACAAACAAAAGAAGGGGATGTTGTGGCGGCCGCTTGCGCGATTGATGAAGCGAGCATCTGCTTTCCGAGATAAGCAGCGGCTAGAAATGCAGGCTCATCTGATCCCAGATACAACTTGCTTGCAGAAAAACCCTTCCAGTTCTATCCACACGCAGTCCATAGGTGAAACAGTATACGCATCACCGGACCCAAACATCCAAGCTTCCGCAACCACTGTACCTTCGCAAGAAAATCCTTCAGGAGGTAGTATGGACTTTGATCTCAGCAAGGGCCCGATCCAAGTTATCAACGACATCTTTCCTGACATGAATTGGCTCGCTTCACCACCTGCCCAAATTGCAAGGCAGCAATCGTTTATGGCAGCAAATGCCCCCTCTAGCGTACCTCACGACCCTCTGCCCATAGAACCACCATCAGCTCCTAATATGCAGCTTAATTGGGAGGAGTGGGATCAGGTTATGCGGGATTTTCACACAGACCTGCAAGAGGAACAGGGCAGCGACCAGGCCGGTGGCAACACTGCTGGATGGTTCACTTAGTTCTCTATGCGGCCTTTGAATTCTCTGACTATTTTTCTTCCATTCTGGCCCTGGAGGTCACCTTTCCCACAATAATTTCTTTTGTCGAATGCATGCCCCTTCGCGACGGCATGCCCTCTTTTTTTTTGTTTGATGAAAAACCCCTCTCTCTCATGACATATTACCCATCTCTCTTCTTAATGAATTGTGGCATTTTCAACTATAGTGGCAAACTCGCTATGAGGAAGAGTGCCTATTTAGTTTGGAACTTGGACGCCATATGGTGTGTACGATAGGCTGTACAATAAATATTATATTCTAATCTTCAAATACAAAATTCAATAATTTGACAGTGTCTTATATGCTGCACTTGCTAAAAAGATATTACATTCTTCCAGTAGATTGGTCACGTGGTTTTATTGCGGCCGCCAAGTGGACTGGACAGCTTGCCATAATATGGATCTACCTAGAGCTTCATCAGCTCTCTCACCAACTTCCTATCCCCATTTACTGGTGATCACGCTCCTAGATTCGAACAATAACGATTCAAACAAACTCTCAGTAAGGGTAATCCCAAAAGAGACAAAAAATAATAGAAGAAAAAAAAAAGAAAAACAAACATGCCTCCCAAGCGCCCCGCTCCAGCAACCTCCTCCGTCTCCGCAACGACCTCCGCACCGACGACAACAACGACAACAACAACCACAGCGTCAACTAAATCACTTTCTTCAGGCCCTAAAACCCTCGCAAATAATTCCTCTATCTACGATATAGCCTATCATGTTTGGGAACAGTATCTATCCACCACTCCGCAACGGACAATGCTCCTAGATGCCTTCATGGTGTTTTTGGTCCTAGTCGGGGTCATGCAATTCGTTTATTGCGTTTTGGCTGGGAATTACGTACGTCCTGATATCTTTCAATCGAGTTCCTTTTTATTCATTGTTTACCTTTGCGACTACTTTGCGCTGGTGAAATGAAGATTCGCGTGCAAACGCATTCCCTTTTGTTTTTGTGGTTATATAATCGAGTGATTTGAGAGTATAAACAAGTTACTGACGGGGTATGGTATTATTTAGCCATTCAATGCTTTTCTGAGTGGATTTAGTGCTGCTGTTGGCCAATTCGTTCTCACGGCTAGTTTGAGGATGCAGACGAGTGCTTCTGGCTCTTCTTCGTCGTCGACGGCCGGGGGTATTAAGGGAAAGGCACAACAACAAGGGAAGGATACTAGTGAAGGCGGTGTTTCCCATGAGAGGTATGTTTTTTCTCCCTCCTTTTTCTTAACCTCTCATATCATATATATGTAGAGAAGAGGTGGGGTCAATATGCTAATCAAAAAAAATGCGGAATAGGGCATTCGCTGATTATATTTTCGGAAGTCTAATTCTGCACTTTTTCTGTATCAACTTTATTAACTAACTTTTCCTAACTTGTCTTGACTGTGAATGTCCTTGAAAGAGAAAGAAAGAGAGGCTGGGAAGAAAGGGAAGAAGAAGATTAAGCCGGAGTATATTCTCCCTGGTGGATTTTTATTCTCACTTGGTCTATTACAGTAGTTATAGCTGGGGAGTTAATCTATATGAAAGGCAAAGAAGAAAAAAGAATTATGGTGAAACTGGTACAACAGTGGTCATGCCTATTCATGACTTATTGCTCTTGGCCTTGAATGTGTATGGTACTATGTATTTTGATTTTTAATTTTTTTTTTTTTTTTTTTTTTTATTTATCTTTATAGAAAAAAGAACAGTTAGGCTTTACCTCATAACACTTAGACTTCACAAGAATAGGGGTATAGTGTAAGCTTAATTTGTTTGTCTTATTTCGTGTCTAATCTATTATCATTATGACAGTAATAGAGGAATCATGTCCACTGGGTATAATATTTACCTTTTAACAAAGGGTGTGGAGGAAAAAAAAAAGTTTAGATATCAAGTACACAGTAATGGTTGAAAGGAGAAGATGGTGGAGGGGTTATGCAAGCGAGTCTTTCAAAACGCTCGACCAGGTTTCCGCTTGATCTGTGGCTTCTTCACTACGCTTCCGCCCCCTCGTGAACCTGAATTCGATGATGCCGTTACTCCGCCACCAATTTTCCGGCCCATATTGGCTGGGCGTCGAACAATCGATCCGACCTCGACTTCCTTTTTACGGTGAGAGAGGTCATTCTTCTCTTGCTCACGCTGCTTTGCCGCAGCGGCGCGTTCCCGATCAGCGGCAATCTGGGTTTCAATTTCCATGCGCCGGTTGAATTCTTGTTCAGTTACACGGCGTTCCCGGTGAGAGTATCCTTTTTCTTTGACAGAGTAGAAAACACCACCTAATTCAGCAAGCCACTGGGTAAATTTTTTTTTTAAAAAAAAAAAATTAGCTTTTTGATTTGAAGAGATAAAAAACAATAATGGAGGAAGATGTGTACATACGTGGGGATCTACTGCCGTCACTGTGGACATGTATTCCTTACTTGTGAGGATCAATTCGTGATAAACCACATACTCAGGGACGTAGCCTAGACCATAAAGTGCACTGGTTGGATGAAGCTGCATACTCACGCTTGTGCGGAGATTGACAAATTCACCAATACCCTTGACCCGTGCAGCTTGGTGGTAAAATCCAGAGCAAATGCATTTGCGGATCACATCCCAGTCTGTCCCACAGCTGACAAGTGGCATCTTCTGCACGACCATAATATCATGCAGTTGGTCGCGCACTTCCTTTGCGCGTCTTAGGGCTTTGGCGTGGAGAAAATGTCTGGTGCACCAGCCGTCGGAGTACCCGTTGGCTTTCCATTGAGTGTATACGTGGAGGAGCGTGAGATGATCGGACTCGGGAACGAAGAATTTCTCTCGGGCTGCATCAGATTCCTCTTGTCGTTCTTTAGGTCGGTAGAATACATTTGGGACAGAGAGCATAGATACTATTGTAAGCATTTCTTCGCTACAGCCGTACTCCTCTGAAGCGGTGATAAGAAGCTTCGCAAGTGGAGGGTCCATTGGGAATGGAGTCATATGACGTCCGAGTGGAGTGAGGTCGCCGAGGTTGTCAAGCGCCCCAAGTGACCATAGTTCAAAAAGGGATGTGGAAATCGTTTCTTGAGGGGGAGGGTCCATGAAATCAAAGTCTAACAGGTCCTTTACCCCGAGTGACTTTAAAAGAAGGACTGTATTGGAAAGACTGGTTCGCTGTATTTCAGGGATAGTCTGAATGTATAGTTCTTTCTTGTAAGCCACCTCCGTGTAGAGGCGATACGCCTTTCCAGGTCCTGTCCGGCCTGCTCTTCCAGAACGCTGATTGGCATTGGCTTGCGAGATCGGCGTAATTTGGAGCGTGTCCATGCCCATTCGGGGATTATACACTTTCAGCTTTGAATAACCCGAATCAACCACATACATAATGCCATCAACAGTTAAACTTGTTTCAGCAATGTTCGTGGCAACGATCACCTTGCGGACGCCCGGAGCTGCTCGTTCGAAAATCCTCGCTTGTTGTTCTGCTGGCATTTGGCTGTAAATTGGTAATATGCTAAGCTTTGGAGGGTCATTTAGTAGTTTCAGTCGCTCATCTACCAAATCACAGGTTGCTTCGATGTCCTCCTGCCCAGTCATGAAAACAAGAATATCTCCCGGGCCCTGAGAAACATGGATGGCCAAGACCTGCTTGACAGCACTATCAACATAATCCTCGCAGGGGTGGCGCGAAAAGTGGACATCGACGGGAAAGGTTCTTCCAGGAATGATAAATTCAGGGGCACCACCAAAGAACCTTGAGAAACGCTCCGAATTCATGGTGGCCGAGGTGACAATCAACTTCAAATCCCTGCGTCGAGCAAGGATTTTCTTGAGAAGCCCCATTAGAACATCTGTATTAAGCGCCCTTTCATGGGCCTCATCCATTATTATGCAGGAATATTTATCAAGATCCGATTGGACGAGCGATTCTCGGAGAAGGACACCATCAGTCATGTATTTGATGACGGTGCTCTGACTCGTACAGTCTTCAAAACGGATTGCATATCCAACGAGATCACCTAGATCAACCTCCATCTCTTCACTGACACGCTTGGCAACACTCATAGCAGCCACACGGCGAGGCTGCGTGCATCCAATCATACCAAACTTTCCGTAGCCGTCCTCGTACAAAAACTGCGTAAGTTGTGTCGTCTTCCCTGATCCCGTTTCTCCAACCACCACAATCACTTGGTTATCTCGTATGACACGTAACAGATCCTCGCGAACGGCAAATGCGGGCAAGAATTCCCTTTGTTCACGTAATGTCTTACTCTTGCTGAAGGAGCTCTGTCCTCCTTCATCCTTCTTCTTCATATGCTGTGCGAACTTGTTTCCACCTTTGTAAACATCCTCCACAGGCATAGCGACGGCACTGTCGCCTTCATCCTCCTTTACACCCATGAGATTCCCCAACGCGGTCCCGGCCACCGTAGTCGCCTCTTGCGCTTGTTTCTGTCGCTCTCGTTGCTGACGACGTTCTCGCACAACCTTGCTTCCTTTGCGACTAAAGACAGCCATATCACTCTGAGGGTCGCGGACAGCTGAGATCGGTTCAAGTTGCTTCGTGAAAATTGTGCGGCCATCAAGGAACGGTGGTCGGAGGTCATGGACTAGTAGGTGGACACGAGTGCCTTCTTCGTCTTCAGGCATGAAGTCGCCATCGAAATCTCGCCTCTGGGCAACTCCGGAAGTAAGCATCCGATTCGTTTCCCAGTTGTCAATGTCTTTGCGCTTCGCATCGCGGAGGGGTGGCGGTAGGTTTGAGCTTTTCAGCCTCTTCGCGGGAGGCATCTCATCGGGCGCCATTGTTGATGGAGGATTATATCAAATGGTCGAAAAATAAGAGGTATAATCTTCTAGGGTATTCTTTTACGTTTTGGTCCGTGGGTTGAAGAAGGATGGCCCTCCCAACAACCGATGAGGGCTTGTCCGCAAGAGCTACTCTGACAACCCAGGATGCAATAAACTCGGAACAAACAGTGCAAACGTCATATCATAGTCACGTGCATAAGCAACTATGAGAGGACGATGACAAGTTAGAGATAACAACTACATGGAGAATTTTGGAGCTCTCATGGCAGACTCTTAGAATAAACCATACAGGTTTCGCTAAAGAAAAGGCGGAAATTTCAAACTTCAATGCTGTGTTGGATGTTTACCAAGAGTAGTTAGCTTAGGTTCTCTTTCCTTTCAAGGTTTAGCTTGGCGACGAAAAGCGACACACTCCGATAATGAAGAGCACCCCGCATAGCTACCCTTCATCCTAACCACAACGTCTCAAGAGACAATTTCAACCCAGAATGGCCAGCCAAGCGCAAGTTGCGCCTAAGAGGCAACAGGGTAAGAATATTGCAATCGTTTCATTCTTCTTGACCCCCATTTTCATGCGAAGATCAGCTTCACTGACGCGCAATAGAGCTCCAACTCCAGTACACAAATTACAAGAATACACTACAACAAATGGCGCAAAAGATCGGAGATATCGAACAAGAAGCTGAGGAACACAAGTAGGTTTCTTCCATACCCAGCGGATCTCTCTCAATGTCTGCCAAGTGGTTCATGTCTTAGCTATCATCATTTTAAAGGTTGGTGCTGACGTGTGGATCTGCTAGACTTGTTATTGAAACCCTCGAGCCCCTACCTCAAGATCGGAAATGCTTTAGGATGGTCAACGGAGTTTTGGTTGAACGAACAGTGCAGGATGTGCTTCCCACGTTGAAAACGAACTCGGATGGGTTGAAGCAGGTGCTGGAAGAGCTTCTGAAACAGTACAAGGCCAAGCAGTCAGAGTTGGACAACTGGAAGGTAAGATTATGACTACTACTATTTCTGACGCTCTAGCCCTCTTCCGGTCATCTCAAGAGAGAAATATACTTATTCAATGGCTCTACAGAAAAAGAACAATATCCAGGTTGTGCAACCATAAGAAGGAAATCCTAGTTCAAGTGCAAATTTCAATCCTCCCAAAAGATTTGTTTAGTTTTCCTGGCTGCATTACATATAGCATGATTCGGGAGATGGGATGACAACGAAAAGGCGCCTTGAGAGTCTGGCCCCTGAGTGCAGTGACTATGTTCGTTCCCGACCACCTATACACGCACTCAAGGAGACAGGACATAGTTTTCTAGGCCGAGCAACTTAGAGGCATTTTGTTTAATAATCCCCCACGTCATCCCTCGGGGATTGAAGCAGATGCGTTGGGGGGAAACAATTGTCATGGAGGATCAAACTTCAATGCACTCATGCCTAATGGCCAGTTTGGGCGTGAGAAAGTTATCTGATCAGGCTAGCAGTCAACTGCCTGAAGCGATGTAGAAATTTTAATCACGAAAAAAAAATTTTTTTCTCTAAGATATAGATCCCTATGTGACTTTTCCCGCTTATTTATTATTATTATTATTATTGCCTGTTTGCTTCCACCCATACCGACTTTACTGCGGGATTTTGGCTTTCCCCGAAGGAGGAGGGCGTGTGTTCCGACGCTAATTCTGGGATTAATCCTGACCAACCACTTCGGGATGGTCATGCATTAAAAGGATGTTGTCAAGTGTGGCTCGAGTGAGTTGGCGACAAAGACACACCCAATCAGCAAAGTATAAATGTGGGGAGATCTGGGTCTGATTGAGGCTGGAAAATTTAGGCACTGCCCCGGATTTATTTGACTTGGGAAAAGGAGAAACCCCGTCAAGGAACCACTGCTTAGACGGATTTCCTACTGGCTGCTTCATGTTAGCCTCAAAGTACTACTAGAGGCTTAGAATTATCCGTACCAGTGAGCCAAAGGTTCCGCCATGCTTAAATTTTTGACACCAATGGTCTAATCTTCGAAGAAGGAGTGGGAAAATCACTTCTACTTGCTTTTTGAGAGCAAAGTTGCTGATCTTTGGGTCAAGGAATGCATGATCCACAATCTTACTGGGTTGATCAAACGTTAAAACACCGATGCCCATCACCTCGGGTCCGGGTTTTGGGCTGCAAGAGGTTACACGCGATGGGCATGCCTGGCAATGCAAGATGTTTACATGTCAATTATGCTCCACAACTCCCCAAGGCTGGACTCTGTTTCATGATCTAACCGTGGCTGGTGTGATTGATGCCTGAACCTCCTAGTAGTCACTCTGATAAGCCGTGACGAGGCTGTCAGATCCTCCAGGGGTCACCCAACACGATATTTATGCCTCCTATCTAATTAAGAAAGTACTATCGACTCTGTATCTATTAGTCACTTGGTCTGAAGTTGAATTTTCGTATACGAGCCGGCTGATGCGAGATTTTCTCCCGATGCCTCGAACGAGAATCATCAACTCTGGTTGTTGGGTGTAATGGACTGGACTATCGAGTCAAGGATGAGTTGTCGAACACTCCAAGGCACTTTATGTGATCGCTCTGTGAGTCTTGATGGCTGGGGTACTTTTCAGTTGTTATCAGTCCTGATATGATAACGTCTTCTCAATAACTGCATAGGAGATCGAAAAGAAAAAAAAAAAAAAAAAAAAAAAAGGCAGAGGGCTGGGCTGGATTGTGATGACTGCTGGAGTCACGTGTATTACCGTACAGATACACACCCCCATCTCAGCTGCCTCGGAGGTGCTACCCGCGCCTTTCCTAAAATGGCAGGTTCATGATGAGACCCTGTACGGAGCAGGTAAATGGCAGCCTGAGGCTACCAGCTGGGTGCCTTGATGGATTTCCCGTTCTCCCCTGGAGTCCTTTTCTGTGCTCTTCTTTCTTCCCTCTCATTCACTCCCAGTCGGAAGCTTTCAATCATCGTCAGCATCAGGATCTAGCCATCTAATCATCCAGATAACAGGTCTATATCAATCGATTTTGTTTGGAGGTGTGTCATCTCTAATTCCTTTGCATCTTATTGGCGCTGTTTCTGTACTTTGAAGCCCCTCTCCAACAGCCAGTGATCGTGCTCCTCTGTCAGGGACTTCTGGTTCGCCAATTGCACATTGCGGGCGTCTCCAGTAATAACCCTACCTACATTGAATCAATCCCTCCCCTTTCCACCACAGACCTTATCTGCTGGACAGTAGAAGAACCAATTACTCGACGAGCCCGATCTCTCCAAACAAGCATCCAGATCCCAAAATAACCCGATTGCCTTATTGTCCTTTGCACAACGTGCGACATCTAATTATTGGCCCACTGCTAACTTTCCGTGTCGCATTACCCGCGTCGCCTTTTCTTTCCAGATCTTCTGACGTTACCACTACTTGCTGTAAGTCTATTCTCGCCCCCCTCCCCCCCCAGACCGGAGGCCCTCAGAACCCAAGGGAGGGTTTCCAGAATCTTAGCGCAATACTTTGTCACTGGACATCAAATCAGATTCTCCCACCCTCCCAATCAATTAAAAAAAAAAAAAAAAAAAGAACCAAAATTAGAAAATAGGAAAAAAAAAAAAGGAATTTTTCTTTTTTACATGTATTAACAAATAAAAATTGAAAAATTACCTGGCACACCCTCTTATGTTTATCGTCGAATGAGAGCCTCGCTTGGCCTTACTCTCACCGCTGGGGTAGAGAGTTGTCACTGAAGCACTGCCGCTAATCCCCCACACGCGCTGACTTTTGTTTTGTTTATCTTGTTCAGGCTGTTGTGAAGCAAGTCGCTGCCCAGCCGGAAGACGCCCTCCCTTCCCCCTTGGGACGGAAACATTGAATATCGGAAATTCCATCAGTGTTGCTCATCTCTGACGTGGATGCCAGCAGTGCTCGGAAAACACCTTCTTTCCCAAATCGGCTAATACATTTGACCTTCTCCAACAGCTAAAAATCATGTCGTCGACCTCTCCCTCGAAGGAACCAGAGGTGGAACCTGAAGCTCAATCAGGTGAAGAGCAGGAGCAAATGGACAAGGAACAAGACGCCCAAGCGCAGGGTCAGGGAGAGTTTGAGGTGAAGGAACAAGATAGGTGGTTACCGATTGCCAATGGTTAGTTGCGTTCCCTTGCAGCTTTTCTGTGCCGCCTGATTTGCGCGTACCTTACGTTTACCTGCTGGTCAACCGCCTCTGCCCTACTTACCACTAAACCATCAATCTACCCGACCGCCCATACACCTTTTTTCTTTCCATCTCTTTTTTCTCGTTGGTCGCTGTATTTCTTGCCACCTATGGTTTCATTTGTCCAATTTCCTGGTTTCTATTGTTTGAATGTTCTGTTTCGGCTTGGAGGATAACCTACGACGTATTACACATGTTTACCACTACAATATCTCTCCTTCTATTATGTTTTCTTTTGTTTACAACAATACTCGGAAGCTCTCCAACGCACTTGAATTCCTACTTTATCAATCCACCCCTGAGGCTCAACGCTAACATAGCATGAAGTTGCTCGCATCATGAAACTGGCTCTGCCAGAAAATGCAAAAATCGCAAAGGAAGCCAAAGAATGCATGCAAGAGTGTGTGAGTGAATTCATCTCATTCATTACTAGTGAAGGTCAGTAAAGTGGTGCGCAACTCCCAATTTCTTGTCGCGTGAGAATTGACTGTTTATCCTGGTAAAAGCTTCCGAAAAATGTCAGCAAGAGAAGCGCAAAACAGTCAATGGGGAGGATATTCTGTTTGCTATGACCTCACTTGGTTTCGAAAACTATGCAGAAGCTCTTAAAATATATTTGTCGAAATATCGAGAGGTGAGACCTGTGCCGCAATTCAAATGCATCTGTTCTGTCCTGGCGGACAGATATCATTGAGTATTTCGTGCTAACCCGGTTTCCTAGACCCAATCCGCAAGAGGAGAACATCAAAATCGGCCAACAAGTAGCGGGTATCCCGCCGGTGGACCTGTCGGCGGAGCTGTAAGCGGTGCTCCATCTGGACGCCCAGGGACCGCAACTGCTGCTGGGGGATTTCCTGAAACGTCTGATAATGCCAACAGCATTATGAACCCCAATTTAGACCCTTCTGAGCAAGATACTACGGCTTATGGATACCCACCAATGGTTGGTCAACCCCACAATGGCACAGGCGGCGAGTCCTACTAATGCTGCTGCGCTTGGGGGGGGGGGGGGGTTACCAAGAGAGTGGGCCATTTCAACGCGTAAACTTCAGCGTGTTTGAAAGGGAATCGATCCTCCACCTTTCGATCGAACTTCTAGTATCTAAAAACTTATCCCCTAAACAAGGGGGGATCTCAGTTTGCGGAAGGGATCTTCCCACGGCTTAATCTCCCACGCGCATAATTATCCTCATGGTGTGGTACGATATAATGGATCATTTTACGGATTGAATAACGAGCGAATAAATACGACAGAGACCCTGCGGGAATTAAGCACCTGTTCTTCTCCCTTTACCCCTTCTATACCGCTGGGTCGATTATCATTTTTACATTTCCCCAAGCTACCTTGCCTTTTCTCATTTTCTACAAATGTCTTGCGTTATCCTTGATGTATGCCTCTAATGAAAAGGTTAAATTTATGCTACTGTGCCTGGCGATGTTGGCTCCTATGTGATCACAGCCTCCTGGGTACCTCTTGTCAGTGCAGTTTCCTGCATTTAGTCAATTCCGTGTTGAGGCTGTTGTTGTAGTGTTCTTTTGGAACTAGAGAAGGAGGTGTCTGATTTATCTAGCTATTGAAGGATCTGCTACTGCGCCTGTGTGTGTGGCAAAAAATAAGAAATTGGGGAAAGGAAACAACTTGGAAGTTTTTGTTATGCTAGAGAGACGGGTGGTTATCTTGTTCTTTTGCTGTACTCAGTTTTGGAATAAATGATGGCAGCAACATATTATAGTTTTATACCTAAACTAAGTTTCCTCCCAATTCCCCTACTTCTATTTGAACAGGAATACCTACAATGACTCTCCACATGTTTATCCCTTATTAACGGCGACTGCTCGTCTAATAGATGTAAAGATCCTAGGTAGGCTAACTATTCTTTGGTTTTTTCAAGCCCTATGGGGCTGCGTCCCCCAACATCTGTGACTTCCCGTTGGCAGAAAATGTCATGCCACGTTTATTTTGAGCCACTCGCTGAGGTAGGTTGGTTCTATTTATAATTATGTTATTAAATGTGGGGAACAAGTTGGATTGATTTGCTTTATCCACGATTCCATTGTATGTGTATGTGTATGTATTGTGCATATAATGGATATCCTTAAAATGCTAATACAAGGGATATTGATCAATAGCATTGAAAAACAATAAGCTCTGTATATGAACTGTACACAGAGTTGAATGAACTGACTAACTATTTTATCCCTAGTTAATAGTGCTCTCGAGCTAGTGGAAACCTAATTACACTACCACCAGGGTCATAGTTTTTATCATTCCATTAGTTAATTAACCTAATGAATAATATCATAACTCGGTATGCTCCAGTTATCAAACGTAATGTGCAATATAGAATAGGGAGAGAAAATGATTTAAATTAATTATGATTAATTTGGGAAGGCGTACGAAAAGCTAAGGGCAATAGATAGAAAAGGGACGGGGAAAAGAAAAAAAAAAGGAAGTATATACATCACTAATACTAATACTAATCTCTCTATAGGTTAGTTAGATTTTACCAAGTCAACATTTAGATAGTTAAAGCTGCTGTATGACATAACCAAACGAGAAAAAGAGAAGAAAATTATAAATATGTTCATACTATCATATCAATGCATCCATCCCCCATCGTGTAAAAGATCCGACATGGGGGTTTCTTGCCAGTAGATCTGACGCCACTCGTCTTCTAATTCGGGAATCCCTTCCATAGATGTGGGGAGGACCGGCTCCTCCATATCGGTAAAGGAAAATAGTTGGCGCCAGTCGAGAGATTCGCGGGCAGTATTCTCGCCATTTCCATGCTCGTCGCCATTCTCAATTTTTAAAACGTTAGTACCGGTGGCGCTATCAATAGGGGTTAGCGTATTATTGGTGTTATTGGTGATGTTGATGGAGGAGGGGATCCAGGTGTCGAAAGGTTGGGTGTATGGGTTTTGAGATGTTGAATCGGGGGTTGGGACTTCGTAGGTTACTGGTTGCTGCTGCTCCTGCCCATTTTGCGATCGGTGAATTGAGGTTGATGCGAGGTTTGTTGGAGATGCGGTGATATCTTTATGAGAGGAGTGAGAATGAAGGTTGTGGTGATTGCCACCGGTATTATGGGTCCTTGTAGAGCCGGTGGCATTACCGCTAAATCGACGCGGCCGTTCACTGGTTGCCGTTCGGAGATCCTCCTGGAGACGTCGGGAGTCCTCAAATAGTCGTAAGATGGTGTTTGCATGGGACCAATACTGAGCTAGTTCGCGGAGAGAGTATGAAGTAGAGTCGAAGCGACGAAGGGCATTGATGGCAAGGACAGGGTTTGAGAAGCGAAGCTCAACTCGAACTTGAATCATGGCTGTGAAGAGAGTGTGGACACCAGAGTACCAAAGAAATTTTAGACGGTCGTTCAGGCGCAATTCTTCAAAGATTGATGTAATCACCCCCGCGGCTGCACTGCAAATTTCTGCGTCGTGTGGACCGTAGTCATCAGAATATGCGGATGCCCGTGGATGGGGTCGATGGAGGAGGATCAAGAAATTATTATACGTTAAATGGAGCATAGCAGACCAGGGGTCGATGTCTGAAGCCCGTAAACGAAGCTTATCTGGGAGCCTTAGGGACCAATTGGCCAAGGCTTCATCAGCTTCTAGGAGGACAGCTTTGCGGCGTTCGGCGCTAACACGGAGACCGAATCGTTCTCGAATAATGTACGAAATCATTGTACAGAGTTCTGAGAAATAAATCACGTAGTGAGTTTGCACTCGAGGGCCACAGCCTTCAAAATCAGAGTTTGTCAGAGGGGATACATCGGAATCCTCGAGGTTGCTATTAGACGGCTGATTGTTAGCATCCTTTTCCACTGTGTTCTGAAGTAGGTGATAGAGAGAACCTACATAGCTTGTGGGCGCCCATATGAAAGCGACACCATCACATCGAACTGAACTAGAATATACCATAACCTCCGCCACGTCCGACGATCCTCAGGAACGAACCTACTAGAGACTGGGTTGCGGTGCATTCCAAGCCCAGTCGCAATCCTTGTCGCAACCCCGACCCAATAGTGCGCGTTTGCGGCCACATCGTCATCAGCGACATCTGAGTGCCAGGTTAACAGCAATGCAGCCTGAACTAAGATATCACGATTTCGTTCGATGCGGTTGTCGAATAACCATTTGGCACGACGAAAGAAGATCTCCTTGAGCGTATCGCGCTCTGCCTTTGCACGAGTGACATGAGCCCCGACTAATAGAATTGCTTGTAAGAGCAGTATTGGAGGGGGGTCGGCGGGGTCTCGATTTCGATATTGAATCATGAACAGGTCCTCTTCGACGATCGGATACCCAGAGTTAACATGTAAAAAGTAAGCCTCGACGAGCTCATTTGCGAGAGCTGGTTCCGGTAGTGTCAGAGCATCCATGAGGAGTTGGTCGTGTCCTGTCTGCAATTGTCGCCGGGGAATCTCGTTACCAGCAAAGTGATATACATCGTCGTCCGTATCCCGTTGTTGACGGATCAAGAAGGACATATTGGAGAGTTCATGACCGACATAGATTGCTCGTACTCCTCTTTGGATCTCCCGAGAATGTGACGCCTCCTCATCGATGAGTTTTACTAATCGTTTTTCAATTTCCGCATGTGACTCACGTTCGGAGGGGACGGAGGCCGATGCCCGATTGCACACAGAGGAATTCATGATGGACTGATTTCCATGGTGTTGGTTGTTATCATTCCTAGTATGGCGTTTACCGTCATAAGGTGAATTTGGGCTGTGGGAAGTAGTACCCGGCGGGGGTGTCACTTCTGGCTTCACACCGCGGAAAGTAGAGGTGAAACCATTAGAGGGAGGAGAAAGAGACTTCGGCGCTGTTTCATACGAAGGAGTAGGTCGACAACGAATGGGTACTGGGTCTAAGATCGAGCGTACAGCCAGGCGCTTTTTCTTCTCGTGAATCTGGCAGTCCGTCTTCCCCCCGGAGCGGCAATTTGTACAGGGCAAGCCAACAACGCGAGCATCACATCGTACTTTGCGGCGATGACAATGGATGCAGGCAGCAGACCCTGGAGCCAAGTGAATCCGTCAGAGCTGCGGCTTTGAGGACGAGTAGAGAGATATATTGGGTAGTTGTTGTGGTGGCAGAATATTTAGGAGGGGCGTACCTGACTTGCGCTTATTTACACCATTAGCGGTTGGCGCAAGGCTGGAGGTGTGCGCTGTGGTGGACATATTCGGAACATTGACAGGAGTATCAGAGTCCGGAGACTGTCATTCTTCATACTCCGGTCAATAGAGGCGACTAGTGGTCAAAGACACCTGATGACTCAAGACATGGTATGATTTCTAATTCTCTACCAAAAAAATAAAAGTAAGAGGAAGGAACGAAAAAAGATAAGAAAAGAGGGAAAGATAGCAGCAACAAGGCGGGGGGGCAGTCACGTGTGGTGCGGAGAAATTCCAGACTTTCCTCGAGGCCGATATCGTCAATTCAACCTATTAGCATTCTCATTATGTACAAATCACCAAATATTAATTGCTGCATTGCAACGTTCCCCCCTTTCCTTCAAGACCCACTCTCGTCTCCCTTTCATGCCAGCTCGCACTCAATTAGGCTTTCCACCCCCTTCCCGGCTGTCCAGATCTTTACTATTCTCAATCCTGCTGATTGTATGAGTTGTCTCCAGTGCGTCTCTGACCGCTCTACCGATGCCATCGACATCATGATCAGGTCAAGACTCGTCGTTTCCCAGTGGGCCCCCGTACTTGGCACCACGTTTTCATTGATAAGAATCTTACTATACCCACGCTTCATAGCCGGGATGAGATTGGCAAAGATTGTCCGGCAGACGTCGTCCGGCCAGTCATGAAGGACGGAATGCAGGTAGTATACTCGTGCCCCTAAGACATACATTAGCTTAGCTGTATGACGAAAAAGACACCACAAATCGGCACCGATAAAGAGGGAGAAATCCCAAGAGAGAATTAGCTAGGCTCTGGGCAGTAACGACACACATACCTTTAACTGGCTGCTCTGTGAAGAAATCATGTGCCATCTTTTCGATTGATGAATGTAAGCCCTTAGCTGCATTCACTACTTCCGGGAGATCCTGTAGAATCAATCGTCCGGGGACCTCTGGACATTTGCGCTGAAACTCAGATATATCATGGCCCGTGCTACCCCCAATGTCTACCATGAATACACTCTGGTTGTCCTGGTTGGCCCCCACCAAGAGCCGCTCCCGCACTGGATAGATACCTTTATCCATCCAACTAGGGCGTCCTTGGCGGTAAACTGACATATGATTGTTGAATTGCGTAGCTAGACTAGCGTCTCGTTTGGCAAATTCAAAAAAGTGATCTTCGGAGTTTTGGCCTAGTTGGAATGCAGCCTTTGACATATCAGTAGGGTTGTTATAGTCCGACTTTTCCAGGAATGAGGGGAGGGCAAAGATTGCAGGGTAAAACCATCTAGAGCTAGAGAGTTGTAAGCAGTTAGCCCCATAATACTTGGTGCTCTGGGCAGGAAGAAAGGGATCACAAACACAAGCGGGAAGGCATCACTGTATCGTTCTACGCTGAGGGTGTTGGACAAGTTGGTCCCACGATACTCATCTGGTCCTGTCTCAGAGATAACCTCAATTGCAGCAAGGTGCTTCATGATTCGTGCTATGAAGAAGTAATTGGTAAAAAGAATCGTGAAAGTGTAGAAGGGATGGATATTGTAGGCTCACAGAGTAATCTAGCTTCGCTATTTGTTGCATAGGCAAGCTCCGAAACACTCTTCGGTTTGTCATCGAGTGCTAAGATTGAGAAAACTCCCAGATTAATTGCGATTTCAATTGTCGCATGACTGGTGGCCTTAGGACATGAAATGTTAGTTGCACTCTTTCTCATCGCATATTCCAATGAAATAATATGGAACAAAAGCACGAAGAAACAGGAACAAACAAAATATACCTGAGACCAACAATATCGAAGAATTGCCTCTCGGGGCGTCTCTAACGCATTTGCCAGCGACCTAGCCGTATCCCTCAGCTGTATCCGTGCCTTGTTATCATCTAGCGACATCGATCTACCCAACGAGACAATCTGGTCAAGCAGAGCAGACACTGCACCGGGATCATTAGGAGAGATTGCCACTTCGTTGATATCGACAATTGCGGGATCATTTGCAAGGCTGTTGACACCTCCTCTCTCCTTGCTATGACCATTCATGTAGTCGTTGGCAGGAGCGTTCATCACAAGGCTTGGCCGATGTTGATGGCCACGGTTGAAGGCTTTACCCTCCTGGTAAGGCATCTCATAACCGGAGACATGGTCTGTGGAAGGGGAGTAACAGCTGTGCCGCTGTTCAGATTCGATGCGCCCAGTTGTAGAGGAGTTATTTAATGGGGCACTTGACAAGCCACTAGAGAAACCACTTGTAAAGCCACTTGAGAAACCATTTGCAAAACCGGTCGTAAAGCCATTTATGTAGCTATCATTGGGATGGCTACTTCCATGACTGCGAGCAGACTCATCCAGTCGATGCTTTTCCTGATTGAATAGGGCAGGACCATCAGCGGGCTTATTGTAAGAGTAGGGAAACGCAGGGCTATTTGTGAAGCCGGTCATAGATCCACGTGGAAGGCCGTTAGGGGCCAGCGGCTCTGCAAAAAACATCTCGCACAAGAGAAAGCTCTTCCTTAATAAACTAAAAAGTAATGTAGATTTGGGTCCAACCTCACACAAATGGATTTGTTTTGGAGATCTGGATTGATTATAAGTTCCTCGTTTCAGTTTTCATGAATCTAAGATAATAATTTAGGGAGAGGGGAAGAACGATCCAAAGCTGTGATAAGAAGCTTACTTTTACGAGTAGATTTCTATAAAGAGACTTAGGGCTATGGCAATTAGATAGAATCACGCATGTCTAATGGATAGCTCTCACCATGGTTCAGCTTGATTATGAGAGACTATGATGCCGATTAACATTGTGATCTACATTTCCCCTGGGCAAGCAAATCAACATGCGAGATTGGGGTGATGTGGCTGTTCTAATTTGCGAGTTGTAGATATATGGGCTACTGATCTTTCGAGGCTCGTCCTTGTGGGGTGTAGACTCAAGGACTATTTTTAGGAAAGAGAGAAAAAGGGCAAATTATTGAGACAAGGTGGGGAGTTGTTAAAAGCATACAGAGCCAACAATGAAAGTGGTTTATTGTTAGCTTTAAAGTTTCCAGAACATGCCTGAAGATCATGAACTCTGGGGTATACTTGAGTGATGTGGATAGCAGGGAATACACGAGGACTTTGTGAACTTAAGGTGATTGATCAGGGAGTTTGGGGACCAAGAGGATCACTTCCCACTTGGAGATGGGCTTGAGCTATGTGAATCAATAGCTGACTCCTTCATGTTTTCTTTTTGTGAGTCTGTCCTATTATATTAACTGATTCATCACGAGCGGGGGATTGGGAAAGGTCTCTCAATGAATCATATATCAAGAATTCGCTATCAGCGTTCATGACTAGTGAAGCTAAAGTGTTCAGAGGATTGTTAACAAAGAATAGTCAGACATAATCTAATCCCTCGTTTTCGAAGTTTGCCATCTATCAAGCACAGCTCGCTTAAAAGCCCGGCGTGCACAGCCTCTCTCATAGTGATAGGTCGAAAATTCCGTAAAATCTGTCATAAGAGGTTATGGCCTCCTAGATCCCATATTTGAGAAAATGTGGTCGAGCCAATGGCACGCGGAATCAAGCTGTTTGAAAGAGGAAGAAGCAGAAAAAAACAGAAAAAAACAAAAAAAAAAAAAAAAGGAGAGAACAATGTCTCTTTATTGTTATACTCATACAACATGACTACTCTAAGTATGGGTACCTGTAAACTAATTAAAAACTGACTGATTCGGCATGAGTATGCATGAATACCTTGAGAGCTACAGTTCCCCATAACGTGAAGCGTCAGGGATAGCGCCAGGATGATGGGACTAAAAATTGGACTAAACTTAAAACACTGATCGAATTTGAGAAAAGGAGCCATTTTAGCGTGGTGATCGGTCGCTGGCGTCACAAATTTCAGGAACCATCTTTGTGATCTGAAAGAGCTGCAGGGTGAACGCCCGCGAGGAAGAACTCGCCTCCCAATTTTGTAGTATCACATACCGGGAATTTTTTAGCTAGCGATATCTAGATAAGCGCTCTCACATGTTGAAGTCGTAATATATTATTAGATGGGGCCTACCCGGTCGAGGCTTCCGATGTTCATCAATCCATCATCCTGGTCGCTGATGAGCCATGGACTCGACGCCGATGTCTTCCGAGTACGCCAGTGAGAACAAGGGCCCACGGATTCTGGCTGTGTTCTGGTCCTTCACCAGCCTCGCGAGTATTGTGGTCGCAGCCAGGTTCTGGATTCGTACAAAGGTCCTGCGCAATGCCGGAGTGGACGACTGGTTGATTGTATTATCGATGGTAAGCATTAATGGCCCTTGTTTTATAGGATATTGTCATGCTTTGGGAGTTAATGATACTGAGCCCTCACGGAGATTAGGGCGTGAGCATTCTATATACTGTTGTAACGACCGTAAATGTTCACCTCGGGTATGGTAAACATTCAGCAGTGATAGCCGACAGACTCGAAACAGTACTCCTGATAAATAATGTCGATTTCACATTTGGCATTCTATCCTTCTGCCTGCCCAAGCTAGCCGTGGTGGCTTTACTGACGCGTCTGTTAAATCTCACCCGTATGCAGCGGCTGGTACTATGGGGATTAACTTCCTTGGTTGCTGTTACGTCTCTGGCTCTCATCCTTGTCTTGTTTACTATGTGTAATCCCCCCAAAGCACTGTGGGAGGTGCATCTCCTGGCGGAGGGTGCAACATGTCGGGATATATGGATCCTCATCGATTACGCCATCTTTGTGGGAGGTATGTGATAAGCGCCATTGCCCTGGAATGAACAGGAAGTTAATTCATGTTCGCATAGCCTTGTCTGCATTCACCGACCTCTATCTTGCAGTCTATCCTACTGTTATTCTCATGAAACTCAACATGTCTTTGAGGAAACGACTGGCGCTGTGTTTAGCTCTGGGGTTAGGCGCGATGTAAGTAACGGCTTGCCTTTCACATATATGACTTCATGGACTAATAAACCCCTAAGTGCATCTGCAGTGGCCATTGTTAAGTGCTTCCAGCTCCCTGGCCTAGCTGACCTAAGTGATTCTACCTGTAAGTGATTTAGTGCTGGCAATGGTTGTGAAGTAAAACCAACTGATGTTAACTTGGTTGCAGATTCCACGGCGGACTTAGTTCTTTGGACCAGGTAAGCTCCAAATTATCATAATCCCCAACCGTCAGTAAATGGTGCTGATGAATTCTACTCTGCTAGTATTGAATCCAATGTTGTCATCCTCGCTTCTTGTATCCCCACTCTACAGCCCCTCATTGAGATAATTATGGGGAAAAGAGCTCTAAGTTCATCATATCGTTACAAGAACAGCGGTAATGTGCAAGAGTCGTACTCCTGGACCAGGCAATCTGCTGCAACCCGGAAAGACCTTATGGTCACGAATGTCGAGAGCCAGCAGAGCCAGCAGAGCCGGGAGAGCATCCTGCCGGAGGAAGTCGAGACCGAAACTTCGGGGGCCCATGAAATGGGTCAAATACGCCGGACTGATAAAGTAATTATCGAGTACGGATCACCACCGTCACGGTGGTGTGACAATAAAGAGTCAGACGCTCCCTGGTAGACTTTTGACAAAGTCTGTCGGAATTGTCGTTGATAATCGATTTCAACGGACGGGCCAATCTTTTCAACTCCGCTTATGTTTCACTGTTTGTGAATCTTCCTGAGTCTTCTTAATGTATAATTTGTCATTCCCTATACATATTTCCATTCAATTACACTGTACATACATACCATTCATTTCTTTCACAATATGACTTGATCTAAACGTACTGATTAAAATATGATTTTCTTGTTAGTTAGGAGCAGGAGGGGTATCCAAGAAAACCCTAGATGAAAACGTATTGTGCGAACGGAAGAGCTCTTTTTGGCCTCTATAAAGAAATTTGAGAATCTATTACCATTGGCGTGGGAGCGAAAAATGTACAGGAGTGCTGCCAACCTGAGGACTAACCAATCATCCGAAGACGAAACGTTTCCAATTTTCAGCGAGCTGCTGGACGCCTGTTGGTACGTCCCATTCACGGATTCCACATACTTGGTAAACGATCTCCTTTAAGGCGTCATCCATCTGTTGTCCCGCTGTATGTAGATCGCTCTCGATAAGAATTCGATCGTGGGGTAAAGCTTTGATAACTTCAACCACGCGCTGAGAAGAGGCATGGCCAAAGTTTATTACACTTGAAAAAGAAAAGTAGACATCGGAGGGATTGGAGGGTTTCATAAACTGTTTTAGAGGGTCTATAGGTCCCGAGTATGAATGCATGCAGATCCGCGGTGGAAATGGCAGAGGCGTATCGTCCACAGTTGACACTAGGCCATCTTCTGCATCACTTTCTGCATGGGCCTCAGGTACACTAGGACGTCGTTTCTCTCGTTGTGAGGGCAGCTTCCGCTCATGCCCTGTCCAAAGACGCTTGAAAATATCGAATATTGCGCCATGTGCTTGGACACTATGTACAGACACTGGTCGTCGAAGCTCTCCAGCAAGACGTAACTGAGCTTCTAAGATAACTCTCTGATGTTCTAGCCTGACCGAGTGAGGAGATAGCTGTCGGCCTTCGCGCGATCCAGGGGTTAACTGCCCATCCCTATTTTCAATTCCCTGAGGATTCCAGGCAACGGGAAGCCTAAAAGCGCGATCAAGACCGACCTCGCCAACTAGAGCAACTGGGAATGTCGTGAGCCTTCTCCGCGTCTCTAAGAGGAACTGCGACAGCGGTATTGGATCCGGTAAGGAAGATATGAACTCATCCCCAGGT
This sequence comes from Aspergillus haitiensis, assembly GCA_027569155.1. Taxonomy (NCBI): domain Eukaryota; kingdom Fungi; phylum Ascomycota; class Eurotiomycetes; order Eurotiales; family Aspergillaceae; genus Aspergillus; species Aspergillus haitiensis. The sequence continues at coordinate 858,891 of JAPDEO010000005.1, read as the reverse complement.
GAGGGCTTGAGGACTTTCATGTAGTGTACTCGTTTCTGCTCTGCAAGGGACAGAGAATTTTCATCTCCTGATACATCACTTGAGTCGTCTAAGATTTGATGAGAGAACCACGGATGCCACCCAAAGCAAGGAACTACACGGCTGGGCGTGGTCGAATCTTCAGCTAGTGTCGCAAGTGAAGCAGCGGTCTGGAGTACCAATTCTTGGTCTTCCCCCCGAGTAGCCATGATTGTTAGCGTTGTCGCTTTCATAGTAGCAATCTCTGCAATTGATGTCATAGTGTCGGTGGGGTGACAATGAGCATCGAATACTCCTAACTTCCACGGGAATTCGGACCCATGGGTGGCTATATCCTGGGCCATCGAGAATTTAGATGGATCTGGGGAGGCAATCGCTATATCCAATTGAATTTTGATGAACCCAGTGAGGAGCTTAAGAGAGTGAGCGAGATGTGAGGATCACGTATGAGGGAGAGTACGGGCCTTGGCGGCCTGGGACAGAAAGCACACAGCAATCACATGCTTTTCTCTACCTTCTGAGTAGAGTTCGAGAAACCTTTGTCGAAGAATTACAATATTGATACTTTATTAATAATTTCTGAGAAATAATATTCTCCATCAAAACAAGAATGAATCTTCCTTCAAATATTCCATGCGGAGATTTTCTGTGTGTGGTGTATAAGTGAAACAACAACCGCCTAGATGTCGACCACGACACTGCTCACTCTACCCTTTTTGGTCCTGATCTCAATACCGCTCGCCATAACTGCCTGCATCACTATCTGTTTCTCGGTTATAGCTCTTCTCTTGCAGCTAGCTGCCATTTCTATAGAGTTGTGCTATGCTCTTGTGACGAATATTTTTACACTCCCCCAGTCATCAAGCTGGACTCTTCTTAGCTTCACCGCGTCACAGCCCGCAACCCCTCTTCGCCGCCGGTCATCAGATTATGGGCTCAACCCTTCATCCTCCTACTATCCTCTCGCTACGCCTCCTGCTTTCCGCGCCCATAATCGCCCAAGCCTAGGCCGTCGATGTAGCAGTGGGCTTCCGTTGGAGGACGGAGATGAAGAGAGCCCAACCAGCCTTAACTCTGAAGCTAGACATGCTGCACGTCGACCGAGCTTCCGTCGCCACGCAGCCTACGCCCCACCAGTGTCTGGCTTTCTTGGGCTAATCAACGGTGAGGAGGACCGAGACTTTGAAGGCCTAGGGGGCTGGCGATGCCCGCCATCTTCTTCCAAAACCCTGGCTTATCGTTCCGGACACACCTCTCCCTCACCCGCTCATAGCGTCAGCGACGAGCTCGATGACCTGGCTTGGGTTTCCATAAATAGTCGATTGGAACTTCCTTCCCAACCACTGACTCGTCGGAGCCTCAATGATATCACAGAACCGTATATGCCCATCAGGCAAGCGACAATTTCCGATACGAGAACTCATCCCCGTCACCACCGTCGTTCCTCTACTTCGCCCATGATATCTGGTCTCGGTATTCGAGCGCCCAGCTCGACTAACCTCGAGCCTAATAATGGGCAACCCACGGAAGTCATATCCCCTTCTTCCTCTTATAATAACAATAACAGTAACAACAACCATAATTCATCTGCGGCTGTTCATTGGGACCGGACGTTAGCAGTGGGTGGAGGGCCAAATACTTTTTATAACCATAATATTCCCCAGGATGGAAGTGGAGGTTACTTTGCGCTTCAACCTAGCTTTCAATCTGGAAGTGGAGCTAGAACAACTAGTAATACAACTCCAAACGAAGAGCGCAAACCCATGAGATCTGTGGGCGGTTTCATGCACCACTCTCCAGCAAGTCCACGAAATCGTCGGCAAAGCGTGTCGGGTTCGAATCCTAGGCCAATAGTGGCAAATAACATATGGCCCGGGAGGGCATCTTGAGTTCTTTTGTTGTTTATCCTCACCTCACTGTTTTGATTGAACTGTATGAGTGTGAAAATTGGAATCTTTTTTTTTTTTTTTTTTTTGGTAAATAGAATGCTTTAATCACTGGACAATAAATCTATGATTTAATTTGATGTCTTTGTGCTACCCACTCATATAATTCATATATATATCTTACAAAATGAAAACAAAAACCCCGACAATCACATATACAAAAGAGCTAATGAGATTCAGTACCGACTCGCTCTCTGGGAAAGGTAAATTAATAAAAGACACTCTATGCACCTTGCTTATCCATTGCTCAAAAGACTCATCAGGAAAAAAAAAAAGGGGGGGGGGGGGATTTAGGAAGAAAAAAGAAAAAGGAAGGGAACAGAACGGCTAGATGAAGGGCGTTCAGAGCTTATTCCTTTCCCGTCGACTGACCTCCTCCATTTCTTTCAAAACAACATCATTAAACTGGTCAGCTCCATCTAGATAAACATGATGACCGGAATCTCTAATCATGACGACTTTAGCTGAGCCATTGTCTGCTTCGCGCTCCTCAGGCGTCGCATTTTTAAGAACTTCTCTTTTCTTCTCCCGAATCTTCCTAGCGGCGTCCTCCCCGCCTCGGTAGTCCATCCAATCGTGGTCACCGTACATGAAGACCACGGGAATACCAGTTTCACGCCGGGGAGGTGTGTCCGGTGAGGACGATGGAGAGGATGATGAGTTGCTTTGGATAAATTGTCTTCCAACACCTTCAATGCGCCGGATTAGCGGACTCCGGGCAAAAGCACCCGGCGCAAGGATGTAAGCAAGTGCGTATTCACCACTGCCACGCATGCTAAAAATAGAATAGGAATAATCATGTAACGCTTTTGCTTCATCAGCAGGCAAGTGCGAAAAGCGGCGATGGGTCCATCCAGAGACCAGGCGGGGACCTAGAGGGCCAGCCCAACGGACAAGGCTAAAAGGGGAGATATTGGCATCCCATAGGTAGGCAAACCATTTAGGAATCGTTCGGCGTGGGGGGCGATTTTGGGATGACGAGGCTGGAGGTCCTTTAAGGAGGATGTTGTTGTCACCCTTGGACAAGTTGGTTGCGGCACTGCTTGCGTCTTGAGCCGGGGATGGCTCGGGCATTTCGGCGGCCATAGCGGCAGGGTCCTCTGGAATTCCGACTGGAGAGGCCAAGATGAGTTTGTTGAGACGGCCCGGGTACTTAAGGGCGTAGTTTACGGCGATATAGCCCCCAAGACTGTGGCCGAGAAGAGTGAACTTGTCGATGTTGCGTTTGATGCGCCATTCCTCTAGCGCATCTACAAACCAATCTTCTGCCTCTTTAATGGCAGCCTCCCGATCCTTAGCTTTAATGCGGAAATTTGGTCGCGTGCTGCGTCCCATGCCTAGTAAATCTAACGCATGAAGCTGCCATCCTTGCAGCCGACTGAGGGGTTCGAAATTTTTGTAGAAAAAGCCTAGGCCAGCGCCATAGCCGTGGAGCATGACCAGATGCTGGTCCACCTGCTCTCCGATTCTTTCCACGGAGAATTCATTTAGAGCGCGATTCTTGCCACTCAATTGCACCATGCTTGAGAGCCATCGTCGGGGCCCAAACGGGTCGTTGAAGGAGTTGGCCGCGACCTCGCCCTGTTGGCTTTGATCTGCGGATTGAAGACTGCCTGGTCCACCATTATTTGGTGCGTCTGCAATATGGCCTGTTTGGAGATGGGTAGGGGGTTGATGTTGGAGGTAAGGTAGGTAAGATAGGACTTTGTGTTCAGCCGCGGCAGCGGGGATAGAACACCACTGAAAAAGAAGAAAGGAAATAAGTTAGCTCCTGTCGCATAACTTGTACTTTGGGGTCCAAAACCTACCCATTGGCTGAAGCCTTCTCTATAACCCAGCGGAAACCAGGCCATGGGTGATGGGGTTGCACTGGCACCGCGGGCAGCGTGAGGGGTGCTGCTAGGCTGACTCCGATCGTGGAACTCGCCACGCGACGAGTCAAGCGATTCGGAAGCCATCGACGAAGTCGAACGTCGAGTAGAAGAGAAGTTTGGTGGAGAGAATGAGACGAATCGTGGAAAGGACTCTATGGAATACCAAGGTCGAGGAATTGGACAGGTAAGCAAAGGAAGGCGAATGACGGTAGACACCTTGGAGCAGGTATGAGAGGAGTAACAGAAAAGAGGGGTCTCTTTCTGTCACTCACACGCATGCAGGAGAGAAGGGAAGAAGAAAGGAAGGGAAGAGAAAAAGGAAAAAAGAGAAGGGAAAGGGAGACAGCGCAGGGGCAATAAGAATTGATGAGGATGACGATGAGGATGACGGAGAAAAGAACAGGCAGAAGGCGCCAAACACCGGTTATCCCCGATCCAATCGTTCACGAGTTAAGGATGTTCCGTACCACAATTAAAACCGGTGGCTGTGGAGGTTCGGAGAATAGGTCGGTAGGGGTGAAATTGAGGCTGAAGGGGACGAGTTGTATGAATCTCTCAGACAAACGGTGGGAATAGCAAAAAATAAGAAGATAAGGTGGAATGGAACCTAATGGTTGAAGAAGCAGTATTACTTAATTCACGGAGGCTATCCTCAACACGAGTTGAGCCTCTCCTCCAATCAAATTCCCACGCAAAAGTCGCTTCACCATCTCTCTTCCAACGTTCTCCTCCTCTTCTCCTTCATGTCATGACATAGTGCTGGCCGTCAAGGCCATACATGAATCTGTACCAACTCTTACTCCAATTTCTCGTCGCTTGTCCAATCTGCACTTCTTCTAGTCTCAACCTCGTATTTCTATCCCTCCATCCCACTCTCATCTTGATATAGACTACCTACCTGTTTGACCTCCCGACCCTTGCAGCCCTGAGGCCTCCACAAGGGCGTCATGGCGTCATCCAGTCTGGATCAACTTGTGAAAGGCTCTCCAGCCTCTAGTCACCGTCTACGCTCCTCCTCGGCCTCATCTACCGAGCCATTGGCCTCTATGCCACCCTACCCCTCAGGTTCATCTGACTCGCCATCTCCTTCCCCTCCCTCTACCACCGCCGACCCGCTTTCCACCTTACCTTCCTCTCCTCCCCAGATCTACCTGAACCTCTTGATCATAGAAAGTTCTCTACGCGCTCAGTATCTGGCCCTGCGAGAACGTCGTCGACAGAATACTTTCTTCCTGCTCCTGCTGGCCGCCTGGATTGCCTACTTTTCCTACGCGCTTTTTCTCCGCCCGCGTGAGGATGGCCGCGGAGTGGGTGGGTCGGTATACTGGGTTGTTGAAATGTGGGAGCGAGTCGCGTTACTTGGAGGCGTGGTCACTGCGCTCTTGGTCTGGGGAACCGGACAATGGGAGCGTGGAATCCGCTGGCCGAGGCGCTGGCTCGCTGTCGCTAACCGCGGTCTTCGCACAATGAACACCAAGATTGTTGTGATGCGAGGTCCCTGGTGGCAAGAGCTGCTGTCCTACCTCTCCTTCCTCTTTCCCTTCTCCATCCCGTTCTTCCCCTCTGCAGTAGGGGATTTTCATTACGTCGAGCCCTCTCTAGTTGACAAACGCAGCCAGAGTCGATCATTTCAGCCCTATTACAACATCGACACAGAATCCGGGCTGGTGGAGGAGGATTTGAGCCCCGGGGGTGACTTTATACGTCTTCTCCTCTTGCCTAAGCTCTTCTCACCGGAGTTCCGCGGCAACTGGGATGACTACCGTACTGAATACTGGGAGAAGGAAAACGAACGACGTGCTCAGCTCCGGCTGAAGCTCCGAGAGAGACAACGCCAACTAGCTCGTCAGGAGGGCGGTTGGTTCTGGTGGATTGGATCTGGCTGGAGAAGCTCGCGGCGTCGACCGACACCGATGGGTGATAAAGGCCACCACCACTTTCATCATCGTCATCATCAAAGCATCTCCAAGCTGGGCCACGATTCGAAAGCACCCATTCGCCGTTCTACACGCTCAGATTCCATCTCTCGTACGCCCTCTCGAAGCACCACGCCCATCGATCTAGACGACCGACCTCCCTCCAGATCCTCTGCAACCGGCCGTCCCCGTCGAGGAAGCACCACGCCCTCTTCCCCAGGTGCCTCGGGTTCAGAACAAAGCCAACATAAAAAGAAGAAAGGGCCCAAAACTATGCCACGCGGTTTGTCCCCTTTGACGCAGGCTCAGATCCGGGAGGGTGTGCGTACATCATCGTTCTCCTCTGATGACTCCTCTACAATCGGGCTTTCTTTTGATGGTGGGAGAATTAAAGAGGAAAGCTTAGACATTTGATTTCAACCTTCCTCATTTTTTCTTTCCCCCCCTCCTTTTTAATCTCATTTCACTTGCTCATTTCCCTATTCTTATATCTGTTATCTGATGATACTATCTATACCCCTGCCCGAATTAATCTTTACCAAGCGCATAGCACTGCCCAAGTGGCAGAGATCTAATGTAAAACTATGTAACTACGTGTACTTCTACAATTAGCCTTACTTTTCTCCTCTCTTTCCTCTTCCCATGAAGATAGCCACTAATGTCCGCATAAGTCGTATTGTGGCTAAATATATCTTCAAAAATTAATATATTGCAAACTCATTTTATCCATAACGCCGAATAATGGAGCTAACTATCAGCAAGCGAAGTAACAGATTAATGCCCTTCCAAAAACTAGTAATCAAACAAGAAAAATGTATTTCCGTCCCTGCCATAATCATCAACATACCATTCCAAATAACTTGATAGAAAGGAAAGAAAAAAAGATATGCCACCAGTCAGTCATTATTATCTTTTCCCTTTCTTTTTCTTTTTCTTTGGCCGTAATCTAAATTCTATAGACAGTTTCGTCTTCCTCAAGGTACCTATTATTTTAAAAAAAGACAGTTAGCTGGGGTTGAAACCATAAAAATGATAAAGTTGAGGCGTGATCAAAATAACTTACATCAATTCGTTTCTCTCATTCATAGCGCGTAGAGCTTGGATTGCTTCCGAGCGCTGGAATACGTGGGCTTCTCCCAATGCCCGCGTTCCACGGATCGCAGTATTGACAGCTCCGATCAATGACTCGACATCGGCAGTATCTCCAGCGACGAAAAGTTTAGTACCCATTAGAGGACCAAGAGCCTGTCGGAATACTGCTAGACGAGCGGGCTGGATTGCTTGGGACGAAGCAGCGGAGGTGTTCTGAGATTGAGAATTATCCGACTGAGATTGGACAAGCTGCGATGCGGGTCGAGAAGAAGCAACAGACATCTGAGATTGGCTCGATTGTAAACGCTGTCCGCGGGGGCTTGCAGAATACAGTCCGTCTCCATCCTCGGATATGTCATCACCCTCCGCATCCATGAGGTCCTCGTTAGTTGTGGAGCGAGTCGTGGCGGTTGTGCGGGAACGTAATGTTCGCCCACTTGACCGTGGTGTAGCAGAAGATGTATTCGCCGGGGTGTTATCATCGGAGTCATCGTCGGAACCACTTGAATCGGAGTCATCGTTGAATGTGGTGACCTTTCTCCTCTTCCGGCGAGCATCTTCAAGAACTTCTTTGAACATGGCGAATCGTAGGATAGCCTCTGCCATCTTCGCATCCTTCTCCTCAACTCTACTAGAAAGGCGCGACTTAGCATGAGCAGTGGACAGACGGATCAGCGTCTCAAGTGTACGGGCAGTAATTGGGGACGTGCGGCGCTGGTTAGCAGACAAATCGTCATTTCTTAGAGCTGAGTACGTTCCAACGATGTGGTCTGCCGCTCCTTTAGTCAAGACAGGCTTTATTCTTGACTTTGCATATTGGATGTACTTCTTGATAAAAGGGATGCTTAGAATTTCGATATTCTTTTGCTTGCCCCTGCTGGCGCTGGCCATACCAGAATGGAGCATAGAGTTAAACTTTTCAAAAACCTCAGTTGGCATATTGGAGTCTTCGTTATCATCAATTCCAACGCCGAGGGTCTGGTTGAGCTGTTCACGGACGGGAGCGCCTTCCTCGGTGCCGGGCTGACGATATCGGTGCATACGCAGAACGTGTTCTGAGACCATCCTGTCTCTAGCATCCTCGATATCATCGGTCACAACAAAGAGCAAATCGAAACGTGACAAGAGCGAATCAGGCAAAGCAATGTTTTTATGAGGGTCTTTATGAGGATCGTATTGCCCATAAATAGGATTAGCGGCAGCCAAAACACTACATCTGGCGTTCAGACTAGTATGAATACCCGCTTTGGCAATTGTGACAGTTTGCTGTTCCATGACTTCGTGAATGGCTACTCGGTCCACGTCACTCATCTTGTCGAACTCATCAATGCATACCACACCTCTATCACCTAGAACCATTGCACCGGCCTCCAGCCTCCGCTCGCCGGTCTCTTTGTCAGAGGTCACCGCAGCTGTGAGACCGACTCCAGATGAACCTCGGCCGGTGGTCGCGATTGCAAGGGGAGCGGTGTTAAGAACGAAACGGAGCATCTGGGATTTGGCTGTTGAGGGATCACCGACCATGAGAATATTGATATCACCACGCAAATGGGTACCATTGTCCAAATTTTTTTCCATGCCTCCGAGGAGCATCAACAAGATGGCCTTCTTAATATAATCATGACCGTGAATACTAGGTGCAAGAGACTGCGACAACAATTCAAACACGTTTTTCTTCTTGGAAATCTTATTGATATTCCGGATATCCATGTCGGTGATTGTAGCCTGGGCAATCCCGCCGCCAGATTTCGAGGACAATTGGATGATATTATTCGCCATGACGATCGTTCGGAAAGTCGAGGATCCAGAGCCTGCATTTCGATTTCCCAGGGATCGGTAAATTCCCACAAGCTGGATCCGGTCCCCGGGTTTTGCCCGATCTACCAAATCATCATCGAGAATGACATCCACGCTACGGGGAAGTTGACCGGCAGGCGCCCGTTCTGGCATTTCTTGGATCGAAATGGTTTGATGATCCATATACGTCGAGTAGCCGTATTCAGTGATAAGCTAAAGAATCATTTCAATAAGCTTTCCGCCAATATATTAGGTGGTTGTGAGGGCATACCGGATTCTTTTCTTCGTCTTCCTGTGGATAGACGTTTAGATTTGTTACTCCAGTAGCCGTCATGGTCTGATCCCGGTATTTCCTAGAAAGAAACCTATCCTTTTGCTCGCTATAGTGGACGCTCTGGATAATTTTTGGCCGGACCAAGGAGCATTTTGTAACAATTCCTTCGAGGGAGATCATTCGATTGAGGTGTGAGGACCCGAGGGTTCTAGGGTTGCAGGAGAATTCTCCAAATGCTCCGACATAGGCACAGTAATAATTCTGTTGACTGTTAAAAGTACATTCAGACATTCATATACTCAGAAGGAAGGCCATACCACTTCTTTGGACTTTTCACTCGCCGGTCGGGGCAGCGTGTCGATAATGCGTTTCAAAGCATCGTCGAAAGCTTGGGAGTATTCAAAAGGCGATGTGAGAAGGCTACGGCTACAGTCAGCTGATAGCACAAAAAGTCCAAGAAAAAGGACGTAACTTACCCATCAGCCATCTCACGGTTGTGTGCTCTCAGCTCATCAATGCTAACCTGTATTTCGGGGCATAATGTGAGAAACGAAACAATAATCTCTGCCGTGTATCAAAAGGGAATTGAAGACGTACTATTAACCGGCGTTGCTTCCGGTTTAGCATCAACACAATATCGGCCCGGTAGCTATTTACACCCATTAGAATTTCGACGAAAGAGTGTTTGGAAGGGAGGGTTTTAGATGCCGACAGACCTGCGTGCTCTAGTATCATCTATGAAGCAATTCGGTCAGTATACCGCCGAAAAGGCTTGATGAAGTTAATTGATACATACTCGGGTCAAGAAACTCAGTAGCTGCTCGCACTCGATCTTGAGCGGCCTCATCACGGAGCTGGCCTCCGTCCATGGTGAAAGGCTTGTTTCTCTGTTTGTATGAGAGGGAGAAAGGGGGAAAGGATTGCGTTGTCGGGTATTTGTTACGTCTAAGATTTTGTTCTGAAATTCAAGTGATCCGTGCGAAATGGTGGGTCTTTGCCTTCGTGATCTTTGCCCTCGTCACTGTTGAAAGAATAATAGCAGGAGGGTGGGATGAGACAGGATTATTCTGCAGACACGCTGTCCCAATTAGGTATAATTGAAACGCGTCCGCACTTTTCCAGCAGAACGCGTCGTAACCCTGCAGCGGCTGACTAATTAAAAAAAAAAAAAAAAAAAAAAAGAATAAAGACTAAGGCGTGAGAGGGGGTAGCAGTTCAATTCTATGCTTAAAATTAAAAAGGTCTTGTTATCATTTTGAATCGTTTTAACATCATAAAATTGGGAAAGGACTAAGGGCAATCTTATTCCTAATGATGAAGGAAACATGGGGGAGAAATCTATTTTCTTTCTATATAGCCAAGCACATTACAGTATTGTACATGGGGAATTCTTTTATATACATATCAAAATCCCTATAACTTGCAACTCAACCTCTCGCTTAATTATTCGAGGACTCCTAGGGGTCTTCATCGTCAAGACTAAATTCATCCTCTAAGGGGACTTCATCTTGATACTCAGCCAAAGAGATCTCACGATGTTCACTGTCTAACAATTCGTCGTTAGTTCCCAACAACCTGCGCCTAGTGGCTAAAAGGGTCTCGGCTTCTAGGTCATATTCATCCTGGTAGTCAATGGTCTTCGAGAATGGGGTAGAAATATCTTCAAGAGAAATTTCTTCGACACTATCTGTAAGAGATGGGCGTTGAGTGAACGATGGGGCCCGAGCGTCCGATGGGGCATGCGTCTCAGCTGAGCTTTCTTCTTGAGGAGATAGCTCAGGGTGTTGTTCGACAACTTCCGGGATTCTGCGCCGGCCACCAACACCAAGAATACCTCCAGTCCATACAAAGTGTTCATGCCCACTAATGTTGTCTTTCTTATCCCCTTGTTCTTGGCGGCGTCGAAGCAAAACACCTTGGAATTTCTCACGAAGATACGGCATATCCGCGATCGCCTCAATGGTTTTGGGGGCAACAGCGTGGAGTACCTTCAATTCGGCTCCTCCGTCTGAAATACTCCTCTCACGTATTCCATGCAGTGCAGAAGCGAGATAGACCATAGAAACATAGGTAGGTTGCATAAAGTCCGGAGCAATCTTACTCCAGTATCGCCGACCCTCTTTTCCAAGGACGCTCGGGTGTTTCCCACGGGAAGGATTCTCCAGGGCGTCAATGGTTGGAGGCACGCTTGGAGGCTTGACTCCATATCCTCGCCGCAAATTATTCCAGCCAGGGAAGTTAGGCATAAACTTGCGTTCAAAAACGGCGAACGCTTCCAGTTGTTCAGATGGTTTATCAGAGGAAGCCAGCATTTGCACGAATGTAGACCAATTATATGTAGTCAAGGAAAACCCAGCCTTTTCAAACTCAGCAACAACCTGGGGGATTCTTTTGGCTTCATTCCGATAGGCTAGAGACCGCATATATAACGAGAGAGGGCGGGACAACATAAATCGGTACGAAGGTAATATGGGAGATCTCGTTGTATTCAAAGGGTCCGGAATCTCTGAACCAACTAGAATGCTCTGGGTACTGTTATCAGAATTAGGCAAGGAAGGGCGAGGTGGCTCCATAGTGTCGGGAGGAGGCAATTGGCGAGAGAGCCACGAATCATATTTGGAGCGGCCAGCTATCTTCCGGGCACGGGGAAACGCCATCTTCCAACACTCTTCAACTTTCTTAAACTGGTCGGCTTTCAAGTGGGCAAGCATCAATGCTGTAAGAAGTCGTAGTGGTGCTATCTCCTGCATGCTCCCTGAGGGCTTTTGGCTTTGTGGGTGCTTGATGAACTGCTCCAAGAGGTGGCGGACCTGCTCCGAAGCACCTCTCTTTCCATAGGCAGTAATAAGATGCTCATAGTACATTGCTGGGAAAGCCTTTGTGAGAGGTTGTTTTCCGACGCCCGGCACTGGTTGCTTCGTTGCAAGCTTGGCAGGGTTGAATTCCGCAATCGTCTCAACCAAGAACTTTTCTGCATTCTCAAGACGTATCGTAGCATTATTGATACCCCTCCCACGATCCTCAAGAAGCTGCAAATCCCGTTGCAATTGACTCTTAAGAACAAGTAGACTTGAGCTGAGGCCCAGTTTGTTAAACCGGGCTTTAATCTCGCGAAATATAATATGTACCATGTCGCGATTGCGGTCTTTCACATATCCATACAGAATAATTGCATAGTGGAACTCAGTGGCGTGCATCCTATGGCTTCGATGGAGGGTCCGGAGTATACGACGCGCAGAATCAGTTTGTCCGAGAAGAACCAGGCTAAGCATAAGTGCAGCGAACGTCATATCATCAGGCTGCAAGCCAGCAGCGTCCATGCGTTGACGAATCCTTGAAATTGATTCCAAATCCATTCTAAACGCATAGTTCCAGAGCAACATATTCCACATTCGCACGCGTGACCCCTTCACATCTAAACCGAGACAAGTTTCCGCTACGCTCTCCGCCATGTCTAGTTTTTGGTTATTGCAATAAGCCTCAACTATAGTATCGAGCAATGGCGCTGTTATCGTCACCTGACGTTGCTTGGCTACAGCAAGTAGTTGACGAACAGTGTCAATATCTCCTCGATTTGCACAAAGTCCCATCAATATACCAAAGGTATGGGAGCTAGGCTCGACCCGCTGTTCGAGCATGCGCTTAAACTGTGCAAAGCATCCAGGGAGGTCATCCGCGTTTGCATAGGCAGTGAGCAAGATATTCCAGCAGACCGTGTTTTGTGGTAAGCCAAATTCCTCAGAAACCCTTCTGAACTGAACCATTGTTTCTGCCACATTGCCAAGCCTGGCATTGACATAGAGCAGTGGGGTCAAGATTCTCTGGCTCAATGGTTTCCCATGATCAGCAACGAGCTTCTCAAATACAAGCTCAACATTTGCAACATCACCCGCTCTAGAAAGAGCGATGAGCGAGTTTTTGTATGCATCTAGTGATGGCTTGTTGTGGAAAGTCGCGAATTCGTCAAGAAAATATTGAATTCCGGTGGTGATGTCAAAGAACGCAAGCCGTTTCAAAAAGTTATTCAGGAGGCTGGCTGGGGGTACCTCCCCATCCATCAGCCAACGGAAATTGCGGTAAACAACAATAGATCTGATAAAATTGGATCGTAACTCGGACAACTGAAGAGATTTGATAAGGTTGAAATAATGCTGAGCCGTCAGAATATTGCTTGTCTTATATTTTTGTAAAAGCAGAAGGAGCGTTTCGGTTGGTGTGTTCTCGACGATTTCCGGTGTTGAAAATGCATGTCTAAGAAAGAACCGAGCAAAGCCACACAGAGTGTTGCTTTTCTCTTGATCTTGGAGCAATACGGGTAGGTCGAGCAAAGTCTTCGGCAGGGAAGCAAGATTCAAGTGGGAAGCAATAGAATTCCATAGTTCATTCTCCCGTTTGTGAGGTCCTAAGTCCCATACTTGTTGTGCAGAATGCCATTCCGCGTGGTTCACAAAATGAGCCAATATGAAGGCCCGGCAAGGAAGCCCAACGCCCTTCGCCGTGGCTTCCTGGCATATCCCTAGCACTTTTAATGACTCCCCAGCTGCAGTGTAAGATTTCGCAATATGTAAGTAATCATCCCCCGACCTAGAGTCGGCAGGAATCGATAGAAACAGCCGTTCGGCCTTTCTGAGATCGTTTATTTTCTGCGATTTGCTGAGACGTGCAAGAAGAGTTGGGGCTACATCCACCGGATAACCAGCCATCACGTAGAGTTCCCACACTCTATCATTCTGCTCGATCTCCTCCTCTTCTAATAATGCTAGAAGACTATCCTTCGCAAGCCTCCTACTACTATCACTATTCTTGATCAACGGCAAAGGGTCAATTGGCTTGTCGGTCTCGATGGAGTGATGCAGGTTGGCTGCCTCGGATACATATGTTCGAGAAACGCTGGGTCCGGCTCTCTTCCTTCGACGGGGGAGAATTCCCCTCGAAGCTCGTAGCAAGCAAAGGGCCACATATTCTTGTGTTCGACCAGGATACAAAAACTCAAGGAACGGGGCTCGCGGGTCAATCGTACTCCTAGTAGTAGTGGTACTCAATGTTCTTCGCTGAGATGACTGTTGCAGAACGACTGTATGTTGCCTGATATGCGGGTAGAGTGTTCCTCGACCTCGAATAGTAGTGTTTGAATCCTGGAAGAAACGCCGCCCTGCGTTCTCAAGACATCCGGCCGTCCGTTCCAGCATTACCTCCAAAAAGTGTGGTGCGTAGCCCTATATCACCGAGAATTCATCGAAATATATAACATATCGGGGACTTGTCGCTACTAGAGTAGGCAAGGGTGTTAAAAAAAAGAAGCTCTTCTAGGACGCTGCGCTCGGTTGCGGAAGGAGGAAAACATACCAAAGTCAAAATCCCGACCGGGAAACAATTCTTTAGCACCTTGTGGGGGATATCAGGGCGTGGAGCTCCGGCTTTAGTGATTAACCGCGGGTCGTACACGAAAAGAGGGACAGGAGAGAGCTGGGGGTCGTTGATGTTGATGAGGGACGAATTTTTGAAGGAGCAGCGGCGAGCTTGGCCGATGCTGGAAAAGACGAAATCCGCCGGCCATTCGTTTGGCCGAGATCTTACGACCAACCGCCGAGCGGGCCACATTCCTGACTACCACTTGGCCTTGCGATGAACCCGCATTAATTCAAAATTCAACCCCGCTACGATAAAGAGCCACCTAGCTCACATAATGGACATCACTGAATTCGTTTTTAGGCGGCGGGAGGAATTTCTCCTAGCTGGAGACTATAATGCGTATCATGCGCACGCAACTCGCAAGCTGCACAAACTCCGCAAGAAGCTTGGGCAGACAACCCCCCGAGGCCGCAAATACACAGCCAAACCTCCTGTCAGTGCCGAAGACGTGGGAAACAATGTGGTGTATGTCGATTTTCCCCTTTCATAATTAATCTTCTTCCTCCAATGTTCATACGAGGATTGGAATAACGCTGATGAATATATTTTGGGTAGGTTCGTCCACACCTTGCTCCTCAGTGCGGAACGAGCGTGGGCACAGGCGATGAATATGAAGTCCACCCATTCGGCCGATCCCTCAGCAAAAGGAATTTCTGGTCCGGCCAGGCGACATATTATCTCACGACTAGGAAAGGCAATTGGTTATGCGAAGCAGCTCGTTGCTGTGCTAGAAGACAAGGCGTCTGGGGCAACTGATGCTGATATTTTGGAAGCCCGCGCGTACCTCACCTCACTCTTGGGTGCCTCATATCTTGAAAAACGTAGTTGGGAACAATGTGTTAAGAGCTATTCCGTGTCTCGTGTTATCTACACTGCCCTAGGCCAGTCAGCTAAGAAAGCTGCATTCCGCGACCTCCTCTCCGGGAATATTGACCCAAGTCTGAGATATGCAGCATATCAGATGAATCTTCCTCGGTCAAAACCGATACCGTCGCTGGCAATCCAGTTTTTCCCTTCCGACGCTTCTATAAGGTCAGAGGTCGAGAAGGTGGATCCTAACTGCTTGAAAGAAGACGCCGCCGGAACACGGACGACAGCCGACGGAGAAGTACAACAGTTGCCCCAAGAGATTACATGGCGGTCACGAACCGTCGCTCTAGAGGATGCAGCAATCTCCCAAGCCCTTGCTGCTGCTTCTGCTGCGGAATCTCGACTCGCAGCTTGGTTAGCGGGGTCTGATGGGCAGTCTGCATCATCTAAGGAAAAGGCTGCAGCCTACGACAACGTAATTATTGCCAGCCAAGATGCCGTTGATGCCACCAAGTCTGCCATTGATGACCTTGTGAGTGAAGGAGTGGACCCCGGAGACAAGAGAATGCAAAGTCTGCAAATCACACGAACAGCCGTCAATTACGCCCTAGTTGGATGGAGAATTGGGCGAAACCGTGTTTTGTGCGGCGATCATGACGGTGTCTCCTTCGAACTCGACCAGAAGAAGTCCAAGAGCGCTAAGGCAGCCAGGAACGATGAGGGGAGCGGGAAGAAGGTGATGCGCCTGCGCGAGCGAGTTGTCCTGTATGACTCTACTCTGCAAAGTATCGAGTTTATCCTCGAGCTACCTGGTGTTGCAGCAGATTCGGCCTTCGTCCAGGAGCTTGGAGCAAAGCGTGGCTACTTCCGTGCGCTTAGGTATGAAACTGTATTCTCCAAATTGATGCCGTGACGCATTCCTAACCTATGTTCTCTGTAGATGCCTCACCATCGGCCGGTCCCACGGCATCCTCGGAAAATCAGCCAACGCCCTTGCATTATTCTCGCAGGCTCTAACGCTTATCCAGGAATCTGGCCCCTCAATTCAATCCACAGCCAATATGGAAGGACCCCCAAGATTAAATATCTCACGTGAGCAAGTCCAAGCACTAGAGTCTGAATTACGGACTTCAGTCATGAAATACCACGGACTGGTCACCTTAGAGAAGATATCCGCCGAGGAGCAGTCAAAGTCCACTAGTCAACAACCAGTAGTAGAGCGTCTGCATGAATTCTGCGGTGACAGCTTGGATTTGAGTAATCTGGTCCCCTACCCGCCTCAGCTGCGCCCGGTTCCTGTCAAACCACTATTCCTTGATGTTGCATGGAATTATATAAACTACCCCCAGGAGAGAAACGCCGTTCCAAGCGAAACGCCAATGCAGGCAGAGCCGGAAGCAGAGGAGAAGAAGCCAGCACGTCGTGGATGGTTTGGTTTCGGTCGTTAAAGCTTATGTATCTAGGAAGTCTAAAAGAGGTAGACTAAAAGAGCTAGCGTAATATGATTTATGGATGATAATGCCGAAGCCGTTCCGATGCACCATTATAAAAGACAACTTAACCTTGTGGTTGATATCACGGTCCCTAAATCCGACTAAGTGTTGTAACAGTACTAATTATCCCACCCATTCTATCAATCTAACCGAAATCTAGCTAACTATTTATTTTTCCTAAGCAAGAACATAATCTCAAGCCACTTCAGCCACTTCAGCCACTCCAACTGTTCAAAGTACAATCTTTCCCCTCCAATCAAACAAATGAAAAGGCTCGATAAGTTCCTACCCCAAGGCAGCCTACCTACTCCCTAATCCCTACAAGCCTAAGAGATGAGAGAGTACCTTAGGTACCCAGGAAGCTCGATACATTGACAAAGAGAAAACAACCCATCACCACCAACCATGATTATCAGAATCAAGGCAAAAATAACTCTCCTTGCGCTTCGGATCGCCATGTCCCTTATAAATCGCCCTCCCAGGATAAGGACAGAGCATCCTCTCATACTTGACCCCGTCATGGATGAAATTCACTGGCAGAGTCTCTGGGACACGACCTTCTTCAACCCAGGCTACCATATCGTTGAAAATAGTGGATGGGTATAGCCCCTCGGCACTCCAGCAGTGTCCCAGGCCGGGAGCTTCAAACAATCGATAGAAATCTTTTACGTCGGGATCTTGTTCAATGACGGTTTCGTAGTAACGTCTTGTTCCTGAGAATGAGATCATGGGGTCGGCCTAGTGGGTGGAGGAGGTGGCGGTAGTTAGCTAGACACATTCAAAGTTGATTGGATAGTACAAGTAGTAAAATGAGAAAGGGAAGGTAGTACTACTACTTAGTAGGTACTAGGTAGGTAGTAGATATAGAAGTAAGTAGTGGGGGAGAGAGAAGTAGTGGTCACGTACCAAGCCATGGAAGGTGAGCATTTTACCACCACGCTTACGGAACTCAGAAAGATCGGGGTTGTTGGTGCCAATGATAGATGTGTACTCTTCAACAGATTGGTGAAAAATCTTGACGTATTCCTTGTGGGTGAGGAGGGTCAAATTGAAATTGGGGTCCTTTTTGACAGCGAGACGAATCCAATCTGTCCCAAACGCGACGGGCATCCCAATACAAGGCTGTTTATCGCTATTTCTAGGACATTCGCTAACTGCCAATGAGAGCAAGCTGGTCAGGTTGGCGGCGGGCTGGACGCCAGGCCAGAGGGACATGATTGTATTAGAGACTGGGCCATTCCAAGCGGCAAAAGCCATCAGTGCTGCGACTTTGGAAATCTCAGTGGGCTCTCCATTACAGAGGATAGGCCTGCCAACAAGAGTAAAAGGGTTGAAGTTGCAAGCATCGATATTAGACACGATACCGTCCCGAACGCCGTCCATACCATCGCAGAAGGACACAGCAGCATGAGTTATATGGTCCAGTTCACAGGATTTCGGGATTGCGCGTTCCTTGATGGTCAGAAAATACCCCCAGACTGCAGCTGGCAGGATCTCTCCCCAGTTGATTGCCGGAGCCGACGCAACGATACCGTCAAAGGCATGAGGATATTTCTGAGCTAACATCAATCCCTGGCGGCCGCCCTGAGAGCAACCGCTCCAGTACGAGTACCGAGGTGGCTCGCCGTAAAAGCTCTCTGCAACCATTTTTCCGACGATGGAGAGGTCATTGAGTGCCACGGAGGCAAAGTCTTCGAGCAAATGGTGATTGACTTCTCCAGAAGGAGTCAGAAGCCAGTCTTCTAGTTCTTGGGCACGGTTATGACCTGCATCAGTGGACACGGCAACATAACCTTCGCCGATAGCCCCCATCATTGACAAGAAGTTCATATCATAAAGACCAGCCGAGAACCCTCCACCTCCAAGGCCCATCATCTTTTGATTCCAATTCCCTGTCGGAAGCCAGACCTGTACGTTTACCTCGTCATGCTGCCCAACATGGGAGTACGCCATGGTCACGTTGCAGAATGAAGCATCCACCACATTGACTGCAGCGTGATTGGCGTACGCATATTCAGGGACAAACTGGTCAATCCCAGACACCAAGCTCGCCTCAAGGAAATTGAAAGTGGCACCTGAAAGGTCTGGAAAAGGAATGCTCATATTCGAGCACATTGCTGCGAGTGCCATTCTGTCTTTGAAGGTTTGTATTTCAAAGAAGATCAAACATTCAAAGAAGATCAAACATTCAAAGAAGATAGAGGAAATTACCAGACTTTGGGTGATAAATACGGGATTGTAGACATAAGGAGGATCAAGGGAAAAAAAAAAACAGGAGATATAAATACTGGGCTTATGGGCCATAGTGACTGATTGCTGTCGGCTCATTTATTGGGGAAGGGAGGCGTGACTGGATTCATCTAAATTAACTTACACTTCACTATAAAAAGGTGGCAATTCAGTCACTGAAAGAATTGTGTTAGTGTAAAGTAGAAAGACTAGACTCACATCCTTTTAGTAAAATGATAAGCCAACCCGTGCATATTATGATAAAGTGGAGACATAAAGACTCTTGCCTAGTATCTAAATTGGTCCAGCTGTTATATGAGGGATACAACCTATATTCACATATCAGTACTTAGTGATTACCTTGACTTCAATTCACTAGGCTACTTCTAGCATGAGGTATTTAGAAAATATAGAAATTGACCGAAGTATCTTAAATAATTAAGCCAATGATTTAATTTAATTCTAGCCTTCATCACGACCACTAGCATATGATATTCCCAGCCAAGTCACACTGACCTAGGGAGTCATAATCAACCGAAAGTAAGATAACAGTCATTTGCAAGGTTCACCATATCGCCCCCCCTCCTGATTTAGGAAAAATAAATCTTTCCATAAACTGTCTCAAGAGTTAGTGAAGGATGCTCGTCAATTTTAGTTGGAAGATAGAACATCCGATCCCTTTCCACGCAGCAGAAAAATCAATGATGAGACAAATCAATCAAGAAAACACTGAGGAAATTTCATTTCCAGGCTCTTATTACTAGATCAAAAAGAAAGCGAGAGAGAGAGAAGGAAAAAAAAAAAAAAAAACTTTTCAAACCCTTCCCCGCGCAACCAGGTTTAGAAATGTACTCGCAAAATTGCCGGATCCCCCGAGTCTTTCGAGTAAATCTCATATGAATCCGCCTCTTGTACACCCAAGTATATAGAAAACATTCCATCCTCATCTGCATCCAGACAGGCATTGGTGATATCCAGCAGTGGCGGGTTGGTCAACGCCGGTACAGGGGCAAGTGTATAGACATCCTCGTAGTCTGGAGCATTATATGCATCGACGGTAGCCTCATCCCAGGTGGAGTCAAGAGCAGGGGTGATGGTCATGTTGAATCCGTACTCTGGCAGCTTGGTAAATGCGGGGAACTGCACAGTACAGTGTTCTATGGTCTCCCGGTTGGCTTGAGTAGGGATCTTGAAGCCCACCAGAGCGCGAACCCAGGCGTGGCCGCCCGTGGAGGCCTCGATAGTAGATTCGTTGCCCGTCGTGCACGCATAACAGTCCCTCCCTGGACAGGTAGGACACCCCGTAACTGAGCGGATAATTGTGGCATCTTTTACGGCCGGAGAGGCGAGGGTGGTGGCAAGGGTGGTGGTTGAGGTAAGGAGGAGAGATGTGAAGAGAGAGAAGAAAGTAGTGGAGCGCATCTTTTTTCCCCCCTAGAAATTGATTCTGCAGGAAAATTGCATAGCTTGAAAAACAATATGCCGGTCAGGACGGTGGAGAGAGGATGATGATTGTGATAGACATAGACAGGGGCGGAGAGGAGAGACCCCCTCGTCTATTATATCTTCCCACAGACATCGTTATGGCTACGACTGGTGATCATTTGACATGTAAGACATTTGAACCCTAATGTGATGCAAGTTGAGACATACTAGGTAGCCAGCATCACTGCATCCCTCTCATCGTTACTTTCAGACGCATGAACTCAATCTGGTTGGTCAGCAGACACCACAGTCACATCCCTCCCATGCTTTACCCCATCAGAGATCCGGGAGCCAATGATTCAACAGCATACACGGCGACATCGATGCAATGGTTGGTATGATTGGAGAGGTTTCGATGCACAGCTGAGTTGCAGGGTTTAACTAATAATAGCAATGGCTTACGGGTGGCTTGTGGATAACAGTTTCAGTGTTGGCTCCTCTGTCGATCACAATGGGCTTTATCTGAAGAACCCTCATTTACATAGGGCTGAAATACTAACATGTCATTTTTGCTTGGATCTCTACTCTTCAATACCTATTATTCCTGGAAATCCAAACTCCAGCGCACAGAAGGAGCCTGGGAAATGCAGATCCTTTTTACACCATTAGTGCTGGCAGGGATTTCTGTTCTTTTGATCTTCAAAACATCGCACAGCATCCGGACACCTTGATTGATGGCTTCTACCTATATAGCTACCTATTCATACCGTTTTCCTTTGATGACAGGGCTGTACTTCCACACTCCCATGATAGCTACCAAAGACGGCTTTATTAGTTTACCTTCCCGCGCAGGTAGGTCCAGGACCATTTGTGTCCGTCGATCATCGACGGAGACGCGAATTTGCTTTTTTTTTTTTTTTTTTTTTTTTTTTTTTCCCTAATATGTTGAGAGGAAAGACAGGAATTCCCATGAGAAAGAGTGATTTTTTGCATGTACAGTACCTAACTTGCAGAAAGCCATAAGGACCCACATGCCAATGTTGAACGGTATCTAGAATTCTAGACCCGATAGTTCGGATTGCTCTCCAGGAAATCCATCAACTACTCAGATCAAGATAATAAAAGAATGGTTGTATTGCCCCGAGTCCTTAAATCAATCCATCGTGGGGATAGTTCTCCAACTACATCACGAGCATCGGCTACGGACATACATTTTACTTTCTTGGCAAGCTCTAACAACCCTCCGGATGTCGATTAAACTCTCACTATGTTCCCCTGACTTCATCACCGTGTAGTGAGTTGCGACCGTTGTTACTCAGTGAAAAATTCCAGGCTGACCTTAACATTGCTGAGCCAGAAGCCAGGAAGGTATATATAATTAACTCCGTCCAAGAAACACGTTTACAGCTATTTTCCCCCCCTAATCCACAGGAAGCTAATTATTATCCGATAATGCAAAACCAATACTTTTGTATGCATACGGGAACTACTGGTAATTGGCTGTGGAAATGATGTGGAAATGAGGCTGTCTTTCTCTGTAAGGTGATCCGGATTTGCAGTTCCCGATTGGTTAGTAGAACGTTGCCTAGCGGCCGCACATTTAGCACTTATTCAGGTAGTGGGGTCGCTTGGACACACTCTTTCAATACTGGGTTTAACCGGTATCATACATTACAGCTAGTAACCAACGGAGAACTCTCACTCTTCCCCTATTATTAGTAATGGTTTCTTTTATTTGGTTGAACTTCATTTTCCCCTGCATAACGGGTGTACCTGGAAGCTCCCGCCACCAAGTTATTGATCAATTACCTCGAAAAGCAACCCCTGTACCGAAGTTAAATTACAGGAGATACATACTCCATACATTTACAATCATCCAGGGATCATCAACCTCCTCTGTTCCTGAGTGGTCGGTGTCCAGAGGAAAAGATTGATTTCCGCCTTTCCCCACCGGCTTATCGCTACTTTTTATTTTGTCCTTGCCTTCACTCACTCGACTATCGTCCCTTTTGGCTCGACCAGGTTGGGTCCGCCCCTCCGTATTCCGTATTTCCACAATCCCGGGCAATTTTATTTCTTTTTCTTTTTCTGCCCCCTTCTTTCACTTTGTTTTGTGCCAAGTCGCGTGGTTGGCTTCTTCCACCTGACCGTACAGTAGCGGCTCTGAACATATCTGTGGAATTTACTTCAACAACAATTTTTCCTCCACCCCATCCCCTCCCCAGGTTGAGTCGCATTCCCTGGATCTCGGGTTTCCTTGACCCTCACCCTCATTTCTCTTTCGCTTCTAGTGATTGACCACTTTGTCAACATGGCCGAGATCAATGGGAGCTTCGTCTCCCCCCCAGCGGATGCCACCGTCACCCCCTTACTCTTCCAGCAGGCCGGTGTGGTCGCAAATATCCTCAGCGGCATGAGCGTGTGGCAGGCCCTGTTGACTCTTCTGGCTGTCGCCGTGGCCTACGATCAGTGTAAGTGCCAATTTCTATGAACGTATTTTCCTCCATCCTGCTCCTTCCGGTACTGATTCTCCTGAAATACGCAGGCCGATATATCTATCTCAAGGGCTCTATCGTCGGTCCAGCATGGAAACTACCTTTCATGGGACCTTTCCTCCAGTCTGTCAACCCGAAGTTCCACGAGTATAAGGCAAAATGGGATAGTGGAGAGCTTAGCTGTGTGTCTGTTTTCCACAAGTAAGTATCAGTCCAACCCTTGAAACGATTACCATTTTTTTTTTAAAAAAAAAAATAAAAAAATTCGTGCAAAAAGATTTGCTCATCATCGAATTGCTGTCAAATCAGGTTCGTCGTCATTGCTTCTACCCGTGATATGTCCCGCAAGATTTTCAACTCCCCCGGTTACGTGAAGCCGTGCGTTGTTGATGCTGCTCACAAATTGCTTGGAAAGACCAACTGGGTGTTCTTGGATGGCAAGGAGCACGTTGAGTTCCGCAAGGGTCTCAATGGTCTATTCACTCGTCAGGCTTTAAGTTGCTATCTCCCTCGCATGGAAGAGGTCTACAATGACTACTACGGTCGCTTCCTCAAAAAATCCGCAGCCACCAACCATACTCCTACGCCCTGGATGCCGGAGTTCCGTGAGCTGATGTGTGCTGTGTCTTGCCGCACCTTCGTGGGCCATTATATGACCGAGGAGGCCATTCAGAAAATCTCCGATGACTACTATAACATCACTGCCGCTATGGAACTCGTCAATTTCCCAATTATCCTACCTTTCACAAAGACTTGGTATGGTAAGAAGGCTGCCGACATGGTCCTTGAGGAGTTCTCCAAATGTTCAGCTAAGAGCAAGGTTCGCATGGCTGCTGGTGGCGATATTACTTGTATTATGGACGCATGGGTCAAGGCCCAGCTCGATTCCGCCAAGTACCGCGAAAAGATTGCCCAGGGTCTCCCCGTCGATGATTCTGAGAAGCCTAGTCAGCTCCTCCGTGATTTCACTGACTTCGAGATCGCCCAAACTGTTTTCACCTTCTTGTTCGCTTCCCAGGATGCCACCAGCGCTGCCTCTACATGGCTCTTCCAGCTCATGGCTGACCGCCCCGAGATCCTCGACAAGGTCCGTGAGGAGAACCTGCGCCTCCGTAACGGAGATGCCAAGGCTCCCTTGACCATGGAGCTGCTCGATAAGATGACCTACACCCGTGCTGTTGTTAAGGAGACCCTTCGTTATCGCCCCCCCGTCATCATGGTTCCCTATCTGTGCAAGAAAGACTTCCCTATTACCGACACCATCACTGTCTCGAAGGGCTCTATGATTATTCCATCTGTCTGGCCCGCCACCCACGACGAGGATGCCTACCCCAACGCTGACTCCTTTGACCCTGACCGCTGGATCACTGGTACCGCTGAGCAACAGACCAAGAACTGGCTCGTTTTTGGCACCGGACCCCACTACTGCCTTGGCCAGACCTATGCGACCCTGAACCTGATGGCGATGATCGGCAAGGCTAGTATGGAGATGGATTGGGAACATACTCCTACTCCTCAATCCGAAGATATCAAAGTGTTTGCCACTATCTTCCCCCAGGTACCTACATTCCCCCAATTTTTCCTCCAGACTCCCATCTCCCATGGTTTAAATCTTCACCGGTTATTCTAACATGGAAGTTTACAGGATGATTGCTTGCTCACTTTCCGCCCTCGTGCTTAAGTGCCTCCAACAACAGGTGTGGGAGTTCAGCCCCGTTCCACTAAGCATTGACCTGGGTCGTCAAGTCTAATTACGTCCCAAGACCGGAAGCAGTAGTTGTCGGTCTCCGATCGCTCTATCCTGGAGATAGACTGACCGAGGGGTTATTTTACACTTTCTTGTCCTTGTAACTATTTTCACTCCGTCCAACGTTGTGCGCCTTTTCTTTCTTCTTCTTGTTCTTCTTTTGTTTTCTTTTCTTTTTTCTTCTTTTTTTTTTTTTTTTTTTTCCAAACTAAGGGCAACCTTAACCCTAGTCTATTGGGATTTGGGGACAAAATTACTAGGAATGTGACATGGCACAGAGCATTTTCTGCCCTCGTCTAATAAGACGGGGCGTTTGAACGATAGTTATATTATGGTACTAGAACTAATACTAATCGACTTTTCTAAGATATATATGTCAAGTGTGTCTCTACATGAATTGAAGGCGTTGGTAACCAAGCGTAAAATATGAAGCCCTGTATTGTTCAGGGTTCGCGGGGAGTCGGGAATGGTTGGGGTTGATTGGCTCTTGGCAGTGGGGCGTCATGCCTGCCTTACCTCATACATCCAGACCTACTGAAGCTACAATCTTCACTCGAATAACCTCGGTGTCGAAGAGTTAAAAGAGCATTGACTCCTGCTTCCCAAATCCAAAAGAGAAAAAAGAAAAGAAAAAGTCAGAGTCTCAGAAGTAATATAGGTAATCGAACAAACGAACTCAGTCAAACCTTACAAAGATGACACCTCTCCGCCGACCGATCACATCCTTGCTCTCTCATGCCGCAAAGCGCGATTCTACGACTTCTCTTTCTCGGTTTCCCTCGTCTCTGACGCGAGCATATGTTGTGATCCCCTCCTTGCGCTCAAGTCCCGGCTCTACGGCTCTCCGATTGAATACTCGTCCCACCCAGAATCTTTCTCTCCGCCAATATCCACAGCAGCAATTCATCCGCTGCTTTAGTGATGAGGGCGCACAGCAGCAACCACCCACCTTTAAGCAGTGGATGTTTGAAGATGTACATTCCCTCCTCCTGCCTTTCTTCATATATATTCCATTTATCTAACCTACAAATGCCATGCGCTAGATAACCTCTCGTCTGCCTACCACTACCACCTCCCCACCCAGCAAACCCCAAAAACACTTAATCCTCATCGACGTTCGCGAGCCCGCGGAGCTCAATTCAACCGGAATCATCCCCACTGCTGTAGCGGTCCCACTTGCGTCCCAGCCTGACGCCCTCTTCCTCACCCCGGACGAATTCGAAACACGCTTCGGATACCCCAAGCCCGGCGTGGAGGAGATGGAGGCCGCCAGGGCCAGTGGTGAGGGAGGCCCCGATGTCGTCTTTTATTGTAAGGCTGGAGTGAGGGCTAAGGCGGCGGCGCAGTTGGCGGTTCAGGCGGGGTATGACCAGGCCAAGGTCGGGGTTTATGAGGGGAGTTGGTTGGATTGGGAGAAGAGGGGTGGTCCGGTTGAGAAGTGGGATGGAGGGGAGTCATAAAAATTTAGTCGTGTCGGCTAAGGTTGCCTGATGGTTGATCTTCGCACTGGCACCCAGCCACCTATTTCCAAAAGGAGGAAGGTAGGTGGTAAGGAAGAGAAAAAAAAAAAAGGTTATCTCCATGTATCGTGCATTTGATATCTTTATGTTTACTTTGTCGGTTCTTAGGTCAAGTGGTGTGTAGAATGCATGTATGTACCCTGTATATCTCTATTTATTTTATTTTTATATTTGTTTTTCAAAATAGAAGGTGGGGACCTCCTGGCATTTACATTCACATTTTTCAAGCTGACGAGTCGATATCAGAGGGTCGAGTATGCCCCGTTGACAGGAGACTACTTGAATTATGATAACGTCGCCCCCTCCCCCCTCCCCAAAACAACGCCAATACTATAGCCTAATCACAAAACCCATGGAAGCACATGGTATTTGGGGAGTAAAAGTAAAAGCTTAAGGTGGAAAAAGAGGTAAATAACCTAGGTAAAGGCACCTATGGAAGAGAAGGGCTAGGAAAGGAGCAATGGAAGGCTGCTCAAACAGGAACCTGGAGGGGTATGTTGAGTAGTCGTCAGCATAAATATATATTTTGTACAGTACATATATATTTTCCAAAGGAAAAGTAAAAAAAACTGATACGACCATCATTAAAGCGAGTATTTTGTTAATCCTAAGTTTAATGTTACGTACACTTCTCAAACAGCATCTACCTACTTAGTCATAAGTAAATACCAGGCCATCAGCTTTTTGGCTTTTCCCACCAGCCTTTTTTCCTCATAGATCCATCCGTCATAGAGTAGACATAACACATCACTTGAAATTTTTGGGGAAGATTGCTTTTTTTTTTTTCTCCCTTGGGCCCATTTTAGAAGATCGCTTATATCCTCCATATACAAACTAGCATCCTTAGACGAACTTTATATCGATCATGGAATATCAAACACAGGCTTGAGCTTCTTGACAAGAGCCCACTCCTCCTTCGAGACATCTGGGCGATAGAACTCCTTCAGGGTGTCGATACTGGCACGCGAGATGTGCGAGTAAAGTGCGTCCTTCTCTTCGATTTGGCGACCATACATGGGCTGGTTAGTTCCTTCAATCTTGACGGCAACAGAAGGTTGACCCCTCTTGCACACGGCGATGGCCTTGTGATCACGTTCAATAGATGAACTAAAAGAAAGGGAAACAGAGTTAGTAAGAGACTGGTAAAGTAAGGGAATATGGAGGTGAAAGGGGGAAGAAAAAAAAAAAAAACATACACTCTGCCAAGCTCGATAATCTCCTTGGCCCCAGTCACTGAGTTCGCCTTCACTACAGAGATGGGGGTGTGCATTCGTAGACTTCCCTCAATAACATCGACACCAACAACGATAGGGTCCTTCTTGTTGAACACTGCAACAGTGCGGAGAACACAAGGGAAGACGGCAAGAAGTTTGCTCTCCTCCTTCTTCCGCTCAGTAAGCTCGGCCATGTGCTTGGTAAAGTCGTCAAACAAATGGTAAATAATATCCGCTGTGAAGACCTTGACTCCGATTTCATCAGCATAAGCCTGGGCTTCCTTGTCAACCTTGACGTCGAAGCACAGCATGACCGCGTACTCCTTGGCCTTCTCCAACATAGTACCCGCCATCATTACATCCCGCTTATAGACAGGGCCAATGGAAATGTTGGCGACAGGGATCTTGGAGACACGCAGGAACTCCAGAAGGGCCTCAAGAGATCCAAGAGTGGAAGCTTGCACGCTGACACCCCGCTGGTCCTTAGAAACCTTGCTGAGCAAGTTCTCCAGATCAGACATGACTTCCTCCTCAATATCCTCCTCATCGTCATCGGGTCCGACGACCATGAGACGAGAACCAGCAATGGCGTGTTCAAGGTCGTTAGCGGCGATCTTGACACCGAGAGCTGCTTTAACTTCCTTGTTGTGGACATACTGTGACTTGAGACGCAGTTCCTTGAGCGGAGCAGGGGTGAGGAGTGCTCGAATATTAGTTGCTATGGGCCCATTGAGACCGCAAAGAACAATTCGATCACCTTCACGGAGAATACCGTTGGAGAGGACAACGTCAATGGTCGTACCAAGACCTTCGATCACCTTCACCTCCAGAACAGTACACTCGACTTCTGACAAGTACATGAGGGAGTTTGTCATGCGCTCTTGAGTCAGGGTGGTGAGAAGCTTGAGCATATCTGGGATACCCTCACCGGTGTGGGCAGATGTAGGTACGAGAGAGACGTTACGAGCCATAGACTTGTTTTCGGAGAACAACTCGGCGTTAAAGCCTTGCTCAGCGAAGAGGACCTTGGTTTGTTCCAAACGGTTACGGAACTCATTTTGAACGCCCTTGCTTTGCATAGCCAAACTCTCGAGGAAACCGTTGTTGTCAATCTTCTTCCAGCCGTACAGACGATCGATCTTGTTCAGTGCGACAATGAAAGGAGTGCGGCGATCACGAAGCAACCTCATGGATTCAAGGGTCTGGGGCTCGAGACCGTGCATGATATCAACAACTAGAATGGCGATGTTACAAAGAGAAGAACCTCTTGATCGCAAGTTGGAGAAAGACT
The DNA here is from genome assembly GCA_027569155.1 of Aspergillus haitiensis. Taxonomy (NCBI): domain Eukaryota; kingdom Fungi; phylum Ascomycota; class Eurotiomycetes; order Eurotiales; family Aspergillaceae; genus Aspergillus; species Aspergillus haitiensis. The sequence continues at coordinate 830,338 of JAPDEO010000005.1, read as the reverse complement.
CGTGACCAGGGGTATCAATAACCAGGAGACCCGGGATCTTGAACTCGAAGCTACCATCTGCGTTCACGACAGCAGTTTTTTGGCGTAGAGCATCGACGGGGAAGTAGGTAGCACCAATCTGTTGCGTGATACCACCGGCTTCGCCTTCTTGAACGTTGGTTTGTCGGATCTTATCTAACAACTTGGTCTTTCCGGTATCGACGTGACCCAGGATACAGCAAATAGGTGAACGAAGGTTATCCTTGGAACGAGCAGCCAGGGCTTCTTCATGTTGCTTCTTCCTGCGCTCAGCAGCTTCAGCCTTCCTCTGTGCGATGGCCTTTTGGGCCGCAGTTTGTTCCTCATCCTCGGAATCCTCTTCGGAATCTTCCTCCGAAGACTCCTCCTCTTCATCCTTAGCGTCAGGTTTGTGGTCGCCTTGGCCATTAGTGGATGGTTTCTCGACCTCACCCTCCTCTTCCTCATCCGTGGGTGCGTCCCAGCTGTCTTTCACCTCCTCAGCATCGGCGGCTTTCTCCCAGTCGTCAACCTCGTCATCTTCGTCGCCGGGAGCAGCAGCAGCAGCAGCAGCAGCAGCCGCAGCTTCAGCCTCGGCCTTGGCCTTTCTCTCTTCTTCTTCCTTCCTTCGTCGCTCATCCTCAGCTTCACGTTGGGCCTTTGCGCGGGCAGCAGCAGCCTCGAGGTCCGCTTCCTGCTTCTTGGGGCCCTTCCTCTTCTTGTTGTCATATACGGGCTTCTTCTTTTCGGCTGAGCCCTCCTCTAGACCAGCAACGTGGCCGACACCCGCAGCGAGCATTTGCTTCATGCGGAGCTCATTGCGCTCCTTTGCTTCTTTCTGGGCCTTTGTGAGTAGCTTTCCTTCCCTCCTTAGCTGCTCCTTCTTCTCTTTCTCTTTCTCCTTCTTTCGTTGGCGAGCCTCTTCTTTTTTCTTAGCCTCTTCCTCCTCCTGGCGCTTTCTCTCTTCTTCTGCAGCCTTCTCTTCAGCGGCGCGTCGCTCTTCCTCCTCACGCTGTTGCCTGAGAGCCTCTTGTTGTTTCTGAATGGCGGCCAAATGAGCAGGGATCTTCTTCTTCTTGCCGCCGGTAGCAGCAGGCTCGGGAGCTGGTGTAGGAGCGGCGGCTGGTGTTTCCTTTACCGGTTCGGGTGTTGCCTTTTGCTGCGGCTGTTGCTTATTGGGTTCAGTGCCCTTCTTTTTCGCCGCCTAGAACAGTAAAGAAAAAGGCTGGTAAGTAACTTGATTCTGAATGTTTGCTGTAAAGTTCAAGGTATTGAAGCCATACCTGCTCCTTCTTACGTTGCTTCTCTCTCTCTTTCTTCTCCTTCTCCTTCTCTTTTTTCGATTTCACACGGAACTCACCCTCATCAGGCGTTTCGGAAGCAGGAGCGGGAGGAGTAGCGGCCTTGATAGGCTTTTTTGGCTTGCCTGCGAATACATCATCCTCGTCGAAGGTACCCTCCTCGGGTTGCTTGCTAGCAAAATCAGCGCCTCCCTCGGCGCTCGCATCCTCACCCTCAACGAAGTCGTTAACGGGCTTGCCTTTCTTAGCCTTCTTGTTCTTGTTCTTCCTTAGAGCGGCAAGCAGACCACCACCCATTCCTGCATCGTCTTCGGCAGCATCCTCAGCAGGAGTCTCTTGGGCAGGGCTCTCTGTTCCGGGGGCAGCCTCTCCCAAATCAGCCTCCCAGTCTTCCTCTTGTCTCTTATTTCCCTTCTTCTTCGGCGCCATATTGGTCACTAGAAATTAATGCGCGCAGGAACGACGAGTGAATTTACGAATGGAACTGTAGATCCCTGATTGGTAGACGTTAATAAGACGAAACTCGAACTGATAAAATTTTTGACGGCGGGATGTGCGGGCGTACAAACAATATCTACCAGTCTTGTGCTCCGACCCTCGACCTTGCTATTTGGGTAGGGGTATATTGGTAAAAGGCGAGTGAGGTTAAAAAAATCTAGAAATTTCTCGGCAAGATAGGTTCGTGGTAAAAATAAATCGGGGTTTATTGGATCAATCCCCTGATTCCCCCCCAGTGGTCGATGTGGTGGAGCGAATGTGGGAAGACGGAATCGAGAATTTTGTGGTGGGGACAGCCGAACGTTGGATTTATTAAGCCGCACACGACTTATGTACTGAGCCGTTCTCAAGCTCTCTCCCTCTCTCTTCATTTTTTATAATTTGTATTTTTGTATATATTTTTTCTTTCGGAGTCGTTGCAAAAGCGTAGGTATTTTCATATCTTCTATCATAAAATATTAGATAATAAGAGGCAAAAAAAAAAAAAAAAAACCTGCGAGTTGAGGTTCGATAGTGGTATATATATATTCAGTTTATGGCAGCTAGTGTGCTTTTTTTTTTTTTAAATATGACTGTTCTCCTGTCGCCCTCAACATCCATTCCCCTCCTAGAATTCTACATGGAAAATCTCCTTCAACCACTGCATAACTGCCTCAACTTGATGGGAAGACTCCCCAAGTACATCCTCAGCTAGCTCGTCGAATCGTTCTAAAGTAGCTTGTGCAGACCCATTCTCTAAGGTTGAAGGATTGTAGTATTCCTCCGCAACCAACATATGCATCAAGTAACTGGAGCCACGTGTAACTAGTCGGCTCAAAATGTCACCATCGATATGCATCTGTGACGGTTGAAACTCCAGCGGATCGTGTCCAACCGGGTTTCTTTGTCTCCTTCGTTTGGGTGTGAACGGACATATGACAGGATCACGGATGCAAAGGTTTTGTAGCAGACGCAGCAGGCGCCACTCTTCCTCCCCTAACATTAGGAAACGGTACACTGTACCGTTCATCGCAGTACCATAGAATACCTGTGAAGGAGAGGATAGGGGAGACGGTCTTGAACTTGAGGTAAGCCTCATCACTGATGAAGGAAGATGAGCTTCGCAGAGCGCTGCTGGCATCATCTTATCGTTTTCTGTTATCCCGTTCTCTGTGAGCAAGCTGACCCGACCGCCTCTGCTGGAAGTGAGTGTGAGTTTCATTTCTCCGCCAATATGGATGTGGGAAAGCCCGTCATGCTTTTGACGATCGTACGCATGTAATTGAAGTTTATCATCGGATACTTGGAGAATTAGGAGAGACTCTCTCGATGTGGATAGGTATAAATATGGTTCATGGACGGTCATTGATATGGCGGGAGAAAGAACGGTGTATCGTGCAGCTCGAATCCGTCGAGTTTCCGAAATTTTCGGCTCTAATGCCACGATTTCATGGCCGGTGGAAACCATCAAAGTGAAATCGCCATATGGGACAATGGAATAGACTGGGTTGTCAAATTTGTGGATATATTTCACAGAACATTCGATCTGCGAAGAGGCAGTAGAAGAGTCCCGGGATGCCTGAAGGAAGATGACCCTGCCCCGGTCCTGTTGATTGCGGCGGGACGTACCAATGACGATGAAATGATACTTCTCATCGCCTTTTCTGGGAGTCCACTCCAAGATGCAACTGATTTTCTCTCCGGCTGCCCCTTGTGGTCTCCAGGGTTTGGTGAAATCTTCCTCTTCCCCTTCATGGGAGCCATCCATAGGATGCTGCAGATCGGGGTCTACAAATTCAATGTACGGTCGAGTGAAGCGCTTGATCGGATCTGTATCTGTATCAAACGTAGTTTTGGTATAGGCAACAATTAGACTCCTCAAATGTTTTGAATACGCTAACTTGTGAGCACTACCGGGGAGATTGATCCTCCGCGGGATGGCCTTTGCACCTTGATCGAGTGTACAAATAATTAGCTGCCCATCGGCAATGCAGAACAGACTGCTGGAGAGGCTGTTGATACTGGCATCAATGGAAATTGCGAGGGCGAAGCTGTGTATGCTTCTGGGATAGTATGCAGGCTAGAACGCTGTTATAAGCTTGTGGTATGAGGTAGAGGATGATTGGACTTACATTGTTTTGATCGGTGATCCATATTCTTTGGATAGTATAATCGAAAACCTCACCGTCCTGGACACACGAGTCCTGCCAAAATCCGTTCCCACAAGTTAATAATGCAATATTTCCCCTGCCCTGCACCTTGACAGAAGTGTGTCCTAGATGTTGGGGCGCTGATTGCCGTAGCACTAGGTTGAACAATTAGAACCTTTAGAAGTCGAAATTTTCATGCTTGGTGTACTTACCAATAGGAGAAGCTACTCCGTCACCGGAGTTGATAGTTAACTCAAAAGGAATCAAAAAGCCACTCCGCAGGCCGCAGAGCAAGGTATGTTTGTTGCAAGGCCGGCTGTTACTTTGGCGGACTATAGCAATGCTATCAATAGCTTTTGAAATGTCATCGTCATGTCCCAGAATGAGAGTAGATTCAAGTAAGGGCGTGATTTCGTCTCCAACATGGTAAATTAAAATCTTGCCATTGCCCGTGCCTATGAACACAAAGGACCCTACATCAAAAATCTCAATCGACATACATACAGCCTCATAGGAAATCTGAGCCGGCTGGCCAATATCGGAAAGCCGCGGTTCCCCATTGGAGACTGATTTGATTGCCTTGACATGTAGCCGCATTTCCTGTTGAACTCTGACAGCGGTGGCGACAAGGGAAGACGGACCACTCACAGCAGCCACAGCCACATTTTCTTGTGGACTTAGATCGAAACGAAAGTTGGACCCTGACCCCGCTGTTGCTCCGAGAAGTATTGCCCTATCTGTTACCTGGATGAGGACGCCGGACTCGGTGTGACCCGCCGCGAGAGTTTGAGCGTTCAAGTCTAAGCCACAGTCTGCTTCATCGACGGCAGATATTTCCTCCTCAAAATTGGCCGGGAGATATAATATAGTCGAAGAAACAGGGTCAGAAGTCAGCACGTAGACCCCTCCGCTGAGTTCATCTGGCATGATCCATAAATCTCTCGTACTCGATAACTCCTCTAGTGAGATAACTAATCCGATTTGTGCTTCTATTCCGTGCCGAAGTTCGACTACGGCTCCTCTCCCGAACGAAGAAGCAGAGCAGACAAATAATCGATCGCTACCAATGTTTGTTGTTGATGGAGTTGAGTGTAGGGATTTCAAGACCACAGAATCCGTGACGGGCGTCCAATTCATGAACTTCTGGACGCATCTTGGATGATCTCGGGCTTTTTGAATGAACAGGCCACCATCGCCAGTATTGCCGGCGGCGAGAAGCAGGTCACCACCTTCATGCCCAATATCCAAAATATCGAAAGCGGCGTCGACGTCACAACAAAGGCGTCCAAGATGCGCCTGGTTTTCAACTTCCCCTTCATTGCCGATTCCTAGGTAGAAGATACGCCCATCTTCACGGCAGAGATAGATGTCGTCATGCTTCTGGTTGTAAAGCCAATTGCGTAATGGCCTTGCCCAACGAGTCCATAGAGGAGACCTTTGAGGTTCACGGTCAGGGACTGGTAGAGGATATCGATTGGGTTGGGTTTGGGGATCAAGCTTGTTTTTGTAGATCGTCATTGAAGTGGTGGTGATCAGCATGAATGATGACGTCTTGGTGAGAGGGATCAGCATGGTTGGCAATCTGTCCTCGAATGGTAGTAACCTCTTCGTGATGCGTGGGTGGACTTGTCGTAAAGTTTGACTTGCGTTCCATTCGTAGCAGATAGCGTGTGTTAGTTGGTCATGGGATACCAAAAGTAGGAGGATAATTTTATCACCCTCTTCAGATTTGGGGTAGAGAAACTCCATGAATATAATGTCCCCTTCTACCCGGAAGAAACGTTCCTAGGATTATTTTGATGATTAGATGTGATTATGTATGAGGTAAGGAAATGAGACACTCACCTCAGCTACTGGGTTAAGCTGATGATCCGCCATTTGTGACTGGAGAATAGGAGGTTTCTTTAAAATAAATATCCCGAAGTAGTCGCAGGAGGCGCTAACGGCAACAGCCCTCGACCTGGAAGATATGTCAGGCCTTAGCCTTATTCAACCGGAGGATATGGCTTACCTTGGTTCCACTGCTATATTCCGACCGAACCTTTCAAAGGTACTTACATCGTTCGGCAAAGGTCGATGATAGTGAATAAACTGACCAGCTGTGTTTGAATAATAGAGAAATACTAGTTCTCTTGAAGTAAGACTAAGCACCATTATCTGAGGGGGGAGATCTTGTTGCTGATCTGTATTGTTGGCTGCATTGCTTGAGCCTAGTTTCATTTGCGCTTCCCAGGGTAGTTCTGTGCTGACATTGATTACTTTTGCCGCCATGATGTAGGCGTCGAAGTCGGATTTAGAAGTAACTTCCTGAAGATGGGTTCCAGACACTGCCTCTTTGATTTGTAGGCTTCGTTCCCCGACGAAAACAACGTCATTCTGATATTTGCCCCTCAGACGTGCCGGGAGGATCCATTGAATTATTGGACTTGATACGAGGGTGTGGGTAAGCAACCCAACTTTGACCTTGTGGTTTGTGGAATTGGTCTCTATATCCATCCTCTCCTCGTTGGATCGTCCCGTAAAAGTAGCCCTGAGGTTATTATTATTTCTGGGAAGAGCCATAGTGATATATGAACGGACTTTGCTGCAAAGTTTGGGATAAATGTAGATGAATGACAAAAGATGAAGGGTATCAATAGAAAGTAGATCTGGAAAATGATGGACAGCTGAACCAAGGGTATCCTGGCTTCATTTCATTGGATAAAACGGCGGAACCGGGGGGAATACAAATACAATGGCGTTAGATGTTTGAAAGGGTAGTGGTAGTAGTTGCAGTAGCAGATGGAGGAATGCAGAGGGGGAAATCAGAATCAGGGTTTAAAGAGGGATCCTTGTGTCATGCTTGGAGACGGAAAGACTAGATTTCATTTTTGGTGACTTCTAGTGGGGCGAAATATTTGAGAATTGGAAGTTCTGGATAGAAGACTCCACGACCGTTGAAATGGGAGGTTAGAAAAAAAAAACAGCACAAAATCGAAACAAAAAAAAAAAAAAAAGAAACACAAAAAACAAAGAGAATGGCCACGTCCAAAAGACTGTATTTTAACTGTTAATATCAAGAGGATGAAAAAAAATTGAGCAATGGAGGATATTGAACTTACAGGATCAGGAGAAGTTAATAGGTGATGGAAGGCTGCATTATGTATTCAACGGCACTGTCTAAGAATTATGAAGCTATCTTGGATCAGTAAGATCTGCATATGGCCAGTGGAAGGATGGTAGAAATAGTGGCCCATGTGTAGGTAGTAGTCATAAGACACCGTCGGCCACCACAATTACACGACAAGGTATTCAGCGCTGAAGACAAACCCCTTCTTTTGCGTGCAATGACACAGCGATCTCAAAATGGGCCCATAGAAGCTCTGGGCCGGAGAGGGACATGGAGGGGCTGGTGGGCTGGTGTGCTGAGGTCTTGGGGGGCGGTGGACCAACGCCGCAAATAAAACCCGTCGAATCACGGGACTCGCCGTCATTTTTGGCCTGAGGCGCAAATATTCTCTCTGGCTCCGAGTTTCATTAGGTAACTCCTCTATACTAGGTGGTAGGCATTGGATTGAACCTCCTTACTGTTGATGTTTTCGTTAGAAACTGCATCCACTGTGCAGAGTCCATTGATCCGCTTTTGCTCATAGATCGTTGCGATCGGCGGCCATCCTGATTTGCCCTACAGTGTGTTTTCCCTCCCCTGACTGTTCTCTGGTAATTGGTAGGCACATCATTCGTCGACTGACTTGGCATGGGGTAGGGAGCAGATGTTAGCTGCATATGATTGATTGAATCTTCCCTTTCTGCCATAGGCAGAATAGTATTAGCTGAAGATCGCCAGCAAACCGTTCTTGTTATCTTTTCTAAAAATCTGAACTACCTTTTCTTCTTCCCCTCCTCGCCTTATCAATAATTATCATCGAGATCGTGGAAAATAAGTAAAGTGTGAACAGGATTCGTTTATTCAGGACTCCTTTTACGTGCCTAGCTAGGTACCTAGTGACAATGGACGACTCATCCGATGAAGTACACCAACTCAAAGATGCTGGTATCATATCAGAACTAGCTACTGAAAAGTGGGACGAAGAGAATTCTCAAAGCAATTCAGAATCGCCGTGTGAGACCGAAGAATCAAAACATGTAACTGAAAAGGCCGATGCGATTCGGAAAGCGTGCGATCTTCGCGATCTGGATGCCCTAGTGAGACATGCGACGACTAATGGAGGCTTCCTCTCCGATGACCTCAGACAGTTAGCCTGTGAGTCTCCGTTATTAATATTTTTCTTCCGGGCTAATAGCTTAGATTGTAGGGCCTATACTTCTTCAGTGCGACAAGAGGACACCCGACCATGACCTTTTACCTTGCGACAACTTAACACCACATGAAGATGAGGAGCAGGTCCAACTGGATGTCAACCGGTCTTTTGTTTATTACCCTAGCTGTAAGAATGTCTTGAACATCTCGCACGAGAACACTAAGCTCACGTTTTACTTATAGGCTCTGAGGAGGAACTCTTATCAAAGAAAGAAGATCTTTCGAAAGTAATCACGCAGGTACTCCGTAATTATCCCATGCTGTGCTATTTCCAGGGGTACCATGATATTGTACAAGTCCTCTTGTTGGTTCTGGGTGATCGAGCGTCTGCTCAAGCTGTAGCCCAAGTCTCTCTCTTTCGCATCAGAGATTACATGCTTCCTAACCTTTCCCCGGCGTTGAAACATCTGCAGGTGATCCCGGCAATAATCCAACAGGCTGATCCTACAATATGCCGCCATCTTGAAGGAATCCGGCCTTTCTTTGCCCTCGCGGCGACAATCACCTTATATGCTCATGAAATCCAGGAGTATAGTGACATTGCTCGCCTGTTTGATTTCTTGTTGGCCTGGGAGCCAGTTGTTTCGGTCTACCTCTTTGCAGCAATAGTTCTGTCTCGGAAGAAAGAATTGCTAGAAATTCCTTTGGATGAGCCGGATATGCTACATTTCACCCTCTCTAAATTACCTTGCCCACTAGATCTTGAGGGCCTTATCTCCCGCACAATACAACTTTATCATGACCATCCGCCTGAGTCCTTGCCGTCGGGAGTATGGAGAAAGATCCCTTCGTGCAGTGTATTAAAGACATCGCGAGATATTTTTGAGAAGCAGTCAATTAATACAGCAAAAAAGTACTTCGAGCAACAGACTAGACGTCTTAAAATCGAGGAGCGGAAAGACAAAGCTCTTAGCTTTCTGTGGAACCACAGAAAAGCAATTGGCTCGATGGCCGTTGCAGTGTTCATTGGTGTTATGTCCATATGGATTAGGAAAAAGCATTACGATAGTGTAATACTGTCGTACTTGGACAAATTCCGGGGAGCTTTTCTGGCCCAGCACCAGCTCTGAGTGTTATGGCATGCTGGGAATTTGCTGGCCCAAACTATTACTGTTACTTTTCTTTTGTGTATGAACATTGATGACCAACTAAAAAGAAACGGGACAAGAACATGGATAATAAGGGCTTTATGTATGTATTATATAAATCAAGAAAAGATAATTTTAGTGCCATTCTTAGGTGTAGTTTCTGTGTTTTCTGTAGAGGAACTTGGAGGGGGATCCACATATTGTGGCTAAGGTGTGGCGTTCGTTCCTAGAACGGCTGATGTGTACACTTACGTTTCCGCAACTCTCTCCTGGGGGAACTTCCTAACAGCTAGCTGTCTTTCCAGGATACCAGTCGCATATCCGCCTAAGATGGCAACCCAGGGCTATGATGTGGTAGTAGATGTGGATGCAGAGGTACTTTGAAACCGAAACATTTTTTCATCCTTCTTTTCTTTTCCTCAACACTAATGACAAAGCTACAGGGCGACCTCGGCCATACAGACCTTCAAGAAGACCTCGAATTTCACCCCTCCAGTATGTCACTCCGAACTGACCCCTCTTTTAGCCTAATGTATCCAAGCTAACTAAAGGAACCGTCGGATAGATTTTGAGAATGATCAAAGACACGTAAAAGCACACCAAGACTCTGCCGGCTTCCTTGGTGGTAGCGGTGGCGGTTCATCAGGTCGCCGAAACAGATCTCCGGGAGGCACCCCCACAAAGCACGCATGGTGGTCAATCCATTACTACGAGCAGTACTTTGACGTTGATACGAACGAGGTTCTCCGTCGCTGTGTGGCAGCCGTTTACCCGCGCTCTAACTTCCTCGACGTCCTTGAGGGCAATGCAGACCTCTACGGGCCCTTCTGGATTGCCTCCACCGTCGTTGTCATTCTTTTCCTGACCGGTACAATTTCCCAATGGCTCGCCAATAGACACGAGGGCCATTTCCAGTACGACTTTGCTCTCCTCTCCGGCGCCGCAGGCCTCGTCTACGGCTACACCTTCGTCCTTCCCATCGCTCTCTGGGGTGCCCTCCGCTGGTTCGGTAGCTCAACCGCCGACCTCATCGAGTGTTGGGCCCTCTATGGCTATTCTAATTTAGTCTGGATTGCCATTGCACTGGTTAGTTGGAGTCCGCTCACGGCGCTGAACTGGGCGCTAGTCGGCGTCGGTTTTGGTTGGACGGTTTTCTTCCTCCTGCGGAATCTGTACCCCGTGCTTAGTGCTACCGATGCGAAAGCGAGCAAGATTCTCCTCGTTTTGGTAGTTGTTTTACATGCTGCTTTTGCAATCGCCATTAAGATTTTGTTCTTTGCGTGAGTTCTCCCTATTTTCTTCCTCTTTTCTACCCCTGGCCATGGGGCTCTGGCTAACTCTTATCTAGACATGCAAGCCCTGTCTCGAAGAAGAAGGAAGAACAAAACGATAATGATAACGAGGAAGGAGGAAAGGGTGATGGGGACCACAACAATGACAATGACAACAGCAAGCGATGGATGTTCTAAGTGAGTATCCTGGGGTGCGAAGCATTTTCTATATCTAGTTAATTCTAGTTTTGTATCATCATTCGGGCCCAGTTAGATTAGGATCATTGATTTTTCATTTTTTTTTTTTTTCCAAAATTTTGTCCTTTTCATCTGTTCTTGCCTTTGCGCGGGTAGCATTGCTTTCACTTGATGACTTTTTCGTGTCCACTTATGGGCTCATTGGAATGTATTAATGTTTGTCCCTTTCTGTTCTCTTGTTTCTAATCGGCAATTCCAACTGTATCGCATTTGTATGTATTACTTACTAGCACAACAGGAGAGCAAGTTTTATTTGGAAGAGCTTGAATGGATTTTACAAATTTCTGGTTTAGATTGGTGATTGCAACTTGTTCCGAGAGGGAGCCATTTATTTATGAAAATATCATTTGATTTTTTTTTGACTTCAGCTCTGGGGCTTTCATAATTCCAACGCCGCTGTAATAAAGACCCTCCCGCGCTGCAATCCCAATTCATATCATCACACAATTCTTCCAGCAACGCAGAAAAACCGTAACAACAAAAGCGAAATCGTCTATTTGAGCTTCTTCTTAGGGCGGAGCTGGTTGGTGTGACCGCACTTCTTCTTGCGGCAGTTGGTGGCACGGGGGGGAAGGCGGGCCTAGTTGATTTAACATTAACGTTAGTTATGCAAGAGTAATGGTTGAGGCGACGAGGGTTCGTAGATGTGTGAGGAAAAGACACGTACGTAGCACTTGCGGCAGATGGACTTCTCGCAGTTGTACTTGGAAGCGAGGGCCTTGAGCGAAGGCTCGATGATACCACCACGGAGACGGAGGACGAGGTGGAGGGTGGACTCCTATTCGTTGCAGAAAAAATGACCGTTAGTCAACCACGAATTTGCGTATCCCAAAAACCACTCCAAGTGAAAGCTAGTCGCCATTTCTGAGTAAAGTAGATCGAATATCCATTCATCTGGTTGGAGGAACCAAATGCGACCGTATTGCATATCCCATGTCGTGAAAACGTATTCGTAGGCCGACCCAAAAACAAAACACAAGAAAATCCATCTCGGGAGTGAGGATTCGTCATACCTTCTGGATGTTGTAGTCGCTCAGGGTGCGGCCATCCTCGAGCTGCTTACCAGCGAAGATAAGGCGCTGCTGGTCTGGGGGAATTCCCTCCTTATCCTGAATCTTCGTCTTGACGTTGTCGATGGTGTCGCTCGACTCGACGTCGAGGGTAATGGTCTTACCCGTCAGGGTCTTGACGAAACTGTTCATCGATCATTGTCAGTACGATATTATCGTCTCCCTTTTTTTGTCTTCCATCCTTGGATCCCTTTCTTTCTACTCTTTCCCACATGGTGAAATGTCGGAACGCTCGAGCGAGGGGGGATTTGGTGCAATAGCGGATGATTGTCAGGAAGAGCTCGGAACACCTACATCTGCACTATTAAGATGCGAAAAAAAAGGATATGTTAGCAGATGTAAAGTACATTATTGTGACGTAGAGAATGAACACTGGTGGTAAACGTACTGGTTGCGATTTTTCGTTGTTGCTGGCTTACAATCGCTGTAAGGACGGTCGGATGAGGCGATGTCAATTTGAGGATTTCTCGCTTAGCAAGGGTGGACGGAGTCGGCGATACCCTAAGCCCTAACCATTATCTACTTTCGTCATCGGCCGGATCGTAAATGCCAATCCGGGCCATTCTCCACAATTCTCCCCATCTGGAACATGTTCTCTATCTCAGGAGTTACATAGTTGAGTCTTTGAGGATTCAATTAAACTAGAGAAATCATATCAACTTACATAATATTCTATTTAATGTAATAGTTAACTAATCAAATAAGGTATTTTTAATCTATTATATGCAGCGAACTATTTATTCGTTCAAATCTTCCAGGTCATCTCCACTAAATTCCTCAGCGGACCTCATCTTAACTTGGCCTTCAAAGTATTCCATTCGCCTTTTGTTTTCCAGCCACTTGTTGATTTGAACCTCGGCTTGTGACACTGCTCGAACGAGGGTAGAGAGTGAGACCCCGGCGACTTTGGCTGCCGTTTCATAGAAGCTTCGAGCCTCATCCGGTAGGTCAGACTCGTGCCGATAACGAGCGTATGAGGAGCCTGGCCTTGAGATCTCAGGATCACCCTCGGGACAAACTGTTCTACTTTGAAGAAGCCCTTGCGTTCGTTGTAACATTGACTCGATTACTTCCTCTTCATTTTCTTCTGAGCTTTGCAAAGATTGATCTTCTTTAGGTAAGGAACCAAGTGGGAATAGGTTCGCTAAAGGGTCCGCGCCTGAGAAGAATTAGAAAATGTCACATACGGTTGCGATCAATAAACCACACCTTTTCTCGTATCTAACCAGCTATTTTCATACCAATCCATATACTCATCCAGTTGATCCGGCGTCATCCTAAAAACATCATGCTCGTTCACCAAAATTTCACGGCCTTTACCAATCTTCCCTTGAGATGTTTCCCGATGATCAAAGTGGCCCTGAATTTCTGTCCAAGCTGCCCAGTCAATTGTTTGGACGGTGGGTTCGCGTGCTGAGTTTGGATGCCTTTCGATACCGTCGAAAGGAAACAAGAGTTTAGTTGCAATCACAATTAGAGTCATTAGTTGTATTTCAGGCAAATGAAGAGGTTTTTTCCCCCCAGTAAGATTTGCCGGAAATTCGAATGTAAAACTTAATAGGTCCTGGAGCCGCCTAGTAACTGGGTATATGTCAACTATGGTACCTTGTCAGCATTACTCATGCGGTCTGGAGACTAATTAAGGGCATACGTGGGAGTGCAAGCCGCCTGATGCACCTATATAGGAGGGCTGGAGTGTTTAGTGGTGGGAAGTTCATCTTGAACTTGCGTTTATATAGCATGAAGAGGTCAAACGTGGCTGTATGAAGATATTCAGCCTTGGGTAGCTTCTGTTCACACGGTTAAAATGGATTTTCCCACAAGCCATGCGATTCCAGTTGTCCATACCGTAGTCTCAAGAAGCGCAATGTATTCTTGCGGCAGTCTTTCCTTTACATCACGAGGAATGTGGATTAAAATCCTCACAAATGGGATATCGCCACGCATCATCATCCTACGATTAAATTTAGAAGAGAAGGTCATCGATCAAACTGGTCACAAGTGACTCTTACCGGTGAAAGTCCGCAATGCTCACAGGCAACCTCATTAGAAAAGCGCCTAGATAGCATAAAGCAACTGTATCAATGAGGCGTGGCCATTGCACGACCTTACTTCCAGTTACGGCCTCAGACTCATCGCGTGAAGGTCCAGGCTGGGAACTGAAAAACTCTGGCTGTGTATCTTCCTCGTTTGGATCCTGGATCTTGTTTGCGAGAGTTTCTAACCGTAGGGCCCAAAGATCTCGAACGACATCCTGGATATGGTTATATCTATTAGTTCTCGCCTAGTTTTGTCGTGTCGGCAAGGAACATAACATGCCTCCAGTTGTGCGGGGAACCCGCGGCCATTCACCAAGGCATGGCATTGCTTCCAGAGAATCAACTGGTACGCTTGTAGAAAAAGGTCGTATGCTTGGCGACCTCGATATTCTTCTCGCCAGGTTAGAAATCATCATGGAAATTAATGAGCGGCCGCATGTTGACTTACTTTTCTGGCTTTTTTCAGCTGCAGCCTTTTTCACCCGGCTAGTTTTACCCTGTGTCCCAAAGTCCTCCGGATCTTCCTCTACTTGTCGGCCCTACGCGGCGATGTCCATCAGCTAAGTGGTCTTTACTTCTATAGGCAGGAGTGCAACATTAAGGTTCCCGCGTGATGTAGTTTGGGAGGTGGGGTTGGAATTTGAAGGGCATACCTCTTGCTGATGGCCCCTCCGACAGAACCAAAGGCCGTTATCTAGATAATAACGTTTTTCGCGGCACCCTTCCTGACCGCAAGGCCCTCGGGTGATGTATTCCATCCAGGGCGGTTTGCTTCATTATCATAGGTAAAGCATGTTAATGTTGGGAGACACGAGTCTTCATCTGGCGAGTTGGTTTGGCGGGAAGAGCGGGAGAGAGAATGCTTGTTAGAAACTTTTTCCCCTTCCAGTGTAGAGAGAATGCGCATCCACATCAACCCGTGGTAGGAGCCACGACATTTTAACTACAATCTTCAAACCCTTTAATTTTAAAGCCTGTCACTTCTGATTCGTCTTACTTTATCCTGTAATCAGTCACAATTGAAGCACAGCATTAGAGCAAAACTTTGGAATATTTATAGATGGTCATTTAATTATGGTGCTAGATATGAAAGACATAATTATTTTTATTTTTGTTCGTTAGGCTATCATGAGAAGGCCAAAGTCATGGATTGCTCTTGTAACAAAGCATGCTTGAACCATGCCAACTAATTGTGACTAACTATGCGCGGCGCACATACAAAGTACTCCCCCAAGCCCCCAAGCCTTCACCTCACGTTTGGATATAAGGAAAATTCATGCCAAACTTTGCCTAAAAAGGCAGCACCAGCTTTCGACAAAAGTGAAGAGAAGTTGCTACTCTTACAAGGGCATTTCCAGGCTGACGCAGTAATTATTGGACGATCAGTTCTTGCCCTGAGGAGCCTCCTTGCAGTCAATACAAGCCTGCTCACCCATAGCGGTTAGGATAACAACATCTGTGTTTAATGTTAGCTACGTAATATTATATGTACTATAGGTCACAAGTGGATACTTACTAACGTCCTTGCCGTCCTCGAACATTTGCGTAATCCTATCACCAATCTCGCCTTCGGGGACCTTAACATCGTCCTTGGTTTTGCCGCTGTTATCATCAGACATGAGGGAAAGGAAACCATCCTCCTCAATGTTGAGCTAAGGCGGTTAGTTAGTAGGTAGATCACATCAAGCTTGCTGGCCCCTAATTTATTCTTATTTCTGCACGTAATTTTCCCTCTATTTCATGTATTCATGGCAGTCATGCCATTTCATGTTTGAGGGGGAAAGAAAAGAAAAAAAAGAGAGAACCTACGAGCTGATATTCCTGACGGGACACGTTGGGCACATCCATATTGTGGGTGGAGGGAGACAGATCCT
This sequence comes from Aspergillus haitiensis, assembly GCA_027569155.1. Classification (NCBI taxonomy): domain Eukaryota; kingdom Fungi; phylum Ascomycota; class Eurotiomycetes; order Eurotiales; family Aspergillaceae; genus Aspergillus; species Aspergillus haitiensis. Next base: position 814,513 of record JAPDEO010000005.1, on the reverse strand, counting down.
CGAGCTTCTTGCCAGTGAAGATATCGATGGCGACAATGTGGACCTTGGCGTGACCGTGCTTTCCAGTCTTGGAGGTGGACATTTCAACGATCTTGCAGGGGCGTCCCTTGATGACAACGTGACCGTTCTTCCTCAGAGCGGAACACTGCATCGGGTAGGTGGCGGAAGCGCCAGCATCGGCGGAGTCGAAGGTGTGCTCATGCTACAATATGGACAATTAGTTATTGAGGCTGAGGGCGCACATGCATTCTATGCATGGAGTTTAAGAACAGGGGAGAGGTGGGGTAAGCAATTGCGGTGGTGGATTGGGGGGACAAGTGAATGGAAATGGTGCAGGATTGGGGCAGGAAAAGGCAGGACAATACCTCAGCGTCAGCCATGGTGAAGGTTGATTAAAATGTATGGCGAGAAGATCCGTAAAAAAGGAAAGAGAAGGAAAGAGGATGAAGTCGGAGTAACTTTTTTTTAGTATTTAAGTGGAAGGAGAGGAAATAGAAGAAGAGAGAAAAAAAATCAAAGGCTGCACGAGGAGGGGAAATCGACGAAAAGAAATCGACAAATCGCCGTCGTGTTGTGGCGGGGTTAGTGGTCGCTAGATCCTAAAAAGGATTAGCCCTACGCCTGTGGTCAACACGGCTGCCTGTAGTCCTGGACCAACCAAACACGGGCAATTTCTCCGGTTTACACCTCAGGTACAACCAGAACTAAGCCGAGTTAGGCAAGTAATTAGTGCAACCTTGTACGTCCCGGACATATCAAGCATTACATGGCGGAGCTTCCCTCTCCTCTCATTATTGATTGTATCGCAGCTTGCTACAGACCCCTACTACACCTGATTTCTTTCACCGGCACCTTCTTATGTCCTCTTTTCTCACTACCTTGTCGTATTCTCCAGACAGACGGTCTCTTCGCTCAATTTCTCCCATGACATGATCATCCTAGTGAGCTAGCTGGACAGTCCGCTTTCCGCCTCGTGCTAGCTGTCTCCTATATTCAATATGTGGCTCGACCGTATTTCGGGTCATCCCCACGCCTCTGGTCACCAATTTGATAATCGCAGTCTTTCTCCTATTCCTCGGCGGTCCTCATCCCGCCTGTCACCCAATATCCCAAATGGTCGGCCCCCTCTCAGCCGGCCGGGTTCGTCGTTGTCCACCTTAGTGACCCCAAATGCTTCAACCAGTTCCCTCCCGGCAGCGCGTGGACAGGAGGCGCCAACATCGAAACAGACTGCAGCTACTAGGGCTCGCGTGTCCGATATTACTGATCCTCTCGAAGTGCTGAATACCATTATTGGAAAGACAAATAAGGAGGGGGTAGGAAATGATGGTCCCGACACTCTGTCGACCATAGACGTGACACCGTCGCAATTTGTGGAAGATATTGATTTTGGGGCCCTTAGTCTGGAAGAGTTTGTGGAGAAAGCTGACGAAACTAAAAAGCTGGGGAAGAGCAAGCTTGGGGCGCAAACAATCCAGCAGTTTGAGAAGGAAAGAGACAAATTCCAGGATCTGCATTCTGCCATTTCTGGCTGTGACGATGTCTCAAAATCTGTTGAGATGTATCTGAACGACTTCCAGAATGAACTAGGGGCAGTTTCTGCGGAAATTGAAACTCTTCAAACACGATCCGTGCGGTTGAACGCTATGTTGGAAAACCGCAAGAATGTGGAACAGCTACTGGGCCCCGCGGTAGAGGAAATTAGTATCTCCCCAGCTGCTGTGAGAATTATCGCTGAGGGGCCGATTGACGAAAATTGGGTCAAGGCTTTGAATGAAATTGAGACTCGCACCGCAAGTATCGAGGCCAAAGTTTCCAGCTCCAGCACCCCCAAATCTATCGATGACGTCCGCCCGCTCTTGGAAGATGTAAAGAAGAAGGTCAGTATTGAGCATTCATATATCTTGTTCTCAGTGTACTAAATAGCGGTTTTAATTAGGCTGTGGAGAGAATCCGGGACTACCTTGTCTCGCAGGTTCGGGCTTTGCGGTCTCCGAATATCAACGCTCAAATCATACAACAGCAACGCCTTGTCAAGTTCAAGGACTTGTACAGCTATATTTCACGAGCCCATCCGAAACTAGCGGGCGAGATCATGCAAGCTTATATTAACACCATGCGTTGGTACTACCTATCGCATTTCACTCGTTACCTACGTGCCTTGGAAAAGATCAAGGTCTATCCCAGCGATCGGAATGAGGTACTAGGCGGCGATCCTTCTGCCCAAAAATCTGGTCAGTTGTGCCTGGTATGGTTGGTTTTGTCTTTGATTAATAATCTTAACAATTTTCAGGTCATATGGTCCAAGGTGGTCGAACTGGAGCTGCCGCACACGACCCATTCTCACTCGGCAGAAGAGTTGATATACTGCGAACAAACAACCACATGGCCCTGTCCTCTTATCTAGCAGAGGAGGATACATCATTCCATGGCATTGAGGTTCCCTTCCGCAATTTTAACCTAGCACTTGTGGACAATATCTCTGCCGAGTATTCCTTCATGACGGAAATGTTCTCAGCACTATCCTTTCAGCAGCTCTCCCGCAAGGCCTTGGAGCTCTTTGGTCCTGTCCTGTCTCTCGGCCAGGGACTAACCAAACAGCTGATCGAGCACACGACGGACTCGCTGGGGGTGCTCATGTGTGTACGCCTCAATCAACAGGCCGCATTTGAGCTGCAGCGCCGGAAGGTGCCCGTTGCCGAGTCCTATATAAACGGAATTAACATGCAGCTGTGGCCTCGCTTTCAGGTGATCATGGATACACATTGTGAGTCGCTGAAACGAATCAGTTCGAGTACCAGTCGAAGTGCAGTTTCTGCCCTGTCTTTGGCGGGAGGTGATGACTTAAACCAATCATCTGCACCGCATTTCCTAACCCAACGATTCGGGCAACTACTACATGGTATTCTTGTGCTCAGCAGTGAGGCGGGAGACGATGAACCAGTCGCAAATAGTCTTGCCCGTTTGACTGCCGAGTTTGAGGGGCTATTAACCAAACTTAGTCGTATCGGCGGTGACGCAAAGCGTAGAGAGCGTTTCCTCTATAACAACTATTCCTTGATACTGACTATTATTAGCGTACGTCACTTGCGATACTTTTCCGGGTAGTTCCTTTATTAATGGCTGACTTCTTCACTTAGGATACGCAAGGTAAACTAGCAGCCGATCAAAAACAGGTGAGCACCGATTCCTTCGAGCTGAATGTCCGTTATTAACTTTGAGGGTCGTAGCACTTTGAGGACATGCTTAAGAGTACAGGCCGCCGGAGCTAGGGAGCAACCGAAGGAAACCTGACAGGCTTCAATGGAAATGAAACGAGATATTTGTGGATTCGTGGCGAATATATATATTTTTCTTTTTTTTTTTTTTTTTATTATTATTTTGACACACTGTAAATATTACTTTTTCAACCTTACGATATCCCTAATTAAAGCCACTATGTGGCGGATGCTTATCACGGAATTCCCTGCGACCGGCCCGACCCCGAACGACTCCACCCTTGCATCTCCAATTAAGATGTCGTATAAATCGGATAATTATCCTAATGGAGCTTCCAGGAGTCTAGATGCCCGTATAAGTTAACAGCAGGTACTGGGATAACCCCGCTTTCCTTTTCTCAATTACAGCAGATGTACAGATTCGTCCTCCATGGCAACACGCGTTCTCTCAGCACAACGTCTTCCACCCCTCCGACGCCAGTTTTCCACCACCCGATCGACCGCTGCAGACGTCACTCACGCGGTACTTCAACCCTTACCTCCCAACCATAATGAGGACGGTCATCTAATTATTCAGTGCATAGGTCATTGGAGCTGGTGTCGTTGGTCTTGCGGTTGCTCGTCAACTAGCTTCTCGTCCCAACACATCTACAATCCTTTTAGAACGCCACGATGCACCAGGAACAGAAACAAGCAGCCGGAACTCTGAGGTATTTTACTCTTCCACCTTGAGACAATGCTATCTGCTATAATAAGCATTCTTACCGAGATGATGATGCTGATCATTATTTCTGTCATTAAGGTCATCCATGCGGGCCTGTATTATGGCACGGACTCTTTGAAGGCCACACTCTGCATCCGCGGTCGCAAACTCCTCTACTCCCTCTGTCAAAAACATAACATCCCCCACCGTAACACGAAGAAGTGGATTGTCGCACAAACAGACGAACAATGGGCTGCCACACTCCGCGTTCATGATCACGCAAAATCCCTGTCGGTGCCGACCCGTCTCGTGGGCAGTGAAGAAGCACGCCGCCGCGAACCCGAGGTGCGGGCTTTGGCGGGCATACTCGAGAGCGAGTCGACGGGGATCGTCGACAGCCATGCGCTCATGACCTACCTCCAAGGCGATTTTGAGGATAAGGGCGGGGATGTCGCGCTATTGACGGCCGTCACCGCGATCGAGGCGCTCAATGAGGGGCGGAATGGATATCGGATTACTACACGGTCTGACGATGGCTCGGAGACGACCATTACGGCAGAAACAATCATCAACAGCGGTGGAAACCAAGCATGCCGGATCAGTAACATGCTTCTCCCGAAGGAGCGACATGTCACGCCATTCTACGCGAAGGGAACCTATTTTTCATATGCGGCCTCTTTCCCCAAGCCGTCTGTCCTGGTCTACCCGGCCACCATGCCAGGCCACGGTGGTCTAGGGACACACCTGACGTTAGATATGGGAGGAAGAATGCGATTTGGGCCTGATGTTGAGTGGGTGGATGACCCAATGGATCTGAAGCCCAGTCCAGAGAGACTGGCGCAGGCCATACCAGAGATCCGGGCCTATCTGCCTAATATCGACCCGGAGGCGATCAGTTTAGATTATTGTGGCATACGACCGAAGCTAAGCAGAGGGGGCAGCGTAAATACGGGCCGTGGATTCCAGGATTTTGTGATTCGAGAAGAAGAGGGATTTCCCGGCTTTGTGAACTTATTGGGGATCGAGAGTCCCGGACTGACGAGCTCCTTAGCAATTGGGGAGCAGGTGGAAAGAATTCTTTATCGATGACGATTCGCCTTGCACCGAACGTCTATGTTCTGTCTATCTATTTTAACTATCTAACCTAGACCTCTGTACATGTATAAGCATTTGCACATAGAACTCAAGATTCTAGAACCAAACTTCGGAAGGAGAATTTAACCCTATGTTGTCCCCATCCTCGAGATGGAAATTCTAGAATAACAGCAGTTCCATCCAAATTTCTCTCAAATGCTTGTTTGTCAGACTCCGTCTCCACCCTGTCCAGGCCTTCAGCAAGTTTCCCGAGTCCACTGATTGGCACTCTCACCCCTGATTTGCCATCGACGACGTCAAGACTTTTCCTATCCGTCGACCCTTCCAGAACCCAGACCTCCTCACCGGGCCGTCCATGCCAGGTTTCCCGATCGTTTCCAGATATCATCCAGACTCTGACCTCCACATGAGGGGCTATGGATGTTCAATGACACTTGGTGACAGAAATGGGTTAACTCTGGGTAATAGGTGTTATTGGGAAGTAAATAGGAACTCGTGGGGAACCTTTTTTTTAAGTGACGCGCAATTTACACACCTAAGGCAGTGAGTGAGTATATGCAGTTGCCACCAGTCTCTGTAGATGAATAATAATACTGTATATATAAAGCATGCGATTCAATTACCATTCTATATTTAATCAATTGTTCTACTCTCCGACCACTTCTCTCGTTCTAAATCAGTGTCTACACGGGTCGTATCACACTCACTGTGATAAAAACTGGATCCCAGAGCACATTCTCTTGTGTTATATATATATATATATTCTTCTCTTTTGAATTTACATTCCAATGCCTACCTAGGTACCTACCTACCTAAGACTACCTTACCTACAACACCATGACACCACAAACCCATCATTATCATCCCCAGTCAACAACCTCCCCGCTAAAAGACCACTCCAATCGAATTCGAAAGCCTTATCACTCCTCCCAACCAAGAAACCAACCCAACCCCAAACCCAAGCAGAACAAGAACAAGAACAACAACAAGAACAAGCACAACAACAACAGCAGCAGCAATGCCAATGCCCACCCCCAAACCAAAACCAGCAACCGCTGCTGGGACTGGATCCTAACGGACGGCAACGCCCACTACGCCAAAAACCGCTCATCATTTCACACGTACCGGCGAGCGCCCAGCAAGATCGCCGGATGCCGCGTCCTAGGCATCGGCACCGTCCATCTGACCGTTCGACGTGGTCCCAGTCCCTCCGATAATCGTCCTAACAACCTCGTTCTCCTTGATGTCCTTCACATGCCTGATGCGCGCTGTAACGGACTGAGCATCTCCAAGTATCGCGAGATGAACCCGTTTAGCGCTCTTGAGTGTCGTAGTGGCAGTGATTATTGTGATGATAATGATGATGATGCGAGTGACCGGGAGGAGAGCGAGAGGAGTTGTTGTTTTCACCACACGAGGACCAAGACGACAATGTGGCAGAAGAGGAGGAGTATATGTGAGGTTCAATCGGAGGATGAGGACGAAGAGAAGGAGGAGGATGAGAAGGTGGAACCTCTATGGTTCGGGGATGAGTTTTGTAACGGTTTATCCCGTGTCGTCTTATGGGGGGATCCCACTGGGATTTCGTATTTAGAGGGTGCTGATAGCAGCAGCCCGGCGGTTTATCTGTTGAGCGTGTTTGTGAAAGAGGAGGAAATGGAGATGTTGTTTCGGAGGGTCCAGGAGAGGAGTTGGACTTGAGAATTCTGTCTCTCTTTTCTTTCTCTCTATCTATCCATCTATCTATCTATGTACGATTCTTTCTCTGAAAGGGGAGGATTACTTCATATCAACTTAGCTGGCACTTTGAGATATGATGTGAATGTATGGCACATTATGCACACATATACTATGTGCAACCGCTTGCCTTTCCTTAGGTCTTGAGACTGCTAATCAATTTATGATAAACATGGTTATACCATATCTAACTTGGGTGTCTGGGTGTCTTGTCTTGCTTTTATCCTATTTTGTCATTTTAGCAAGACAAGTAAGGAAATGAAGAAGAACTGGATTTCTACAGGGTAGGAGGCAGAGACAAATTGAAATATCTTACAAAGAAGACTGGCTTTCACTGAAAATCTACGAGAACAGGCACATGCTCTAGAACTGATCAGAATAATTTTACGTCTTCTGCTTATAATTAGGTCGTGAGAATATAGTGGGTTAGAGCACGATGGTCTAGCCAGCTAGAGGCATCATCCTCAACAAAGTACAAGGTTCACTCCACCTCCATAAGAACGTCACTCATAATGTGCAGTACATAGGAAAACTTGCGCACGCTCCACTTCCCGGCATCCTTAAGGAGGCCCGCATAGTCCAACAGAATTCGTCGGGCGGACTGATACCCCCCTTGGAAGGGCACGCCGCGAAAATATATTGTGCCTCCGTTTCGAATAAAGTTCACCGCTGGGTCGTCCGACGGAGAAAATGACTGGCTGCCCCGAGGTTCCATGAAGCTGGTGAACCCCTCGGTGCCAACTTTCTGCCAGTCGATATCGTCTAGCAGTTCAATTGATGTGCCGCCGACTTGTAGCTCATTGGCGGTAGGTACCATAAAAATGTACAACCCTAGTACGAGTGCCGCGGAGAAGAGAGAGAATACCGAGTGAAACATGGTGTGATCGGACGCTTTTCGATTGGTCATCGCCTTATATATATGGGCCGCATGTAAGCATGCTCTCCTGGCAGCCGGGGTCTGGGACCATGCAGCGATGTCATCCAGTGCTTTCCGGGCAGGCCCTGGCCCTGCACGCCCCGCGGCCAGGTCAAAAATCTGGATATCGGCGGTCAGGGTCATACAAATGTTGTGCCACATAATAGCTGCGTTCGGGTTGAGGCTTTCTAGCACCACGCCGTATTTATCGGCTATCTGTAGCTGGAGGGATGGTAGACACCTCGCACGGCCATCCATGGCGTAGGTATGACAAGGAGCAAAGGGGTAACTTGCTCGATTTGATAGAAGACGATGATATGCTTCTGATAGACGAAGCTGGACCATTGCCAATACCCCATGCATACAAAAGTCGTCAACCGGACTTTCAAGAGCCGGAATGGCGACATTTTCCGAGGGTGCCATTACGGTTGGCATCAGGAGGCGCTTCTCACTTCGGACTAACTGCATCCATCGCATCGAACAGCTAGCTCGGAAGAGACTCTCGTTACAGGGTAGAATAAGTTGGATCGAATCGGGAACGATGATGGGGCTAGTTGACAAGAAGGAAGAGTACCATGAATCCAGTAGTAGTAATCCGGTAATCAAGCTAGACTAGAATCAGTGCCAGATCTTAAGAATTCGAACAAGTGACACATACCGCTTAACAGATTCCACTTTGCTCCAAGTTTTCCATCTCATGTCCATATCCGGAACGGCTTCGAAAAGGGTGATATCTAATATTTGACCCTCAGTTGCGGCAAAGAGTCCATGCCGTTGGGCAATCTATGAGCAGCGAAGTGTTAGTCAAGGGAGGGACTGCGCAGGAGAACGAGCTGGAAACTGACCGACATGAGGTTCACGTAAAGCATTTGGGATTTTTCGAGGTGTTCCTTTTCCTGACGGCTAGTTAGAATATTAAGTCTTTGCGCAAAGGGGGGCGAAACTTACGCCGGTCATAGCAGCTAGGTTGAGGAAGAGAAAAGCCGCAGCGAAGGTATTCATAGTGCCCACTGAGTTTTCGACACCAATGGAGCATTTGGCCAAATCGGCCGTAATTTTTTCAAGTACGAACTGTGACGGCAAGTGATGAGTAACTCGGAGTCAAGGGGGCAATCGCACGGCGGCTTACAGAGAAATTTTTAGAAACGAAGCTTGTTGTGCCCTTAGTGCCAAGCATGATCATGCCAATCAGGCACATAACGTACAGCACGGAAGCACGGGTATTCCTGGCGGAAAATGTTGGGACATGCACGAATGGGATTAGAGGATGAAAATTGCGGAAGTATAAGTCGAGTGCCATGTCAAGGATCTCGGCTGGGGGGAAGTTCGGACGGCCCCCAAATGTACTGGAGACAGGTGAGAGAGCAGAATTCTCTAGCTGGGAATTGCTAGACCTCGGCTGCCCAAACGACATCTGGAGATGTTGACGACATTCGTCATCCAAACCGTACCGTGACCCAGGGAGGAGCCCCGACGGTGTGTTAAAAGCTTGGGAGGAGTGTATGGAAAATATATTATCTAGATCGCTGCAGGCAATATCTCTCCATAGACTGTTCATGAGACGTCCCGTGGTGTTGGAAGGCGCCAACCAGTAGCGCTGGACTCTCGCAAATCTCTCGTTGGGAATATCTCGCGTTGATTTATCGGTCATACTGTCTATGGAAGGCCTGGTGACCTGCTGGTCGGGCGTTACTGCGACATTATCACTCATCAAGCTGAAATTGGAATCCCCGATCATATCCAGGGAGCCATGGTGCGATCCGGCATCTCCGCGCGGCTCGAGCCAGAACTGGAGCATATCATTCGGCATCGCATCAAAGACCCCGCCGCGGTAGGTTTGCTGATCTGCGGCTAGCGAAGCGGCGGGAGGGGGCGCAGGCGGGGGCGCTACCTCATTCCACCCAAAGTAGGCCTGTTGCTCGCCAACTATCATCTGGCTGACTTCGGGTTCGGTTCGAGCATGGTGGGCGGAAATATCGGCGAGAAAGTCGAGGGATGAAGACTGCAGCGCCGTTGCGGCGGAGAGGGAGATATCGCGTGGGGTGACAGGAAATGTGTGAGCGGAGTGAGTGTCGCTAGGGTCTATAGGAAGAAAACGAGGAGCATCGAGTGAAGTAGGCGTGGGCTGAATCTCGGACGGGTGGGGTACTGATGGAGTCCGCTGTTTGCTCTGGGTGGCAGCATTAGGCGCAGTCCCGTTGGTATTGTGGCCTTTGGCATGGCGACTCAAGACATCGCTGCGGAGAGGTGCATTAGAGTAGGGAAGGAACTGGAGCCCATGTTTCTTGAGCCCCCGTGGTCTCCATCGCAGGCTCGGAGGAGATCAACACACCTTCGGGAAAATCGCTTATGGCAGACATTGCATTCATAGGGCTTTTCCTTGGTATCTGGCAGGTGGTCAGACCAGCGAATTCACGCCAAAGAGGAGGGTAGAATACTTACGCGACCGTTCATGTCGCTTAAAATGCTCCGTCTTCTTGAAGCGACGGTCACAGATCGTACACTTTCTGATGACCATGATGGGACTCGCAGAGGGGCGAGGGATGACGGAGAGGACGGGATGGAATTAGAGGACTGGGACCATTTCGCAGCATGAGCGGCGAAATGACGATGGGATGGTGGGAGCAGATAGACGGATGGTGATGAAGACGGAGAAGAAGAAGAAGAAAAGGATATCGAGAAAGAGAAATGAACGAATGAATTGGGAAATTAGGATGATGGTGAGGGGAAAGTCCGAACAGGCGTGACGACGAATACGGGAAAGCCTGGAAGATTTGGGCGGATCCGTGGGTCTTATTGGGTATGGTACCGTATCCACTCGGGGAGGAATGACCAGTTGAACTCTGGGGTATTTTTTTACTAGGCTCACCAGCTGCTCTAGATTCGAGAGAATCAATGGCTTGTGGTTTAAAAGTTTACTGTATAGAATTAGGGAAGGTGTTGTACGGAAGACATTTTATAAATATATTCTAACATCGTTGAGACGACAGCTAATGCATGCAATCTTACCCCTTCAAGGGCGCATGTTCGGTCGGAAATATGTAGGTAAGATTAAAGACGCCACTGAACCGTTCCAGTGCATGAGGGATAATTCATCTCATTAATAATAACAAAAACCCTAATGAGTAACAAAGTTCAACGACGTGAACCTCCTAACTGTATATGAAAATGTTTGGTCCTTCGAGTCAAGTCTTTCTGGGTCAGGATCGGCGCAACGGAGAAGCTGGGGTGAGTCAGCGAGCGGGGACTGCGGCAGTTCCTCGATGATCAACTCCCGACTCATCCAAAGAGAAGACGAGAATCAAAAAGAGGAGTAATTGTATTATAACGGGGAAACTAATAATAATAGATAACAAGCTCTATCGGAAACACTCTTTCACTCTTGGCTGCTCACTAACGCTGCTAGCTTCTCGTCATTATAATACGTCTCTGTCCGCTGTTTTTGCGCATTTCTGTCCTGCTTGACTTGGCGGAGGATCTCTTGGATCCGGGGGTACGTGGAGAATTTGTCCTGAATAAAAGCATATCAATGGTCAGCTTCAGATTCTATACTCCCAGCTGCTGGGGTGACACAGCGCGTACCGGAAGAGCATCCCACACCTTCGGGTCGGTGCCTTGGTTCTTGAACGTGCCACAACCTGTGCGGGCGTATTCGGTGAATAAAAAGGATCGACTGCTCTCGACCATGATGGTCATTTGGTCTTAAATGCGGTCAGTGATCAGATACAATACATTGTCTAAGAATAATATGACGGATTTTTGATTTCGGGAGGAGAGAAGAGAGGGGAACATACTTTCTAAAATCTTTCGCGGCTCATTCACTTGGTTCTGCATTTCATACACATAATCTTGACTGAAATTCCCATGGGGTGTATGGCTGATTTCGACACTGCCGCCGCCTGGCAAGAACTCGTCCGAACGACCCAGGCCCGTCCCATACAGACAAGCCAGGAATTCAGTCGCAGAGTTGCGATGGAAGTAAGGGAGTCGGAAGGTGTTGGAGGCCACGTCCCAGCGAGGACCAAACCAGAGGAAGTCGGCAAGGGGAGTGACCGGGTCTCGCGATGGCGCCGTCAACACACAGTTAATTGATGGATCGGTATGGTCGATGGATGTGGCGTTTTGGGAGGCAAACTTGGTAAGGTCGTACTAAACCACACAGCGTGTGAACAAACAAATCGAGGACCGTTGCATGCGGGGACCCGAAAGAAAACACACCTTATAGGGAACGACATTACCATGCCATGCGACAAGATCAAACGGACTATGATCCTGCTCAATCGCATTATACTGCCCATTAGCCTTGTTCACAATTGTCCAATTTTCATGGAGATTCTCATCAATATAAGCCACCGGATGCAAGAAATCCCTCGGGTTTGCCAGGCCATGACCACCCAAAGGACCTAGATCAGGCAATTCCCATCGCGACCCCCACACCTCAGTGATATAGCCACGACCTTGCGAGTGACCGGGTCCGAGACGGACAGCAAAACGAATGCCTCGTGGTATGACACAGATCTCCCCGGGCTGGAGGAACAGCTTCCCCAGCTCTGTCTGGATATCCAGATTCCCCAATTGGGCGATGATGAGAAAGTCTCCATCAGTATTACAGAAGGCTCGATGATCCATGTCCGCATTGATCATGAAAACATACAATGCAATGCCGTCGCGTAGGTTTGGATCTCCACTACCCCCGAGAGTGTGTAGACCATCCACAAAGTCGATCCTGTCGTCCTCCTTTGGTAAGGGGAAGGGGGCCCATTCGCCTTGCTCGGCCAGTGTTGCCACACGGGGGTTCAATGACAGGAAACAATTCTCGACATCCGCTTTGTGCGGGATATTAGCTTTGTAACCATCTAGTAGTCTCCCTCCCTCCTTGGTTAGCTAGTTCTCATCCCGTGTCCATCTCCTATGTATAGGAAAGAAGAATACAAATTAAGAGGAAGGGGGCCGGGGGGTGGGGAGAAGGAGGAAGGAAAACGCACTATGTGCAGCGGCCGGTCGAACTCGATACATATAGGTACTGAAATTAGCATGTCGTGGCGCCGTAAAGGCCGAGTAAGTGAGGCCCTCAGTATACAAGCCAAACCGAACTTCCTGGGGATTGTTCTGACCGGCCGGCAAAACACCTGGGATGACCTCAGATTGGTGACGGTTGCCAAAACCGGCCATGTACTCGTAGGGGTCGTTGTCGCGAGTGGGCTTCCGGCTCATCGTATCGGTATAATGGAAGACACGCTGCATGTCGGTGACCGGCGCTCTTTTGTTACTGGGTTGTAAAGTCATCTTGTTCTGTTAATCTTTCGTCTTAATCGTGAGATATCGGTGGGTAGGTACGGTAGGTACGTATGTAAGTAGGTATCCTCGTAAATATGTTTGCCAGCAGACAGCAAAAATAAAAAAAAAAAAAAAAAAAACAAAAATAAGATAAAACATATAAGTGAGAAAGTCAACCTAAGTAACGTAACGACCACAACAACAAACGATAGAAAGACAGGACGCCTAATATATCCACCCAAGCCAGCCTGGGCCTACCTCCCTCCCTCCCTATTACCTACCTATACCACCTACCTAGGTACCTACACCTTAGGGTACGTAAAGACACCCAGCAAGACTCAAATGTGGATGTGGAGCAACATCCATCTATGCACAGTCACAGTGAAAGTAAGGTCGTACCCATTGGTGAAAGAGAAAAGAAAAATATGTATTTCAGAAACACCCCACATCGACACAACCGCCTACCCCGGTGTTTTGTGGAGTTGTAAACTACAACCGCCACGGCTGATTGAATTCTGTTGTGTTCGTAAGGGAGACGCAAACCTGGAGCTGGAGCTGGAGCTGGAACTGGAACTGGTTAGGGTTTATCGGGTTTTGCGGGGCTATTATTGGATTCGATGTGGAGAGATGCGGAGAGTCATCGTCACCACAACATCAAACCTACCTAGGTAACTCGGTAGTGGTTAGCAAGTAGTTATGAGTTAGCTTTTGGTAGGTAGGTATGTGACCTACGTATTAACTGGAGAAGGATATAGGGATGGGATGGACCAGGGTCATCGTGATAGATATTACTTTGGTGCCTGTCCATTGTGGTGGGTTGACTTATTATCTCTGTCCTTTCACGCGGAGGTCTGAGATAATCCGGGTGGGATACGGATGGGTGTACGCATAACTTATACATATCTAACCGATGATACAGATTAGGTAAATATTAGATATATCTATATTTGGATATTATTATTAAAAACATGTCCTTGCATTAGGCGTGTACGTGTAGTAGGTACCTGCGTAGCATAGGGATAATTTTTATTGTCTACGGGCAGTATCTATATAAAACACAACGCATCAAAGAAAAAGAAAAAGAAAAAGAAAAACATCCTAATCGACCGCTAATACATCATCAACCATCCTCGCAGACGCACCCAAATAATTAACCGGATCACACAGCGCCTTCACCCTCTCCGCAGACATCTTCGCCGTAACCTCCGCCTTCAGCAACAGCTCCTCCTCCAACGACCTCCCATTCTCGATGCTCCCGCGACAAGCCTCGTAGACGATATCGTGGGCGCGCTGTCGTCCCACATACGGCGCGAGACCCATCATCACAGCTTCGGCGACAATCAAGCCGCGGGTAGAATGCAGATTGCGCAACATCTGGGCCTCGTGGACGCGCAGACCGGAGAGGGCGAAGCGAGTTTGTGCCAGCGCACCGACGACGATGACGAAACTCTCCGGGACGGCCACCCACTCGAGATGCCAGGGGCCCGAGGCGCGCTCAAAGTCAGCGACCATGCCGTCGAGGACGAGACCGGCGTTGGAGCGGAGGATCTTGGAGGCGGCGAGGATGACTTCGCTCGAGATGGGGTTGGCCTTTTGGGGCATGGTGGAGGAGGCGCCGCGATGGGGCACGAACGGCTCAGCGACCTCTGCGAACTCGTTGGAGGACATGATGATGAGGTCGAGGGCGAGTTTGCCCATGGTTCCGCCGAGGAGGGCGAGGAAATTGGTGATCTCGGCGATGCCGTCGCGTGCAACATGCCAGGTGATCGGGGGGTCGATGAGACCGAGTTCTTCGGCGAGCGCCTTGCGGACGCGGAGGCCGTCAGTGCCGGCCCCAAGGGAAGCGAGGGAGCCCGCGGCGCCACCGAATTGGGCGAGGAGGGCGCGCTCTCGGAGCTGCTGGAGACGCTCTTGGTGGCGTTGGAAGCTGGAGAGCCAGACGGCGCATTTGTATCCGAAGGTGACGGGGAGGGCATGCTGGAGGTGGGTGCGTCCGGCCATGGGGGTGTTGCGGTATTTTGTGGAGAGCCCGCGTAGCGTCTGAATGACGTCGGAGAGGAGTCCGTCGACGATGGTGAGACCCTCTTTTATTTGGAGCATGCTGGCAAGATCCATAATGTCTTGTGTGGTGGCGCCCCAGTGCACGTATTTACCAGCTTCGTCACCGCACATCGCGGACAATTGACGCACCAGAGGCAGGATCGGGTATCCGACGATTTCAGTTTCGTGGCGCAGTCGCTCCATCTCCAAGGGCGTTTCCTTGACCTTTTGCGTAACGAGAGCGCCGATGTGTGAGGGGATGACCTCGCAGCGCGATTGGGCTCGAGCGAGGGCTGCTTCAGCGTCGATGCAGCGTTGGATGTAGGCTTCATCGTCAAAGACCTAACTCTGGTATTAGGCTTCTTCTGCTTACGCTCCCTCCACATATCCTTCAACCAAAAAATAAAGGGGTTTCAATATTGAGGGAAAAGTGTAATCCATCCATACCTTGCGAATCTCCTCTGTTCCAAATAATGTCCGGAAGATGCTAGAGTCAATGGCGCTGACAGAGCCAATGCATCGTCGATGAACGCTGGCAGCGCGGAGTGGTTGTCGCGCTGTGAGGCGGGTTAATTGGGTAAAAGCAGACATATCTGATTACAGAGAAGAGTAGAAAAAAGAAAAGAAAAAAAAAAAATATAATGGATGGGACGATGAAGATGGTTAAGATGTTGTAAAAGGGATAGGCGTAAATAATAACAATCTATACTTTTCTATTCTTGTAGGAAAATCCGGGGGACCCACGACATGTGGGGCTGTTTTTGTATAGCTTCATTTTATGGACAATATTTTTTTCTATTTCCTATTGTCTTGAACTATGCTAGTTACATAGAGTATCTCTTGAGAAATGAACGTGTAAATTCTAAATTACCTTGGTAGTATGGTACATTCCTCCACCTTTACTCTCGAATAAACAACGACGCCACACCCATTCCCGTGCTATCCGAGTCAGTATCACCAGGATCAGGAGGATTAGATAAACGGGGGAAGAAAGACTCACCTCGCACACATACTCACAATGCCAATCTCCTTATCCTGTCGCTGTAATTCTGCTAGTAGTGTAGCCGTCTGTCGTGCGCCTGTCGCCCCAATGGGATGTCCTAGGGCAATAGCGCCTCCATTCGGGTTGACTTTGGCGACATCGAGCCCTAAGGCCCGAATGCAATGGATGGTCTGACTGGCGAAGGCTTCATTGAGTTCAAAGACATCCACATCACTTTGTGGAACCCCAGACACTTTGCAGAGATTCTTAATGGCGTCGATGGGCGCAATACCCATCTCATCGGGCGCGCATCCCGTCACTTGAGTGCCTGCAAAGCGAGCGAGGGGTTTCAACCCATGTGCGTCTGCCCAGGCACGACTTGCCAGGATCGTTGCGGATGCTCCGTCGGAGATTTGCGATCTAATATCTACTGATTAGCGAGGGTCTGAAGAAGAAGAAGGGGAAAAGGGAAAAAAAGGCAAAGGTATGGAAAGTAGCAAACGTACGAGTTACCAGCTGTACTTGACCCCTCTTCCATAACCGGCTTTAATTTGGACAGCTTCTCCAGTGTCACTCCGGAGCGAATACCATCATCCTGATCGAAAATCTCCCACGTCTCTCCCTGACTCTCACTATCCGCATCATTCACACGACGTGCCTTGATGGGGACGATTTCTGCGGCGAACCGACCGGATTGCTGAGCATGTAACGCCCGTCGCTGACTTTCCACGGCATATTCGTCCTGGTCGCGACGACTGACTTGATACCGGGTCGCCACATTCTCAGACGTCTGTAGCATTGGCATGAGACAGTCCTGGGCGTCTTTGACAGCCGACTGTCGGAGCAAGGGGGACACATCTCGGGGGATGCCACGCGTCGGGTTATAGTTCCGGGTCATGCTCTCAGCGCCGCCAGCGAGACCGACCTCGATTTGACCGACACGGATGGCATGGGCGAGATGGGTGATCGCCTGGAGACTGCTGGAGCACTGACGGTTGATGGTGTGAAAGGTGGTGGAATTGGGGAACCCAGCGGCGTTGAGGGCCATTCGACCAGTTTTGGCGAAGCCCAACTCGGCCAGGACGTTCCCGATGAGGACGTCATTGACTTGGTCAGGACGGATGTTGGCTCGTTGGATTGAAGCTTGGAGGACCTATAGGAAGGCAGGTTAGGCTTTTGTAGAGGAAACCTTTGATATGTCTTGGAAGGGGGGTTAATAAACCGGCATGAGAAGCTCTTCGGGGTAGGAGTCCTTCAATCCGCCCTTGTAGGCGCGCGCAATGGGGCTGCGCACTGCGGACAGGACGACAACATCGGAAGGGGTTTTGGTGAGGACCTGACGGAACATGGTGAGGATGAATAAGTGAAGATGAATGAAAGTTGATATTTTCCCTCCTTAGTATATCTAGTACCTCTCGTCCTGGGTCTATATTACATCACTAGACGTCGTGGGGTCTCTGCATATGTGCCCCACTCCCATGCGACAGGGGTAGAGTTTACTCGTACATCGCTTTACTTTCTATACTCTCTATCTCCTGTCATGTAGCCACGGCCGAGGGTATTTAGGCAAAAGAGTATCTGAAAGAATTGATGAGAAAACTGTTTCTAGCAGTGAATAACGTGTTCCCTTTGCGGTGAGAAACGGGAATACTACTACTACTACTACTACTACTACTACTATGATGTTACTCTTCTCGATTCGTCATATCCATATTATCTAATTTTCAGTAGGTAATCACCTCATAATATGGAAGCACGATGCCGAGTCCCTTGTCTGTATTTCCGACTAAGGAAAAGAGCTTCGACTTCGCCACCGGAGCGTGAGTTGGGATTCGGCAGTTTGCACCCCACACCCCGCCGGAGAGGTTAGGCTTGCAGGTAATTTACTCCAGAGTGTGAAATGAGGTGAATTGTGTCGAGGATGCCTTTGAGAAGATCCTGGAGGGAATCACCATCATCATGTCTCTCCAACGGTGAGACCCCACATACGCTGGAATTTGTCCAGCAGCGATCATGACGATGATGGTGATGGTCTCTGAGGTCTCTGGAAATGATGGGTGGGTTCGTCATGTTTAATGGGTGGGGCAATTTTAATATGGAGCACAGTCTAGGTTGAAGAATGAGAAGACATAATGAAGAGAATAGGAATGATCTGTTAGATAAGATACTAATTCACGAGGTACAGATAGTTCTTTGGTTACCTAAATGGTCCAATTAAGGAAGGATGTCATGGAAAATTTGCCTAAGGCAGTTCCCGTCGGAAGAGAACCCGAGGTCAGGCTGGTAAAGAAGGGATTAAAGAGAGGGAGATACCAAGTAGAGTCGCGAGTCAAAAAGGGTTCGCGACCGGGAAAAGGATCCCAACCAGCACAGGAGCCAATCAGAATCAACCAACCCATAAATCAATGAGGGCAAACCACAAATGGCATCCCGAGACCCCCGGGGAGACTCGGCTTCGGAGGCCGGCAAAAGTCAAAGCGGATAATCGCTTTGTCGGTTGCTTTCCCCACACCTACTAGCCGATCGGATCGCCATCCATTTTACTATTTGGGCGCCCTTTTCCCTCCTCTACTTTTTTTTCTTCTTTCCTTTTTTTTTCTCGTTGTCTGTACTCCATCCCCCTCAAAACTTTCACAATGGCACGGCCCACCCCCGCCGTGATCCGTCCGTTCGCCGTTTGGCGGCGGCAGTTCTCCGCCTCGTGCAACAGACAGGCCATCGACAAGCGATGCGCTACCGCTGCTGAAGCTATCCGCGACATGAAGGGCTCCTCCACCGTCCTTGTCGGTGGCTTCGGTTTCTCTGGTGTCCCCAATTCCCTGATCAACGCTGTGCGCGATCGTCCCGATATCACCGACTTGACTGTCGTCTCCAACAATGCGGGCATGCCTGGTGCTGGTCTTGGTAAGCCAACGAACCATTTTTTGCATCCCTCGAAAGAGAGCGTCCACTAACCCTGGTAGGTCAATTGCTCGAATCCAAGCAGATTACCAAGATGATCGCCTCGTTCATTGGTGAAAACAAAGTCTTTGAGAAAATGTACCTCACTGGCGACCTCTCTCTGGAATTGACCCCCCAGGGCACCATCGCTGAAAAGTGCGCCGCTGGTGCCGCTGGTGTCCCCGCTTTCTATACCCCCGCTGCTTATGGAACTATCGGTATGTTCTTCTTCCCCCACTTGCGATCGACAATCAATCCAATCTCAACTTGGGGAATGGTGTGCTAAGATTGAGTAGTGCAAACTGGTGAACTCCCCGTGCGTTACAACAAGGACGGAACTGTCAAGGAATACTCCAAGCCCAAGGAAACCCGCGAATTCAACGGCAAGAACTACATCCTGGAAGAATCGATTTTCGGCGACTACGCTCTGATTAAGGTCCACAAGGCCGACAAGCTCGGTAACTGCCAGTTCCGCAAGGCCATGAACAACTTCAATGAGGCCATGGCCAAGAACGCCAAGTACACCGTCGTCGAGGCTGATGAGATCGTCGAGGTCGGCGAGATCGCTCCCGAGAACATCCATCTTCAGGCTATCTACGTCAACAAGGTCATCAAGAGCACCGAGCAGAAGCAGATTGAGAAGCTCACCTTTGCTAAGGACCCCAGCGAGCTCCTCCAGGCTGGTACGTGTTTGCAGTCATCCCTCTTGCTCTTTCCCGGACATCCCACCTAATAGCTTTCCCTTCTTATAATAGGTTCCGGTGAGGCCACTGCCCGTCGTGAGCGTATCGTTAAGCGTGCCGCCAAGGAATTCAAGGATGGCATGTATGTCAACCTCGGTATCGGAATGCCCCTGATTGCTCCTGCCTACTTGCCCGAGGGCATGGAGGTCTTCCTCCAGGCCGAGAACGGTATCCTGGGTCTGGGTGGCTACCCCAAGCCCGGTGAGGAGGACCCCGACCTGATCAACCCCGGAAAGGAGACCGTCACCCTCGCTCCCGGTGCTTCTCTCTTTGGATCCCACGAGAGTTTCGGCATGATCCGCGCTGGTCGCATCGATCTTACTATGCTTGGTGCTCTGCAGGTCAGCCAGTACGGAGGTGAGTTGAATCCCAATCTTCTGCTCGCAAAATGAGTAAAAAAAAAAAAAAAAAAAAAAACCCAGGTGACTGACTAGAATGCTTGCTTTTAGATCTCGCCAACTTCATGCTTCCCGGTAAGGTCAAGGGTGTTGGTGGTGCCATGGACTTGGTCGCCAACCCCGAGAAGACCAAGGTCGTCGTCACCATGGACCACACCGACAAGAAGGGCAACCCCAAGATTCTGCCCGACTGCTCTTTCCCTCTGACCGGACCCCGTTGCGTCTCCAAGATCATCACCGAGCTGGCTGTCTTCGAGGTTAGCCCCACTGAGGGTCTGACCCTGGTGGAGTATGCTGAGGGCGTTACCGTCGATGAGATCCGCAGCAAGACCGCCGCTCCTTTCAAGGTTGCTGACGACTTGAAGCCCATGCTATAAACGGGCCGCTCAACCAAAGAAAAGAGAAAGGGAAAAAAAAATAGAATAAAAGAGCAAAACCATGTAATCTGTTTGTATAGAAATTGATATCCATTTAGCCAAATTTATGATCTACATCAAGAAATCAATCAATCAATAAGTCGTTGATTATTTACTACCTGTCATTATTTATCTCTACAGCCTTTCCGGCAGCCAGTGGGGTCACCCACTCAACTCTCCTTTCTTCCTTCCCAAACCCTAATTCTTAATCATTATCTGTCGGTAGTATATTGTGCTCGCCTTTCAACACGATTGATTTCTTTCTGATGATTATAGCTAGATGGAAAGCTTGCCTATTATAGGGAGTCGGACGTGCAGCCGAGAAAAAGATGTTATTAGCTCTGCTGTGCATACAATACACCCCATAGGGTAATTGCAAGAGCACGTGTCCGGGTCTGGACAAGCACACTCCCAACGAGCCTTAATCAACAGGCAATGTATTCGGTGGTGGCGCGCAGGAATGGATTTTCGATCGAAGTTTATGTGGAAGTTAGTCCGGTAGAACTACCTAGTTATACATGCTGAGGTAGTACAGGTTTGGTACATTTTAGGAGTTAGGGTTACAGGAACAATCCGAGAAACGAAAACTATCTCACCTTTGCTGCTTCGCAGATATATAAATTAATTGCTAGTATATTCGAGAGCTAAAGTGTATATCCAAAGAAATATACAAGAGTTCAAAAATTGAAAATAGAATCAAATGTTGTTAGTCCTCCAGTAGCAGACATACTCGATTTGGTACTATGGCAAGTGTCTGGAAGGATGTGGCACTGAGACTCATGCATGAACTCTACAAGATTTTACCACCCTCCGGCCTCGCGTCTAGGATGGTTGATCTATACAGCACAGTATCCAATACAAGAGACGCTCCAATAAACATAAACTGGTGTGCTTTGAACATTATAATCGGCACTACGATCAAGCATACATACTTGGTACATCCCACCTCACCCCGTGTAATGATAGGTAAGAAACTAAGACACAGAGCGCAAGTGCTCCCCTGATATCTGTCTAAGAAATGATAGCCCCCATACGATATATACATAAGAAAGAAAATCAAACAGCAAAAGCGCGATCGCAATACAACCGGTATAGATGGAAGATGGATGAATGTGGGGTCTCTCTCGTTCCCGTGGGGCCTCAAACAATAAATATTTATCGCTCATCATCAACTCATCCTTTGGTATATGGAATACTGTCCATGAAAATCTCAATTCACCGGCAGAATGAACAGAATGATTCTCAGGCGTCTCTTTCGATCCGATGGCCAATTGGTCCGTGGTTTAGCGACCGTCGCGACCAAGAAGCTCCCACTCGCGGGAGTGAAGGTTCTAGATATGAGTCGGGTGTTGGCTGGTGTACGTCTTCTCCTCTTTACTCTTTATTTTTATTTTTATTTTTTCTGTATTGAATCAGATGGAACAGAAGAATATGCTCACATCAATTAGCCGTATTGTACACAAATTCTAGGAGATCTGGGGTGAGTGCCAGCTTTATTTTTCTGATTTACGCCCACCACATTGATGTATATAATCAATCCGTACTTACAGCTACTGTCCCTTCCAGAGCAGATGTCATTAAAATCGAACATCCTATACGGGGAGACGACACTCGAGCATGGGGACCACCATATGCAGCATATACTGATGGACGTGACGGAAATGGCGAGAGTGCTTATTACCTTTCGGTACGGAATGACGCTTTCTGTCCATGCTCCTGAAGGGACTAAAAGAGAGAGAGAGAGAGAGAGAGAGAGAGAGAATCTAACAAAATATCGCAAACCAGGTAAACCGCAACAAACGCTCAGTAGGGCTTTCCTTCGCGCACCCAGAAGGAATCCAAATCCTACATCAACTCGCCCAAGAAAGTGACGTCCTCGTCGAAAACTACCTGCCCGACTCTCTCGCGAAATACCAACTTGACTACCAGACACTCAGCCAACTCAACCCCCGTCTCATCTACACCAGCATCACAGGCTACGGACAGACAGGGCCCTATCGCGACCGACCCGGCTTCGACGTGATGGTGGAAGCCGAGTTCGGACTGGCCCATCTGACGGGTTCGCGCGATGGCCCCCCCGTCAAGGTTGGGGTGGCGGTGACGGATCTCACGACGGGTTTGTATGCGTGTAACTCGATTATGGCGGCGTTGTTGTCCCGGGGTGTCACAGGGGAGGGCCAACATCTGGACGTGTGTTTGAGTGATTGCCAGGTGGCTACGCTGGCAAATATGGGGAGTTCGGTGTTGATAAGTGGGGAAAAGGATTCTGGGAGATGGGGGACTGCGCATCGTATGTTTTTTTTTTTTTTGGATCTCTTTTTTCTTTCCCCTTTTGCATCTGCGTCTGCATCTGAATATCGTATACATTCTCTACACGAATAGGGTTAATACTAATCATGAAAATGGAATCCCACAGCGTCAGTGGTGCCATATCAAAGCTTCCCAACCTCCGACGGAGACATCTTCGTTGGCGGCGCCAACGATCGTCTCTTCGGTATTTTCTGCGACAAGCTCGGGAAATCCGAATGGAAGACCGATGAACGATTCCGAGATAATAACAATCGAGTGAAGAACCGGAGCGTCTTGGAATCGATGATTGAGACCGAGACAAGGAAACAGAGTACGGCCGAATGGCAACGATGCTTTGAAGGGAGTGGACTGCCATTTGCAGTGGTGAATGATGTCCAGGGGACAATGAATCATGAGCATGGTGCGTTCTCCCTCCCCCGCCCTTTTTTATTTTCTCCACTCTATTTCTCAACCCCGGAAGAATGTGAACGCTGATACAAGGTATGTGTAAGTACATACATGCACGTATAGTGCGTGCACGAGGAATGGTCCAAACGATCGACCATCCCAGCTGCGGTCCTATCAAGGTGATCAGCCCGCCCGTCAAGTACTCGAAAGCGGAGCCGAGCATTCGTCGGCCGCCTCCGTTACTGGGGGAGCATACGAGCGAGGTTTTACACGAGCTTGGTCTGAGTGGGCAGCGGATACAGGAGTTGCGGGGCCGGGGGGTGATTTTTTAGTCATTAATCTACAGTACCTAACAGCAATTTTGTTCTGTTTGTTTTATATATACAACTTAGAAGATAGATCTAATGCCAGACAGACTCTTTCATTCGCTGAGAGTGTTACCTGCTACCTAGGTAGCTCGCGTTGATAATCTATTGTAAACTATATAGGTATACACACTGTAATTTCTAATTATATTATGTATATATCAAGCACAACAAGCCAAGAATGTTACCATAGATCTATATCTATATACCAACAATACAATAGAATGGCTACTAAACGCCCCCTCATCTTGCCGCATACTACCTTACTTCTTATTATTATAATACTGCGTCATATCATGTCTTAACACATCGTATCCCTAAAACGAACCAAACAACCAAGCAGTTAGCGCACACACACACACACACCAGAAATGCAAAAGCGAGAGAGGACAGAGCAAAGTAGGAACGAGAAGGAAAAAGGAGGGAAAGGAAAAAAAAAAAGAGCACAAACCAAAGCCAATTCCCTCGACAAAGCAGGATCATTCTCAGCTTGGAGACACAGCCGGAAAAAAGGATCCTGGTCCCGGGCCGTCTCAGCGTCCTGGTGCAATCGTTGGAAGTTCTCGCGTGACATGGGATCGATGATCTCGCGCCAGATCTTCATGCGGACTTCACTGTATTTGTCTAGGATGGTGTCGTCGGCTTGGTTGGTGTGGAGGCCGACGAGGGCGTCGAAGAGACTGCCTACGTCGGCTATGCCGCCTGTTAAGCCGAGGCCGCCACTATATTCCCCTCCCCCACTCTTTTTGTCAGTTTGGTTTGATTAAGTAGAAAGAAAGAAAAGGAAAAGATAAAAGAGAAAAAGGGAAAGTTAAAAAGAGAGGGAGGCAGGAAAAACAGACAAAGGATTACACAAATGCGCCGCATCGGCAGCTAAAATGATACGACCGACACGGAAACTCGGCGCACATCGTTGTTGCAGCTTATACGGACTGATATTGGTGATTCGGTACTGATCTGGCTTGGGATTTCCGGGGAGAATCTCCTCGTACCGGCGCGGCTGCCGGGCGATGTATTCTTCTCGACTGAGTCCGGGGACATCCTTGTAGGTGACACGGTAGAGACCGTCGTTGGTGATTCGGGCCACCATGTGCAGGTTATCTGGGTGGATGATGAAATTAGAGTCCCAGTAGTTGTATTTGGTGAAGTCGTAGTAGACCTTTTTTCATCCCCCCCTCACCTCACATTTTCACAGTGTGTAAGTATAACCGTTATTAATTTGGACTTGTCTTATGTTTGAGAGTTGTGGAGGGAGGGAGGGAGAGAGAGAGAAACTCACATTCGTGGCAATAATCTGCGCATCCAACGTCTCCCCGGGATACTCTGGCCCAAACAACTCTCGTCGCACTGTACTACTTGCACCATCGCATCCAATCACGTAATCGGCTTCCATGCGCACGATCTCATCGGATCCCGGAGTCGTCTGGACATCCACCCAGGCACATCCACCTCCACCTCCACTTCCATTCTCCTCCTGGCCCACCTTGACGACACGATGCGACCACAGCAGGTTCGCCGTGGGTTGACGCTCGACATGCTCGACGAGCAATTTCCCCAGCTGATCGAGCGGGAGGACCACCATGCGGTGACGATAGTCAGCCGGGAGATGTTCCGTCGTGGTGCCGGCCACGACCGTGCGATCGGGTTTGCGCCAGCACATAGTTTTGAATGTGAAGCCGCGCGCCGTGACATCGTCGAGGATGCCGGCACGGTCGAGCTCGTAGGCGGCTGGGGAAGCGTAGTGGGCGGCGCGGGGTTGGTCGCTCACGACTGATTCGGCATCGAGGAGGTCGACCTGGATACCTTGTTTGGAGAGGAGGAGGCCAAGTAAGAGGCCGGAGGGGCCAGCGCCTACAATGATGATCTGTGCTTAATTGTTTAATAATTTTATTTTCTTCTAATTATTAACAAGCTCACTCAGGGCGTGTCTTTCTTTCTCTCTTTCTCTCTGAGCAGGATTTGAAGCGACGAAACGAGTAGGAATCGCAGAGAACGAACCTTCTTGATAGCCATGATGTGAAATTGATAAGTGAAAAGCTGACTGTAACCACTACAGTCTCTCCTTGGTCGTATGGTCGTTGTGTGAGTGTGTGTGTGTGTGTGTGTGTGTGTGTGTGTGTGTGCGTTTTGTATAGCTTCACGACCGTGGGGCATGAGTTTGCTCTCCTCGGCGGTTGGGATTGCGGGGCTGCGGAGACCGGGGGGAGCCCCAGATTTCGGGGAGGTGTTAGCTTCTCCTCCACCCTCCTTTGAAGAACGCACTTACTTTCCAATTGAGATTCATGCTTGGTCAATATTTGGTGGTGCCTCTTGAATTAAAGTTGGATTTAATAATTCATATCTCTCGATACTCATTGGTCATTTCCTCTGTTAGATTGAAGGTTTCTCGATGCTCCAGGCAGACGTTTCACGTGGGGTAGGGGATGGGCATCTGTTGTGGCTTCTTGGATCCTAACTTTATATACTGAACAGGAAGCAAAGCCTGTATGATAGTAGTGTTATTCTACCCATTGATTTCACTGGTTATCGAATGAAGCGACTCAATCATGAACTTCTCACGGTCCTTGCAAACTTCAAATCGAAGACTTCCCCTCACCTAGGCAATAATACGGTATCTCTATAGAGATTCTTTTTTCTAAGATCAATTACCCATACTTCCTATCAATGAAGCACAGGTGAGCTGATAGGTAGTGTTACTGAGTATTTAGATGTTTGGACAAGAATTCATGCCCATCACCCGGTCCTCTTCATTGAGTCATCATTTTCAGGTATAACATCGACATCTTTAGGTGGATGTGAATCCTACGAGAGCCGCAAGGCTAATGAACTAGCTGGTCTCTATAGGTCAGAAGCAGCAACGCGCTTTGCAAAACTAGGTAGTAATATAACCCACGGACAGACTCAACTCCATAGATCCTGACACGACTTTGCCTTAATAAGGCCTTGACAGCAACAGGGGTGATTACTTGAGTCACTTTGCCTCCCTGCACCTGCGGGGATTGGCTGCTCTTAACTCTATGTTGGCCACCCGACAGCTGCCTTGCTGGGCAAATACAGGAATACCTACAACTACACTACAAGAAAAAGATCCGTGAGGAAGTCATAAGTCTATATTACACTCGTGTCAACTCGATAAAAAACGAGTAGGCAAAAAAATACGGGCCAGGAAGAGAAAAGACATCACAACTTCCTCCCTCTCGTCACATGAAAATGAAAGGGACCATGGCATCCGAACAACTTTTCTCTCGTCCCAATCTGTGTTATCCCTCGACCAGGCTCAAACAATCCTGCTCGTGCAACGATCAGTTGTTTACCCCACGAAATGAAGGACTCCACACCACAAGGGCGGATAGTGCGAGTGTCGCTCACTAGCAATGAGCGGGTGACACTGCCATAGTTAAAAAAAAAAAAACTTTTAGGAAACCGAGGGATATCAGGACCAGGAGAAAGAAGATCATGAAAAGGAAAAAAAAAAAAAAAAAAAGGAAACGGTTGAGAGTGAAAAAAAGGGAAGAAAAGAGGAGAATAAGGGGAGAGGAGGTAGGAAAGATGCAAAGGATATAGGTATGCGGAATATAAGAGGTAAATCGTTAATTCAAGGGGTAGGTCATGTCATCAAAAATAGAACGTGGATCAAAATTCCGACATGGCAGGTACAAGGTCTAGTCATATTTAAGCCTTGTTCTCCTCAGTAGAGGTCTCCTTAGCAGCCTCCTTGGGCTTGGCAGCCTCGCCAGCCGGCTCATCACCCTTGTTCTTCATGTATTCATCATAGACGCTAAGAGCTTCGTCAACCTTGGCACGCAGAGCATCTTCGTCATCGAGACTAGAAGTAAAATGTTAGCATGGTCACCAGGGTAGAAGCAAGGGTGAATGAAAGATGACAGGCCAAAAAAAAAAAAAAGTGTAGGAGTCAAAAACTTACAGGCCAAGTAGCTCAGTGTTATCCATCTCAAGAAGCATACCAGTGATCTTACCAGCCAACTCAGGTTGTTGGGCCTGAATCTTGGGGTAGAGGGCCTCTCCGAGCATCTGCTTCTGTTGAGGGGCAGGAACGGAGGTGAGATTCTGGGCAGAGAGACCGCCAGCGACGGGGGCGTCTTCGCCGCGAGCAGCGGGCTGGGTGTTCTGTCCACGGCCACCCTGAGGACGGGGACCCTGCTGAAGGGGAACACCACCACGGCCCTGTCCATAACCGGGTCCACCACGCATACCCTGACCCATGGGCATTCCGGGAACCTGACCACGGCCACCAGCACCGCGACCGAAATTCTGCACACCCATACCTTGAGGGTAAGCCATGCCGTTAGGAATACCGCCGGGGCCCTGCATGGCGCCCATGGGAATGCCCTGGAAGTTGGGAGGAATCTGTTGGTTAGGGCCCATACCACGTCCACCTTGCTGGCCGGGGAAAGGTCCAGGGTACTGTCCAGGGCGTCCACCGGGGATACCCATCACCATACCGGGCTGGGGAGGGAAGGCCATTCCTCCGCGCTGACCTCCAGCGGGAATGAAACCCTGCTGTCCAGGTCCATAGAAAACGGCGGGCTGGATGTAAGTCTGGGGCATGCCAGCGGCAGCGGCAGCTTGTTGCTGGCGAATGTTGTTACGGGCCTGGATGCTGGCCTCAAGCTGGCTTCGGCGAACATCCTTACGCTGAGCAAGGGCAACGTAGAGAGGCTTGCCATTGACCATTCTCTGGTTCATTTCGGTAACCGCCTTAGAGGCCTCGTCGGGGCTACTGAAGCAGACGAAACCAAAGCCCTTGCTCTTGCCGAGGGCCTTCTTGTCGGCCTTCTTCTCGTCATCCTTCTCCTCAGTAGATTCCTTGGACTCCTCTGCCTCGGGCTTGTCGTTCTCCTTAGTAGACTCCTTCTCCTTGTCAGATTCGGGGCTAGATTCACGCTCAGCGTTGCTATCACGCATGACCTTGGCGGATGTGATGGTGCCATAGGGGCTAAACAGATCGCGGAGCTTCTCGTCATCAACATCGTCAGTCAGGTTCTTAACGTAGAGGTTGACACCTTGGTACTTGGAGGCCTTCTCGAGACGGGCAGCCTCGTATTGTCTGCGCAGCTCTTCCTCACGCTCATGCTTCTTCTGGGCACGGCCCACATAGAGCTTCTGAGTGCGGACTTCCTTGTCGTTCATCTCATCAACGGCGGCCTGCGCGCTCTCGTGGGTGGAGAAGTTAACGAAACCGAAGCCACGGCTCTTGCCATCGCTGTCACGGCTCAGAGTAGCCGAGGTAATGTCGCCGAATTTCTCGAAAATTTCACGGAACTCCTCATCGGTAACATCTGGGTCGACATTCTTGATATAGATGTTGGTGAAGTTGGCCTTCATCTCCTCAAACTTGCTCTGGCGATCCTTCTTGGAAATGTGGTGACCGACAAACACCTTCTTATCATTCAGAAGCATGCCGTTCACGTGCTTGATGGCGTTGTTGGCAGCCTCGGCAGTCTCGTAGTGGACAAAACCGTATCCCTTGGAAGTTCCAAACTCATCCTGAGCGACCTTGCAGCTGAGGATGTTACCGAAGGCAGCAAAGGTATCGTGCAGAGCCTTGTTGTCGATGGCATTGTCCAAGTTCTTGATGAAAACATTACCCTGGCCAGTCTTGCGCAGAGCGGGATCACGCTGAGACCACATGATACGGCAAGGCTTGCCCTTGATCAGGGTGTAGTTGAGATCCTCGAGAGCGCGCTCACCGTGGGCGGTGTCGTTGTAATTGACATAGGCATATCCAAGCGAGCGGCGGGTGACGGCGTCACGGCAAACACGAATGGAAGCAACCTGACCGATCGAGGAGAAAAGCTCATAGAGCATAGCCTCGGTCACGGAAGGGTCGAGCTCACCGACATAGAGAGAGGCAGAGTGAGCCTGGTTGGCAGCCGAGTTCTCAACAGAGGTGACCTCGGGGGCGGGAGAAGTGCTGGCATCGGGAGTACCGTTGGAGGTGCTGTCGACGGGGTTAGGGGTGGTAGCAGTGTCGGCGGACATCTTGACGATAGGGTTACTACAGTTAGAGAATCAAGGAGTCAGAATTAGCACACTGGCCCAGCCTATCTTGGTAGAGTTGGGGGACGGAATTTGACTGTGGGGGACAGGAAGAACAAGCGATAACGGAAGATTAAACAAAACATGAATCTCAAAACTAAAAATTAAGGAATGTCGGAGAAGAAAAAAAAATAAATAACAAGCGAGGAAAAGGAAAGCCAGAGCGAGAACAGATGGTGTATATCAAATAATCAATGATCAATCGGTGATATTTTCACTCCCATGGCAAGACCGAAGATCTAAAATTGAGAGGCAGAGGGAAAGGGAAGGAAGGACAGTAACACTTTTCTTTTCTTTTCTTTCTTCCTCTTTGTGCACTGGAAAGACATACAGTTTGAGAGGACGTATGCGAATCCAGACAGGATAAATCTCTTTCTCTTACTCTCTTTATCTCCACGAGATGGGACAAACAATGGCGCAAAAAAGTAAAAAAGCAAGAAAAGTCGAGATCAACACACTGAACGTACCAAGTAAATTAACACTCGTAAATAAAAAAGGAGAAAGCGAAGAGGTGGAATTGGCGAAGAGACGCGATCACGAGGAATGGAGAAAAAGGCGGCAGCGAAAAGAAATTATTCCACACACACAAGTGAGACCGCACAATACAAAGGATGGTGGGAAAAAAGGGTAAGGGTTTTCAGATAGGGGTATCTGAAGACCAAATTTTAATTTTTTAGATTTTCCGGGTTTTTTTGAAGATTTTTTTTTCCGATAGGATTCGAAAAAAAGGGAGGATGTAGAAGGGGAGAAGAAGAATGGAGGGAAGTTTTTGAGGAGAGAGAGAGAGAAAGAGAAAGACGAAGGCGAAGGCGAAACCAAAAATTGTCATTCAACTCTCTTTTTTTTTTTTTTTTTTTTTTTTTTCTGGAAAGAAAAACTCAAAGGAATTTCTGGTCTTTATTTGCCGTTCGTTGTGCTGATTGGTCATTAAATTAGAGCTAGTGCAAATATGGCTTAGTGTTGATCGCTTTAAGGGCTTTTTTCGGAAGGTCCCTCTCAGGCACCAAATACTGCTCGCCTCAGGTGTCATCCCTCTTTCCTGTTCTTTTGGCTTCTGTTCAACTCAATTGGCCTTCTCAGATATGCTTAGTCTCTTTCTTTTGCAATACTTTGACTTGGTTCACTCTTGCTTTGTGGGTTCATGATTGTCTTGGACTATGTAGATTCTATCTTTAGAAATTCATGATTGGCGCACAAACAGAATATCACATCAATTTTCTGTCATAATAACAATTTTCTGTCATAATAACAAAGTCGAGGTCGTCCTCTACATAATATTTACCTATCAGATAAAAAAAGCAATAAGAAAAAGAAAAGATAAAATCGTAGTTCGCCAAGGCGCCGCAGCCCCCAATGCAAGACATAGTCGACTAACTTAGCTCTTTCCCTCTCTCTGCTCAAATTAAGAAAAGGATTCTACCGCTATAAAACTTGTATTACTACTGAAAACAAACTCTCCCCGCTTTGGAAGTTTTGCTTCTTAACTCAGATCAAATCCCGCTCCCGAATTAATGGCATACAGTAACTTGTCCCGCAGAGTACTGGCGCTCCGGTAGCGAGGGAGTTTCAAAAGATTGACACAGGTGCTGGTGCTTGGGAGTCGCTCCTGATCCTCGCTAGAGTCACGGATGCTAAATCGTGGGTTGAGATGGCTAAAGCCAAGGAGGGGTGCTCGTGGGGTTGAAGTCACGAACCGCAGCACTTTTCGCCGTTCCTCATTCGTCATCTGCTCCATGACTTGCCAGAATAACTTAATCGTCGGGTGTTCCTCTTTGTCATCACCAATCGTGTATACGCCCCCATAAAGTGTATTCCGCCGGAGGTCCGCCACATCGATGTCGCCCGATTCGCCACTTACCAAAGTTTGCAACTCTGACTGGTTGAACATGGATAGCCACGACGGCTGAATGATCTGGCCAAGCCCTTGCAGGAAAGCGTTGGTTTGCATAGCGGGCTGCACTTGCAGACGGTAGCGCGCAATGTAAGAGATATATACAAGTCGATTCTGGTTGGTGACCGCAATGTCGGATCCTTGGCTTTTCAGGTCTCGCGTGATGGTTCGACTGCCTGAGTTTGAGAGCGGTATGGTGTCGGTGACGGTGAAGTTGAGCGCAAAGTCTTCTACATCGTCAGGATAATTCTTTAGTTGGAGCTGAGATAATGTTAGCAAGAATGAGATGTTTATCAGTAGGAAAAGATGATTTGAGAAGACTTACCAATCCCTGGTAGAGTCCGGAGTCTAGATCCTTTAGGTCGTTGAGATTGGCTCGGTATGCGGTCTCCCGTTGAGCAGACCCAACTCCGCCCGTCAACGCCCACTTGAGGAGGAAAAAAGGGGCAAAGCCAACATCGACTAGAATACCTTCGTATAGACACTTTCCTATCACGCGACCGAGGAACTCATATCTTCTGAGCAAATCTCGAATCTGCTCATTCCAGTCAGGACTATTCTCCGTGAACTTTAGCTGCCTGAGATGCTCCTTCCGCTGTTCAACGGCCACAGGGTTGGGATAAAGAAGGTGCTGGTCATTCTCTTCGAAAAGGTTGAGGTCACCCGCAGACTTGAAGGCTTCATTGGTGACGCTTGTAAGGAACTCTTTGGTAACGCCACCCCCGTCAATTCCGGCTTCAGCCGTGTTGAATTGGTCAATGAAAGTGATTTGGATTGGCTCCTTGAGGCCATCTCCAAGCTCATAGAACTGGTCGAAAGCGTCTTCAAACACACTCTCACGTCGGATATTCGCATGGTGACGACTCAGGATATCATGCATTGCTGGACGCCCGTCGACCATTCGGCCCATTGACGCCTGCGCCACCGACATCCGCCATGAGTCGGCATCGATATAGCCTCGTCTTCGTCGTATTTGATCGCGGTATATGAATTCACGGAATATTTGAACCCGTGTTGGGAACGGAATAAAGAACGGCATGTTTTTGAGAATCTCAAGTCTCGGGGCAACCGCTTCCAACTGTTTTCGACGAGCGGCTTGTTGCTGACGCCGCCGCAGGGCTTCAATGCGGCGAGCCTGTTGAGCATGACCGGTCCCAACCAGACCAAGAGATGGTTCGTAAAATGAGTCGTTTATCAGATCGGGTTTTTCCTCTTCTTCGTCCTCGTCCTGAAGCTGATGTCTGCTCTCCTCTTCTGCAACAACGGCGGGAATGAAACCCTCCATATCAAACCGGTTTGTCATCAGCCAGTGACCATCGGGAAGAAACTTACGCCTCGAATCACGCTCGTGAATCATCCGAAGCAGGCCAGTCACCAGACCCTTGAAGTAATCTAAAGGAATGCCTGTAACTCCAGGTAAGCCCTTCTCTTTATTTTTCATCTCCAAATCTCTGACGCTAGTAATGAAGTCTGAAGGTGGGGCGATTGAGCTGAAATAACTGCGAATACCGCCTGTCTCTTGCATGGCGTTGTTCTCATTTAGATCTGCAGAGTTCCAATAGAGGGTGAAAGCGAGGTTTTTGAGGAAAATTGACATATCTTTTACATCGTTGAGAGGTAGGGCACTTTCCTTCGTCCATGATACCCGGGAGTTTGTAGACGTAGTAAAAGAAGAGCTGCTGGAAAAAAACTCCTCATCATCCATGACCTTGAGAACAAATGTATAAAGTTCGAGAAATAAGAGAATGACAGTCCATTCCTGATCTCTCTCGGTCTGGGTCAAAGCTGGCGGCCCAAGCGCTGAATCATTGACCGGCTTCAACAACGGGAGTACCTTTGTTGAATCCTGGCTTACCGCGCGGAATGTTTTACTAGAACGGGACGCATTCCAGAAATACTTGATAGCTGGGATCCGTGATCCTAGTCCACCTGTGGATCTATCAATTGAGGTAGCCGAGCCTAGGTACAGCCACATGCGAATATCATCCCCTCGTCGAGGAAATACTCGAAGAAGAGTCAAGGCATAAGTGGCAAGTACTCTGGCCTCTTGAGAAGCATCTGATTGAGAATCTATTAAATCGCCACGTGATAAATGAGTGGGCTGAAGCTGTGATAGAAGCCCTGTGATGCTACTTTGGTTGATAAGACTGAAAAGTTGATCCTTAACGAAGGGATGCAATGGTGTTCTAGGTGGCACGTCGTCGATTTCCGTCAATTCATCTGACTCTAGGCGTTGAGATATATGCACTGCCGTGGAATTAAGCAGCTCCGAGACGACCTTCACAAACCCAAGTTCGGGAGCAAGTTGTGAAGCCTGGGTCCCGAGTGCATATCTATGAAAGAAGATTAAGTAAGCTAATAGCCACAAGCGAGAATCCACTTGCTCTAGGACTCTAGGACGATCTCGAGGTTGATCCTGGAGAGGTCCCAAAGCGGATATCAATAACTTGTAATTGATGCTGCTTGCCAGCTCATCCAGAGACCCTAGGGTAGACAGAAGATCGGGTATGGTCAAATAGCTCGTGGCAAACCATTCATATGCGGTAAGTGTCTCAGATGTGATGGGCTGTAGCAGAGCCAAAACACTCCGAACGACATCACCTTTTGAGAGAGCAGTCCGGCCCGAAAGTGAATTGAGGTTGGTTGTAAGTTTTGCCATTGAAGAGTAATAGTCCTCGGCCATCCGGGCCATCTGTTTGGGAATTAGTCCGGTGAGAAAAATCAGTAGCTGGAGAAGATGGCCGATCGCAAACGGTGGAACAGTTGGCGAGGTAGCTAATTGGAGGATGTGCAGGGTAAGCTTCGCAAGTCGATTCAGGAGCATCGTCCATTCTCCCTCTGTAGCAATCGTGGGGACTTCATGTAGGGTTTTCTGAAACGCCCCCGAAAAAAAGGCCAGACGAGCGATGTCGCCGCTATTCCTGGGCTCGAGAAACTGAACCAAAAGGCGTAGCTGCGATAAGCACTCGGTCGCAGTTCCGTATGGAACAGCCGGTGCCAATGCCCAGTCCTTGCTTCCTTGGGTGCATTCATCAAACAATGGCAGCACTTGTGTCCTCTTCTCTTCATTATTATCCCATTCCCCCCGCCACATTGTGTGTGTTGTCCTCCTGCTCCGATAACCCCGCCATGTTCGCTGGATGAGCTGGCTGGCTCCTAGCCTCTCCCTTTCTTGTTGCCTCAATAGTCGCTCCTGTTGAGCTATCGCGAGAGTATTCTGTGGACCCGAGCCATGAGGATTCTGTCGTCCGGATGGATATGCGGCGAATGGGTTGGTATTGCGGCCCCCGAGATTAACCTGCCGGGGACGGCGAGAGTTGCCCGTAAAAGATTGGAACATATCTTCGGCGGAGCCAAAAGTTTGCGGGAAAGTCGCTAGTGAGCGGGCTCAAAAGGTCGCTACGGTGATGAGAAAATGAACGCCAGTGCCCCCATGCCGCTACCTGCCGATGGATTGATCAAAAGAGGCTGCGTTGGGAGATGGTCGGAGGCGATGGGTGATGATGGATGGGCTGCCCAGTTGGTTGGGTTATGACATATCGGGCCAACTTGAGCCGTGCGGAGCTTGATGACCGTCTATGTGCACGCACTCAGCTTATGACTGACAAAGCGGGTGTCATATTGCCACTCACAATCGCCAACAAAAAACTATTTATTCCCTCCTTAGGTCGTACAACTACTTCCGACCTAGTAGCCCCTTCAGCTGACGGTAGGAAACATTAATAAGTTTATCCGGAGAAAGCCATAGAATGTTCTATCATTATTACAGCCTCATGATTGAAAGAAAATTCCCCCCCCCCCTTTCAAACGCTAAGGTATGAGGAATGAGATTCGATGCTTGAATGTTGCTGTTGCCTTAGGCAAATGCAGCTCTCGGCAGATTAGCAGCATTTTCATGAGTCAAACAAACATCCCCTTCCCTTCATAAGTTGAACGCGCCGAGTAAAGATAAGTAAAAGTGACAACAGACACACCTGATTGATATCTAAATAATGTTTTTATGGCTTTTGGGGGGGAGGGGGGGGGGGGAGGGGGGGGGGCTTTTTCCATCCTCATCGTGTTGTATTGGATTAATATTGCTGCTTCTGCTATAACTGTAGAGAGAGAGGCATAACAGGCAATAATCATGTAAGAGGTGAATATAAGATATCAAGTGTCTCTTTTTTGCGTGAGCAGCTATTGCCTGGTCTTCTTCTTCGACGCCTCCTCGTGCTCAAACTGTCAATGCACTACCTAATTTATCACATATGGAGATCGTCAACGGACCACTCTTTACGGGGTGAAAAATATCCCTTATCCCAGCTGTACTGAGAATTTGCTTAAAACTGGCCACATCCTCTAGGATTTCAGTGGAGACATATTCCGTGAGTTTATTAGAGAGTTCTAACTGATGTGTGAAGGAATGCTTATCGTCAAAGGGAGGTGTCATTGCTTTCGTGAGTAGGGTGTAGAGGAGCTGGAGTCTCCATGATTTACCCCAGAACCTCAGGGTCGTTTCAATAGCATCGCGGGTGTAGTCTGTGATATCTGTAGCGATAGATTCGATGAGAGAACTAAAATCATCCATATGTTGTAGAGAATGTCTAAGGAGTCTCGGAGTTTTGCTGGCTCGACGGGCGTACTGAACGGGGAGCTCTATATCGATGTGTCGCATGGGAGCGATAGGAGCCCATGTGGCAAGTACCCACGCGCGATGGGTTTCATTGGATTCGATGACATACTTTCCTAAACGAGTTGGTTAGTTGAGTACATATGTTAGGGCTGTCAAAGCACGCGGCCAGACTTCAGGCAATGAGGGTTGAGCTGGAGGGGGAGGAGGGTCTATGGTTAGATATCGGTAAAGATGGCCCTGGCGGTCGAGGAAGATTGTTGGATAAAGATGGGATTCGTGGGTGAGTTGGAAGGCGATAGGCGGATTGGGCCCCTTGATTAATTTGTGAGCTCCATCCCGACTCGCTGTCAACTTTTGGTAGCTTTAAAGCGTCCTTTCATCCTTCTTTAACCGATGCGTCAACTCATGAACCCTAAAACCAAATCGACCGGCATACTGGATCAACCTGAGCATCTGAAGGGGGTCTGATATGGAGCTATCAAACGGGTCTCCTGGTGTCCTTATGATCCTAGCACCTAGACCGTGGAGTCTCTACCCAATTGCATGTTATCAAGGTTATAGAAGAGGGCGTTAATCGTCGCATCGCGATGAAGGACATCCTCGAGGGGTGTCCCAGCCTCCACGATTTATCCCCCTTTGGTTCGGCCTTTGACAGGTTTACGAAATCAACTGATGGGCCAGATATCAAATGTGCGCAGACATCAAGAGTTTTGGATCTTTGTAGATTGTTCCTGATCGTGCAAGAGCCTGTAATATTTGGAGGAACACTTTCTTCGACTCTTCTTAGTCTTCGCTGATGTGCTCGCAAAGTAATGATCCACTGCTGTGCCCAAACTGAATGCCGGTCATTGTGCTAAGTGTGACATCAATTTCTGAGCTTTGCCCCCCTAATAGTTTATCGCGCACCCATCCTCCAGTGTAACAGAGTTCAAGATGCGGTATATATTGGGTGACAAGGAGATTACCACAACATGCGAGGAGTAATTTCCGTAGGAACTGCTCCGTAGGCGATAAGATGATGGCGGTTGGGGTGAACCGGGCCCAGGTGGTGCGGTAGAAATGAGTAAAAGCTTTCTTCACGAGTTTCACTCAGCTTGTTTTAGCCGTCCGGACAGACACTGCCAATCCCACCTTGGAGTTGGGATGTTTTAAAGATGTGGAATAAAGAAGGTTGCTGGTAATGGGTAGTTTGGTTCACTGATAGGCCAACTCTGACTCAGGCTTGAGAAATCAGGTTGGGAAGGTACAGGCCAAAAGAAGGTTATAAAAGAGGTTAGCAATGAAGCGAGAATATTTGAAGATATTTTCACATCTCGATTACATATCAGAATAAGGTACTCACCTATGAAGATTGTATCTTGTATCTGAAGCAAGGACAACGTGGATATGAATAGCAAGGTAGGTAGCGTTACCTCAGAGGTACTGCCTATCTACCACCACCACGCTATGCATAGACCTACTCATTCCTATATAAGGCGAGATAAAAATGATTCTCCCTTAGCTCATAAGAGACTTACTTGTACTAGTTAGTTTCTATTATACTGTAATAGCTAATAAGTTGCAGCCGAAGAGGATCCCTTCGACTAAAGCAATACTTTGTTTGTTTAAGAGGGGAAGAGAAAGAGAGAGAGAGTCAAGCTACCACAGCACTATTCACCAAATGATCGTTTACATAAATATATCAAATAACTTGAATATTCCTAGTTCTTGCACGCATATCGCAAGGTATGAGCCATAAAGAACAAGAACATTCCCGAAGCATTTTTGAACTATCTTCATACTGATAGATGAAGTTTCCTCATGGCTCATTCAATGCATGCAGGGGCCTGAGCGAGGGAGATGACACCGACGTTTATCTTGGGCAAAAGGCCCTCGACGATGACCTTAGAAAAAGCCGTTTGCTGGTGTGGCGGAAGCTCCAACACATTGTCCACAATGACGAAGATGTTGAAGTCCAAATCAAAGAGGCATCGATAGTAGCCATCACGACACCTGAAAGACTGAGACCGGACTGTATCATTATTTTTTAGATCAATTTTCGCATCACAGTCACCACATCAAATACTTACAACAATAACAGTATCAATATTTTGGGCCTTCAAGGTGATTGCCCGTGGTGGCAGACAATCGGGTCTTCCGAAGTACAACGTCCTTCTAATCGACTTTGAACCGTTTGTCAATTTCTACACCAATGGTACCGTCTTCAAGCGTTCACAAGGCTTCGGTGAGCCCAGCGAAGAGCATCTTTGCCTCCAGCTCAGGCCGGCCGGGGTTGAAAGCCAAGGTTGTTAAAACTGTCAGAGGACATTTGCTCTTGGTATGACCTGCTTTGTTCCATTGCGAGAAGTTCTCGATCAGGTTTTTGCCCTTGATCATTTCTCCGATGGCAGTTAAGAGAAGCCCCATCCAGTAGAGGTTGAGGAGAGCATAATTCTTACCAAGTCTCGCGAAATGTTTAAAGAAAGTGATACTGTCAGTTTTCGGAGATGGATAGCACTGGGATGTTGATGTGACGAATCCCCAGATCGAGGTAATATATATGTGACTTTTGTTGTTATAAGCTGTAGATGTAAGATACATATTCCCTGTAGTTAACTATGTTATTAATATACATTTGCCTTTAGCCACTGCTCACGTGGAGCCCATATATAGAAGCTTTAAAGGGAGTTTTCCCTTCAACACACGTCATTCTCTTAATCACCATCTAACAACATCATCAACTCACCCACCAGCTGGACGCTACAACGTCTCGCCCTCTCCATCAATAAGCAAACTTTCTCTTTAGAATCACCACATCAATTCAAAATAACCCCCCGCAAGTGCTCTCCTCCTGGTGCTGACAGCACCAACACCAACCTAACCATCCGCCCGTGGATCCCACGCCCCCAATCCTATGGAAATCACGGTGATCTATACAATCAATATCCGAGTATCACAATTACTAAGTTTGAATAATGAAATGTTTAGGCCGATCTGATTCCAAACGGGTGGACAAATAACCCCGCTGACCTTCATGGGTTTTTCGGCCCGGACTCTAGAGAAACCTATCTGGCGAGACACTATGGGCTGAGGGATGTCTCCCTGCTCCTCATGATGACGCCCGATTCCGGTGATATGGGATACATTATTGCATCGAATGGGTGCTACTATTGGGGGAACTTAATGATTGACTACATTTTTGAGATTACGAAGCCCAAGACCTTTCCAGAAATTGTGCGCTCTCTCTCCACAAAGGGCCAGGAATCTCTACGAATGAAGGAGCTCAAGCCAGTGGAAATGGTAAATGAGGAATAATAGGATAATGATGGCATGGTTTTAGATACAAAAATTGTTTTTGCTGATAGGATGAGACGCTCCTGCCAAACTAGGCAAGGAACAATCTCAATTATTAACAGCAGTTATTAACCATCGTACTATGTAAAAGATTATAAGGAGCATCTATCAAGAGCACTTAGTTATGA
Source organism: Aspergillus haitiensis (assembly GCA_027569155.1). Taxonomy (NCBI): domain Eukaryota; kingdom Fungi; phylum Ascomycota; class Eurotiomycetes; order Eurotiales; family Aspergillaceae; genus Aspergillus; species Aspergillus haitiensis. The sequence goes on along the minus strand of JAPDEO010000005.1, from coordinate 774,962 downwards.
GTGAACAATTGCTTCCTGGGCTAATGGCCACATTAATCTCCGCGTGGCATATACATTTACCCCTAGTGAGGTTATCACATTACTAGGAGACACAGCAAACCACTCCCAGGCATTCAGCATCCCCCCAATAATGCAGCGAAGCTTGTGTCAATATACCAGCATATTATCTGGCTTCGGTAAGTTACTAGATGCTACTAAATCCATTAACCCAGGCACATAAAATTGCTGCTAACATTTATGAAAGCCATCCAGATGGCACCAATTACCTCGTACCTCCACCACCACAGGGCATCGACCGCGAACTAAACCCCAACTGGCCTTCTACGATTGCCCCTTTCCGGTTAAGAAAATAAAAGTACAGTGGCCTTGATTACTGGGCACTACCTGCATGCTGCAGGGGCCCCTCAGTGTGATGGTTCACTTTAGTTGAAATCAGGGCTGCTGAGATAGTGACGCTGTGAAGCAAATCTGTATTGAAGATCGGCATCGGGCGAGAGGGCGAGACTCTGCTTCTCTGTATCGAGAAGATTGGAGATTCACTCTGGCAGGGATGATCTGTTGCTTCTGGTTAAAATTGTTGCTATCTAGCCCCCCCAGGAATTGCAAATAATTGGCCATGGTTGCCTCCTGTGACTATCTACTGGACGTGAGATTGGTGTAGTCGACAGCCTGGTCTAGGATAAATAGGTGTAACAAATCGAGAACCAAGACTAGGTACCAAGTTGTGTCAATATTAGGCAAATGGGCCGTGAGATCAGACCGCATGGTAAACCATTTCCGCGACAACGCCAACGTCTCCCTAACTCCTCCTACAAGACGAGTTCTAAAACCTATTTAAGGGAGGTAGGTGTTACTCCATTAACATTGATTATATATTATTATACATGGATGGATGCCGCTCACAAAACATGAACGTTACATAAGAGTGGACGTTACACTACATAATCAGTCTAATTGATCTGCCCTTTGTATATATATCCAGAGTCCTAAATAATCCTAAATTAACCTAAGTCATCGAAAAGATCTTATATCCATTCAATGGCTTTACCAAGACCATAACCAGCAGACCACCGACGAGGGAAAATGTACCCGAGAACGTCGAGACGGGGGTAAAAGAAAGCGCATTGTCATACAACGCACCGGCGATGGGGGGGCTAATGAGAGGAGCAATCGAAATAAGTCCCATCCCCATCCCCATATAGGTGCCGATATTCTTTGGGTCTGGGGTCGTGGACGCCAAGGAGACTGAAGCCCCCGAGATGATGGCTCCCGAGCAGAAGCCAAAGAACGCGACAAACACGATGATACCGGCATTCCCCTCGACGCGCTGCCAACAGAGGCCCAGAATACCACTGCTGATTCCGGCCGCGGCGACAGTGTTGAGTTTGCCAAAGCGATCGGAGAGGACGGCGGGGATGACGCGCCCGAAGAAGGAGGCGGCGTTGAGGATGGAGACGAGGTAGAAGGCGAGGGTGGGAGACATACCCTGGGAGATGGCAAAGCTGGGGATATAAAATAAGGGGGGAAACATGCCGAGGAACATGAGGAAAGCGCAGCCGATAAGGGAGACGTAGCTGGCTTGTTTGAAGGCTTGGGGTAGGAAGAAGTGGCTGTCGCGGGGGGGAAGTCGGGCTCGGATCGGGGGACAGGAGAGCAGGAAGATTCCGAGGATCAGAAAGGCGACGATGCGGACGGACCAGGCAAATCCCAAGTTGGTTTGTGTGAGGAGTTGATTGAGCGTTATGGGGAGAATCACGCCGCCGATGGAGGAGCCGGCGATGGTCATACCCATCGCGGCGCCCCTCTTCTTGTTGAAGTATTGCGGAGGGGCGGCCATGGCGGGGGCCATGGCGAGACCGTTAGAAATGCCCCCCAGGACGCCTTGAGCGAGCATAAATTGATAATATTCCGTGCAGAGGCTCGTCATGAAGATGGTGAAGGTGTAAACAATGGCGGCCGGGTAGATCACTTTGGCACCATATCGATCGAAGAGCGGACCACCGACAAGAGCAGCCCCAAAAATGAAAAAGGACTGGAGGGATCCAATCCACGAGATAGCAGAGGGAGATTGATCGGCCAGTTGATGAGTTTCATAGTAGGCTTGGTATACACTAGGGAAAACACACTTAGCAGTTTGTTCGCGAAAAAAACATTCACATGAGAAGGACAGAGAATGAAATGGCTGTTCTGTTATTCTATCACTCACCCCCATGAATTTATATAACCCATCGTGCAAAAAAAGACACCTGCTGCACCTGAAGCAACTCCCCACGCACGGAGCCCACCCTCTGGATAATCATTTGGCGCTTCTGTTTCCCGAGGCTTCTCGGACGTCGGCTGCGAAGACATGCTGCTGGAAAGCACCACACGAGATCTGGAGTAAGTCACGGCAGATATTGTACGACGTCTATCCCCAAGGTACAGTACACTGGATCGAGCAAAGAGAAGATGTCTCTTCATATACCCAAAATCGTATCGGAGTTAAGCCATCGGTTTATCGGCGGTCGCTCAGCTAGGCCCCGAACACCGTCGGCCACACCTACGGAGTCTTTCTAAACAGGACCTAGCGTAGTGACATAGCCGCAGGAATTGGTGAGCCTTTCGATCCTAGTCGCAGGAATACGACTAACCTCATCCTTCTGACACATCAGGAATGGGCGGAGACCCAACTGTTTCATTCTTGGCGCACGATTGGTGGAAATCGCCTAGATCGAGGCGATACCCCAGCACCCTCGTGTGTGTAGGGTGGTGGGACGCCTGTCAAATATGAGTCAAAGGGTTTATCATTACATTATACTAAGTACTTCGCATTTTCATCACTGGGGAAGTGAAATCAGTGAGGTATTCAAACAAGTGAAGAGTGAAAGATGAGTTTTTTTACTTAACCTGTTAACATATTAGTGAAGTCTAGGCTGCGAGCAATTTAGCGAAGGAACCTTGGATGTGATGGTAAGATATTATTGTCGGACCTAAGATTGATAACTCCCCGGTTTCTAACTGAAGCCTAAATGGACAATCGGTTGCATAAAGATAAACCTTAAACGATGCTCCTCGAAAACCTTACCTGCTTTAGTATAGAAACGGGGAAAGCCCCGGTCAGGCCTCGGTAAGATGAAAAACAAATCCCTAGAGATCACTTAGCCAACCATGCCTGGACAACCACTAGGTAGTTTAGGCAAGAACAGACGACATCAAGGAAGATTCTGTATATTCATTCAATCCTCGCCAATTTTGGAGTCATTCTGTCACGGCCGTCGCGTAACTCTTAAACCGCACCCAACGGAGCGACCCGCACGCGACTCCGACTCAGTAAGAGATATACCCCATCACAGCAGATACATACTTCAACACAGCAGATATATACTCCAACATAGCAGATATATACCGTAATACAGTAGGAAGCAAGTTAGGGTAAGAAGACGGGGACTTTCATAAACCCTAATTATGGATATTAAAGAAATGGAAAGGAAGGAACAACTTGAAATTTTTTTAATTAGGTTATTCTAATTTATCTACTATATAACATCTTTCTTATACTTATATTAGGTGCTATCTGAAGTAGTGGGTTGGTTTGGTACAGTTAGAATGGTTCCCGTACCAAACCAGAGCCAGAGACCATTAGGGTTTCCGAAGGGTTTTAAAATACACAGCAAGCCGGCGCTGTCGGGGAACAGCCATCCTAATCACACATATAATTCGTGGCGGCGCAAGACAAACATCCTGGCTGTCTACGTCGTCATCATCACCACCATCATACAAGTAGTTAACCCAACCCGCAGGATCCACTAGGTCTTCAGTTGGCTGTGGCATAATGCCATTGAATCGCTTTTTCTAGTAGTGTGCTAATAGTAGAAGCCATATAAGTAAATCAACAAATCTAAAGGAAGTAAACGAATGGTAGGGGAACTAACGAGATGTGAATTGAGCATAGTTGTCTTTACTAGTAAGCTCCACCTCCCAGTCCTCGCAGCCCGTGCACAGAGCTTAGGACCATAAACTCTTAGATTTGAGTTTGGGAAAATTGATCAGACACTGGTTTTGATATTGGTTAATACTCAAATAAAAAACAGTCAGGTATAATAAGTACTTACTATACCCCTGTTCCCCCGTGACAGCACGTGTGTACATCATCTCATGAAAGGGAATAGAGCTGGTGGTTTGTAGGTAGCTGAGCTGAATATCAGTGGGGTCTCGGTGGGCATTTTCCCTCCATATCTGCAAGATTGTCTTGAGAGAGAATAATAGGTTACAGCAATGGATCTCTGGTTGTATCCACCACCAGATCCGTTCGTTTATGGCTCTGCAAATAACTGGTCTGTTATAAACCCATAATTAATACTAGGTGACGCGCCCAGGACCGCTGGGAGCCTTAGGCATGAAGTCTTTGTGGAGTGTATGGCAGATATAGAGTAGCTTAGAGCCAATCTATATTCAGCTTGAAATCTATTGATTATCAAGTTGAATTCGTTGAATATCCAGCTTAGGAATGGCTGATTATCTAGCTTAGAAATGGTCGATTATCTGGCCTGGAAGTGATTAATCATCTGGTTTGGAAATGAGAATATCTGGAAATCATCGATTATGTAGTGTCAGAGCACCCTTGGTGCCCGGGTAATTCAATTGGTGCATCCGGCAGGAATTCGAGACTTCCTATAGCATAAAATATGACAAATAAATATGTAGCAGCAAAATGTATATTTTAGACAGCTGAAGTGCAGAGTAGCCGGGTACAAAGCGTTGTGGAGGACTTACCTGTGAGATTGCCTGCCAGAGTATCAGACATGATATCACTCAGCTTGAAAACTTCGTATGGAACAAGAGTGGAGGGGCCAACAGCGTCTTGATTAGAAGTATTGATAGAGAAGAGATAAAGAAGTTGATGCTAGAAAGATGAATATTAGCTGAGAGGTGAAGTACTTATAGTCTGTAGGCCGTGAAGGGTTGCTGAGTGAAAAATATGGTGACCCATTCAACACTTCCTTTTAGTGAAGGAGAAAGGTAAGGGTAAACTTTAACCAGAAATAAAATTCTTTTCGTTTTCTCTATCTTGAAGAAAAGGTAGGGGATGTCGGATATCCACCAAATATGCGCCGAAGTTATTGACGAACCTGCCAGGTCAAGTTGTCAAAGCAACATTGGTGCCTGAGGCCTTTATGCCATCGCCTTCCCCTAGTCTAGCCCACACCCATATCGACATGGTATTTTCCTCAATGGATATCACTAAAGGATTTTTTCAGCAACCAATTGCACCCCAAGATCACTAGAAAACAACATTTGTTACTCCCCACCGGGTTTAGACGCCTCCTTGGGTTGGGAACTAGGGATTCGATGTAGCTGGCTTAGGAGACGAACTGTTGTTTATTTTGACGACATATTCGGTGTTAGAGAGCTCACGAGCGCTATGCGGGGTATGTCAAATACGTAAGGCACAGAGTAGCTCACGTAACCTCGCTTAGTTGCGCTAGACAGCTGCCCTGTGTTGTTAGAGAAAGACACCAGTAGTGGATCAATCAACAAGCTTCCTACACCTGTATTCGATACAGCTAGCATGTCTTGTCAATCTCCAACTTAAAGTTATCTATAAGGGACATGGGCCCCTAGGTCCTGCAGAACCCATCTAAGTTATATGTTATACTTGATCAACATAGATCATCTTTTTTTTTTTAAAAAAAAAAGCTATATCTATTCCAAAGTATTCAATTAGACGGTCAAGTTAAAATAATTGGGTATCAAATGTCGCTCAGTTCCAGTTCCAGGTATGACATGCAATGATGTCACTGTTGCCTCAGCAGATTTATAAACAAGATAATGCCGGTACCTACACCTGCATTCTAGTTATCAAATAAGAAAAAAAAAAACCTATGAAAAATTAAACCTATCGTTCTAAATACATACGTGTTGCATGAGTGCAGATAATGGCGTCCAACTCCGGAGCAAATTCGTCGACAAACCATCCTACTGGTGCCATTAAATTTGGCGGCTCCGGTGTATATCCAACCCCCGCGAACAATGTGGGAGGGGGTAGCGGTCTGGGCGATGCTGGATATCCCAAGGGAGGGATCGACTCATCATCTGAAGAGACTGTAAGATCTTTCATGGCCTCCACCAGTTGTTAGGGTTGGGTTACTTAACTAACTGCTTTCTGACTTTTCGTTGGGCATGGCTGGTTAGGAGCAGGGGCGTCTGAGTCCTACCCAGATAACGCAGCATTCTACAGAGGGAGCAGCAGCCGAGGATCGAAGTTTCGCGAAACATAAACCCGGAGGATCAGATACGTTGCCGGGATGGTCGACTGCTAAGGACGTCCTGAATTTGTAGCTGTTCGAGGATGCGTTTTACCAAAGAATCTTTTGTCTTTTTTATCTTTTATAAAAAAGCCTATTTGTATTGTATTATTATATAATTGCTATATGTATATGAGGTTGATCTGAGGCAGGATAACTGGGCTTTAGAAAACAAGTTTGTTCTAACAAGCATAATTGCTCGATTATGAGTTTGATGATGGCATTACTGTCGACTAGACAGAGATATATATAAGACTTGAGAGGATCTGTATCCAAAAGTTTTGGTAGAAGGTTGACTAGTTGACTACCTGGTAGATAGTTTTTACAAAGCCTGACTTTAGCTAGTTGACATCAATATTATTTAAACTCCATTTGTATACTGTTTTTTCTGTTCAAGTTTGTGATTACATTACATTTTCAAATATCAAAACCGACCAACCTATCCTTACCTACGAGGTAGGTAGGTAGGTAGGTAACTACTGGTAAATTTCCTCAGGCAAGTCGTCCTCATCAGGGCCCTCATCATATTGATTCTCTGTCTGCGGCTTTGCATGGCGAAGACGATCGCCACCCAAGATGTTAGAACGATCGATAGCTTCCTTTTCATCTTGTTCTAGGCATGACGTTAGAAGTAGATCAACAGAAAAAAAAAAAAAAGATCGACTTACCGAGTTGCTGATCAGTATTGGAAAAGGGAGGCTGCATTGGATCTTCGTAGCTCGCCTCATCACTTTGCACGGGGACCTGGCTCCTTAGCCCGGAACGAGTCTCACGGGCGTACGAGTTATCGGTGAAGGCGCCAGAGACGGGAGAAGGGTCATTCTGGGCCTCATACTCGTCCTCAGCTTGTCTTTCGTAGCGATTCGACATTTTTCTTTTTTCCTCGAATTCTCAAGAAGAAAATTTGACTAATTGATGGCTTACTGATGGGTTTGCTAACGATCTACTCATTAATTCGATAGCATGTAAGCCAAAAATATATAAGATTCTCACCTTCGCATGACGCAACTGGAAACAATTATGAGCGATGTCAAATCTACGTTATCTCAGACTGATTCCATGGGAAGACGTCCACAGTTCTTTGGATCGGTGGTAGATCTAGAGTTCATTCTTATGCATGAGGGAATCTTAAGAATAGAGTTAACGATCATCATTCTCTAGGTATGGTAGAATCTTGGTCCCTGACTTCGGCCCACTCTTAGTAACCAATATAATGCATTGTATCTGGAAGAAAACAGGATGAAAGAAAGAATAAAACTACCTCATCCCGACCTAACTTTCAGGTATTTTAGCATACGTCTGTATGCCCCACAGTGACGCTGGGTACTGGTGGCGAGATTCCTTTACTCCATATCAACTTGTTCTCCCGCTTCCTTCATGACAAAGTAGGGTTGCGTTTGCCCCACCAATCTAGCCCAAAGAGTCTCTACAATGAGATGGTTCACGGTTATTGTCAAGATAAATCTATATTTAAAATTACCTTTATTTATATTTCCAGAAATGTCCTAGTTATCTGGCGGTGATACGCAGTCTTTGTGTAATTCAACCCATTCAATCTGTCTACATGAACCAAGAAAAAAAAAAAGAAAAAGAAAAAGGGAAATTATGGGGGAACTGTCTATCTACCTAAGCACTCCTTAAAAATTTACTGGCCCAGGGCAATTCCTCTAAGAATCAGAATATTGTGTTTAGATGTTAGAAGTGTTACTTAGGCGGGGGGTACTTAAATACCTAGCGTTAATATGATGGCATCATAGCGAACATGATAAGTGAAGGAGCCAAAGCTATCAATCCTTAATAATTACTTAGAACTTCAGGTCAAGATAAGCATTCTGAGTTGCTCAAGTAGTACGTACCACTAGTAGTGGTTAGCACCTTAGTTAGTACCCGCTTCGGTTCATTAAGAAATCAACCACAGCCATTGACTTGTTAGCCGGGCCAGAATGGGACGTCATACTGATGTAGTGCGAAGGGCGGCACTCCTACTAACTAGCGACAGATACCTACCTATTTAGCATCATTGAGAGCATTCTTATCCTAATCATTCTAATATGTAAATATAACATAACTAGCAAATTATTATTATTATCATTATTTTTGGCCTTAAGTCCGAACATAATCTCGATAGTAGCCTAAGAGGTACAGCAGAAACTACTGTCGTTCAACTCCTCCCTAGGTATCATGCAAAAACACACGGAACAAGAGTCGGGGCCGGACTCGCAATTCCAGCCTGGTAAGGACATCCCTATCCTACCCCGGTTCCTTCAGTTAGACTTCTTCCCACAATCCCCTTTTTTCACTTTCTTGCATTTCTAACCTGGCGATATAGAGCATAAAGTTCCAGTCCATCACCAAAAAAAGCCCGGACTACAGGAAGAAATGAAAGACCCCAAACCAACGTCGGCCCACATCCCCACAGAAGATGCCGGGTACCAGTTATACAAAGCGGCTGGGAAATTGAAGGGGAAAAGGGCAATTATAACGGGAGGGGATTCTGGAATCGGTCGGGCCATTGCGATCCTATACGCAATGGAAGGGGCACAAAGCCTTATTACCTATCTGGAAGAGGAGGAGAAAGATGCGCAGGAAACGAAACGGAGGGTTCGGGAGACTGGGGGGCCGGAATGTCATTTGATGCAGGTGGACTTGAGCAGGCCGGAAAACTGCTCTAAGGTTGTGGAGCATGCTCTGCAGTGCTTAGGGGGCATCGATATCTTGGTGAATAATGCTGGATTCCAAAATATGGTGCAAGATATCAAGGACCTAGATGGGTAAGTATCACGGACAAAACAACAAAAACAACAACAGCCTCAACAAGGAAAGAGAGAAAGAAAGAAAATGGCAAGGTCTAAATTGTTAACCGTTCTTATGAATTCATGACAGGTCACAGTGGAACCATACATTCAACACGAATATCCACCCTTTATTTCACCTATCAAAGCATGTCATACCGCATCTAGGCCGTGGTTCCACAATCATTAATTGTGCGTCGGTCAATGCCTATGTAGGCCGTCCGGATTTGCTCGACTACACCGCGACGAAGGGTGCAATTGTCGCGTTCACACGGGCCTTGTCGAATCAGCAGATTGGAAATGGGATCCGGGTGAATTGTGTGTGTCCTGGGCCAGGTAAGCCATCCTATAATATCCACCCTCATTCGGTACCTGAGGGGTAGCTTTTGAAAAAAAGACATTTCATGTCAAGCCAAGAGTACCGATAATTAATTCCTTCCCTAGTTTGGACCCCGCTCATCCCTGCGACGATGGAGACGCCTGCCATCGAGAAATTTAGTGAGGTGCCAATGGGGCGTCCAGGACAGCCCAGTGAAATTGCAACATGCTTTGTGTTTCTCGCTAGTCAGGATAGTAGTTATATCTCTGGACAATCTTTGCATCCGAATGGGGGGGTTGTTGTCAACGGATAAAAAAAGAGGCATACCAGTGGAGGTAAGGATATAATTTCATGTGAGACTAAGTAGCAATACACTAGTCTAAATTTACCTGGAATCGTCCAACCAATGATATTAATCAATTTAACGTCATTGACTTAGCTGGCTATATTAGGTATCTATATGAACTGTGGGCACCACAGATGTGAGCCAGATAATAAGAAGCTCTTGATAGAGAATTCCCCACATACCTACTACTACCTACCGTTGAAACCAGAAAACCAGCTTTCCTGCTTTTGGAGAGGACTTGACTAAGGAATCGAGGCATCGTGAATTTTGCACTGGTTTGCACAAGTTTGCAACTGATGTTCTCGGCCGATGCATTTACCTATGTACTGTACTTACACTAGGTTGCTTGATAAGCTGTTGCCGAGTGTATGAATGGGTCAGCACACTTAAAGAGTTAGCGCTTGCATAAACGAAGTGCTGTGCTTCAACAGGGTACGCGTCTTGCATACACCCAGCACAAAATACTATCAGATACATCAACCAAACGATCCCAGAAAAGCCCTAGCTAGCACTAGCTACACGTTAAACGGGGGGTTCCTATCTCGCTAGTCCCAACTTTATTGAAAATAACCTACAGTTGATGTCTATTTTTGACCTTCTTTATCCCATAATTTCAGCGAGATATGTTACTCCCTCCTAGAATATTCATGATAATAATATTATATCGCACGTCGACATTCGAGGCGATTCTACAGTGGAAGGTCCTCCAAGGCACCGACGATTATTGTGGATTTGTCGTCGATATTTCCCATTTCCTATAACTTGGGGTGGCTCGGCTGAAAAAGAGCCCATCTCAATCAGCCTTGATACCATGAAATCCAGGCATTAGTGAGCGCCTAAATGCCTCACAGACGCTTACTAAATGAGGTTGCAGTCTCATGACTGCCTAGTTATTAACGTCACTACCCATGAGCTTGAAGCACTTGTGAAATGGATTATGAGATGAGCATGGAGAAGGTTTCGTAGTGGGCTTTTCTAAAGAATTGAAGCGAAAAAAAAAATAGTGAAACAGAATTTGACTGGGGAAATGGTTTATGAGGTAAAATCTATCTCCTATCTATGGGTGCGAACCCCTGACAATCTAAAAGGGACGAACATAAGAAAAGTAACGAATGAGAGATCCATACCACAGTCAACAGTAATCAGAAATTGAAATGTGGAAAACAAAGGAAAAAAAAAAAGAAAGGAAGAAAGACTTGTGTTGAAAAGAGCGCAGAGTATCCCAAGATAACCCGCATTGAGCACATCTACCCAGTCCCCCGGACGTGGTATAGTCTAGTGAAACATAAGCCGAAAGCGTTGATTGATGGCTGAATAGATTGGTGACACAGGTCAGAACTTCTAGTTGCTGCCATGCGTTTCTCTACAGTGGGACCGGAGGTTGTCGGCTCGGTTGAACGTGCGACAACAGATGCTGCAAGTGTAAACCATCTTGCCATGAATAGTTCTAACATGGCGGTCACGGTCCGAACTCCTCTGGAAGATCTTGTTGCAGTTGGGTTCTGTGCACCGGAAACCCGAGCTGGGAATTTCACCGACGATGTAAGGTTCACCACTAGATAATAATTTATAATGGTCAGTCTACTACACGTTCTGCGGGAAGACGAGAAAATAGGTTTTGGACTTACGTGGACTGGGCCACAGCTATGGCACTTTGAGTACTCAGTCCATTTCTGGCCCCTCCCATCCCTAAGGTATCATAAGCATGGCTAGGATAGTAGTAGTGCCTATGACTAGTACCTTGCTGTCCGTTCGACATGATAAACAAGCTGTATCGAGTGTTGCTCGGAATTTTCTTGTGGTAAAGCTGTGGGAGAATAGGTACAAAGAAATGGAGGAGCAGACACACAATGGAATATACAGAAGCAAGTAATGACACTGACAATGTTCTGTTTTCCTGGTTGGGGGAATGGCTACTTAAAGACATTCAACCGGTGAATTCATGCCTCCACTGGTCCGCTACAGCTTCATCGAACGATGGGAAGAACAAGAGTTGATTGGGAGGTCATATACAGCACAATGCTTGTCGCCTCCTTTCGGACCCTCTTTTCTTTCTTCACCGATTGCCTCGCCATGGATAAACTAGAAAAGCCCAGAAGCCTAGGGTAAACGAATTAAGGCGAACAAATAAATCCTAGAAATGATAGCGGTCAGATCGAAAGTTATGAGTCGTGCAGATAGCTTTCGGGTGAGGATTTGCCACCGAGTACTGCAAGAGAGCAATTGAGAAACCATCTGGGTTCAAATCATGACCATCAATATGGACTCTAATCACGAGCTCAAAACCCATATGGAAGAACAGTTGACTCCCCCATTGGAGTGGCGAATACTCCTTGATCAATGCGATCGGTCAAGGAGAGGTCAATTCCCCCCTAGCCAGCGTCATTGCAGGTTGTCTAGTCCAGTAAGCTGGATAAACGACAATTCATTCGACGGAAAACAAGGAATGGAAGCGCCTCAGGGCATGGTCAGTAAACCTCCTTTTGCCTGGGCATACTGGGCTCATGAAAAGCCTAATGAATAAAACAACACGCTGTTGTGATCTGCTTCTCCAGCAACCAATGATACTTTCTGTTGCTCATATACCATCTAAGTCTCTACCTCGGTGCTTCTCGAGATCGAGATAGGGGGGCTTAGAGGACTAAATATTAGCTAAGAAGGCCAGCCCCTTTACCCCTCAACCCTACTTTACCCTACCCCACCCCAGCTTCCTCGTCGTTCAATCTTTTTAAGGAGGTCAGCCTCATAAAATGCCCGGGACACCTTGAACCCGGGTTCAACTTCTCCACACACAATGTGGAAGAGTTGCTCAATTGGCTGAGGTGGTGGTAGGGCAACTGAGCCTTGGGTGGAGTTGAAAATGAGCCTCGCAGAAAGGATTTAAAACAGCCTTGGGGGGCTCTCTTTGTTATGTATTGACCTTTATCCCCTCTTAAGGCGAAGTCGAAGAGAACAGGTCATTTTAAGGCGCTATAAACCGGCAGCTCGCCAGCTTGTACTATATCCCAATGGCAGAAAGGCTGTTGTTGCCATACTAGGCGTTATTTCATGGCTACTGCTACCCCATTCGAACAGCCTTTCGTCTTACATACCAGGAAGTGCTCTCAAGACCATGGGAATGGTTGGATTTGAGTTTACCGCTAAGTGGGTGGAACTTTTACCATTTTTTACTGATATTTTTTTTTTTTTTCTCTTTTCTTTTTTTTTTTTTTTTTTTTTTTCAAGTTTGCTTTTGATACGTTGTAATAATATCTCTCAGATTTCTTAAGTTCCATGATTTCCGTCGATCCCTCCCTCCACTTTTCCCTCCCAATACTTACTCTTACTTTGCTTTGTGGATCCAACTCTTGTTACGTCCCAAAGGGATCTTCCTTGTTATACAGCATATCTAGGTCAATTTCTCTTTGAGCCAATACTTGAGTAATATCGTAGCAGGGCTTTTTTTTTTATTTTTGTCCTACGTGGATTAAGCCCTGCAGACTATAGTCCAGAGGATAACTTATATTTCTCGGTTTATTTGTCCTACACCGAACAATGGCTGCATATTCTGTCCGTTGATCATGCTAGAAACATCAGGATCAATTCGCAATGCTGACTCCATTCCTTCTCTCCCTATTCCGAAGGCCGTGTTCGTAGTGCGGAAAATGTTAGATATTCCCCAGGTAAGTCACCCATTTAGAGCCTCAAATAAGACATCGGTAAGACCCGAAATGGTTGGAACACAGAAACCCCTAACACCCCAACTAAACCGGCCTGTATTGCTATTTCGTAATGCGCTTTATTGCGATATACTAGCTATTCAAACCCGAAGCTGTGCTAGACAATGTGGTAGTCATTTGCTTGCCTCCGCCTTGGCCAATTCTAGCGTGTTAAATCAACGTCAACCAAGCCAAGTTTAGCAGAAGCCGGTCTCTAGATCTGAGAGACCTCCAATATTCCCATCCCTACTCTATTCCGATAGTCATTCTCGGATGTTCCATATCTAGTCGACGCCGATTTGCACCCACCGAAGAAATTAAAACCAGAGCCTTTGAGACTAGGTAATGATATGATCTTTTATGACGACTCAAATCAGCGTAAAGGTAATGTAATAATTATCATGATATCCATGCCCAGCAAGATGGCAGTATCCACTTATTGGAAATGTGCAGTTGTAATTAATCTAATTAGAAAGTTTTTCTCTTTTTTTTTTTTTTTTTTTTTTTTTGTGTGTGTGTATGTGTGTGTGTGTAGCACTTATTTATAGCAGAGATGCGTATCTGCAAAGGCTATATTAATAAATAAGCCTTCATCTATTACATCAATCAGAGACTCATCTTGTTAACCAACACCCACTTTGCTTGTCGTTCCCCTTGCGGTTGGTTTATTGTTATGTAGTATATCCACTTAAAAATGCTGAAATAGGACTAGCAGGAGAGGTATACTGTAAATGAAAGAGCCAGATAAATTGGAGCCTATAATCTGCTCTTTAAATTCATTAACATAGCTTAATAGAAAAAAAAAAAAAAAAATCAACGTTTCTATTGTTGCTCGGAATAGTCCTCCTGCCCAAGTCCCGTGCTCGCTATAAATCCGGGCACATGACCCGTCAAAAAGAGTACATAAGCGACAGTGTTTGCCTGTTGCAGAGATAATCTACAATCTATCTACATCTGTCAGCCACTATGTCTCTCCACTCATCTCCTACGAAGCCGCACCATCAACGGCCCTTGGTTCCACGAAATGTAAATCTTTTGCTTTTCCCAACCATCGCTTTCAGGTGCCAGTTCCAGATCAAAGTTCCACAGCACCCTGGCGAGAATTATGCGCATCTCTTTATACGCTAATGCTTTCCCAATACAGTTTCGGGGGCCCGTGCTAAACGGTTGCGTTGCGGCGTGTTGATCGTGCCGGAACGGGGACGCTTCTCTGGCTTCCTTGGATAACAGCCAGCGTTCCGGGAGAAACTCGTCCGGACGATGAAAGTTTTCGGGGCTATTTGATGCCACAAAGATTGGCACCCCTACCGTAACATTGCCCGGGACAGCATGGCCATCAATCATGGTCACAGTATCGCGAAGTGTCCTCCGAGGGGGAATCGCTGGAATTGGCGGGCAGAGGCGCAGGATCTCATTTAAACAAGCTTGCAGGTAAGGAAGCTCCACCGAGGAGTTGAAAGAGATATCGTCCTCGTACTTAAAAGCGCCACGTACCTCCTCCACTATCCTACGCAGTGCATTTGGGCTCTTCAAGAGGTGATACGTCACTGCGCTAAGTGCCGTGGCTGTTGTCTCCGTCCCGGCAATCAAGAGAAAGCCGACATTCGCCTCAACCTCCCCTGCGCTCAGTAACGCTCCGTCGGCCATCCTCTCTTGTTCTAGCAGGTATGAGATCATGTCCGGCTTTTCCTTTACAATTCCTTGCGCCAGCCTTTTCTCTGTACTCTCCCCAACAAGTCTAAGGTTCCGTTGACGCGCCTCCTTCATATGCCGTGGGAAAAACAACCTGATCACCTTCAGAAACGTCAGACCCATTGAGGCAGTTATGGCGTAGACAATACCACCAAACTTGGTAGTCTTCCAAAACCCCTCCACCCACTCATGGTATCTGCCATTGCGAAGACAGTCGAACGAGAGCCCAGTAACAAGGTCGCCAGTGATGTCAAACGTGGTGAAGTTGTACCATTCCACCATATTGGTGGGTGCATCAGTGGTATCCGCGAGCTCCCCGAGCCTCTGAATAAGCAAGTTGACATACTTCTTTATGTACACCTCCTGGTCTCGTAGGCTGCGCTCGGAAAAGGCATGTGAAAGACCTTTCCGTAGGCGAGGGTGGTTGTGCTTATCGGCAGTCCAAATGCTGGAGCTACCATCCCGAGAAGACTGAATCATTCCGTAAAAATTTGGTTCTTTGTTAGGGGGGTTGGCTTGATGACCGTATATGTCCCGCCAGGCCGCAGGCGATATGAACGAGAGCTCGTTCGGCGAGTATCGCACCACCGGACCGTATGTCTTGTGCAATTGCTGGAGGGAGAAGTTCAGCGTGCCCATGATGCCGGCCCTGCAGCGGAAAAGATAACTGCATTGCCATGTTTTGGGGCCTGGAAATCGGGCTAATGGGTGAAAGTACAGGTTATAGATGCTGCTTATAATGACATACAGGAGAGGTATCCCCCAGAGAAGAGTAGGAGTGACCAGCGCCATTGCGACCGGTTGGAGTTGTCAAGTCGAAATGAATCTCTACATCCTTGGAGATGTTCATATAGGGATGAAAGCGATCGTCTGTCGGTGAGCCACAGGGAAATCTAAATTTTAAGCCATCGAAGATCCCTCCTCTTCCGGGAACACACATCGTACGAATAAGTCAGTTAGTGGCGCTACTAAGGTGTGATAAAGGCTAATAGTTCCATTTCTTCGGCCTTCAGTAAGTTTTCACCGGTCCCCACCGATTCATTTTTTTTTTTTTTTCTCTTCTTTTCTTTGTATGGGGGGGAGGGGGGTTGTTGGTTAAGAAGAAGCCACGCTTCGCTCTGTAGGTAATCTTTTGATTTTCGGATGCTTTCCGCTCCAATTGCTCCTTTGTTGAATTCCCATTACACCGCACACCTTGTCTTTCCTTAAAAGGTCACTTTAAAACTCCAGATGCAACCATTGAAGGTCTTTGAAAGGGTGGTAGGAAGTGTCGATGGGTTGGACTTCGTTCTTGAACTGCCGACAAATTTAGGATCGGACGGGATATAAAAGAGAGAGAGATATCGGGAGAACGTGCGGAATAGCGTCAGCCCAGATTGTTATTCCACATGTGGGCTGTGTTTATCTTGGCGCGACATACGGAGTATCTTTTTGCTCTGAAAACTCCGCGTTTTGCCGCCAGCGGTACAACTTTCAGTGAATTTGGCCACGTCAAGTGATGAAATAACTCATCAGCTCAGTCAAGGTTTAGGATGAAGACTGCATGAATTTTGGTGCTTGAAGTGAACCCTGAGTGGCCAAGATTCAGAACCAGGTGAGACAAGTGAGACTTATATCAGCATTGGCTAAGCGGAGGGATCCAGGTTCGTTCATTGGTAAGCGAGCCAGTCAAAGAGATCTATCTTATCTCTGGTTTAGGTACAGGACAAATAATATTCGCAAGATCCTTTCTCGCTAAGAGCTGTTTTCTGCAAGACCGGACAACAGCCCTGAGTCTGGGAAGTGCTCATCATACCGAATATTTATTTATTCAACCAACCCCAAATCCTCCAAGAGGTCAACCACTGTCGTCAATAGAATCGATCACCCACATAGATTAAAAGAAAAAAAAAAGAAAAAAAACTCTCTCTTCTTGTCTCACCCAACAACGTGATCCTCGCCACAATCCCAACAGCAATCTAAGGTAAACAAACGTCCAGCACGTGCCTGTCGTCATAAGACTTGTTCCGACCACAACCATGTCTCAGTACCGAGTAGGAAGGGTGAAGTAACCTCGACAGGCCGCTAGCGGCATGGAAGGAGGAGAGTCAGAATTTAATAATGTCTTTGTCAAAGGAGCCAAAACCACAGACACATGATTAATTAATTAATTCCATGGTGTGGACTGCCTTAGTGGTGCTGTATGCATGTATGCCTGAATGCAGAGAGCGTAAGGTGTATGTAGGACCTCTTTTCCTTCCTGGAATCTCCCCCCCCCCCCCCTCTCTCTCTCTCTCTCTCTCGGACCATGTGCGTTTAGATCAGGGTCCAATACAAGGGTCTTCTTATCTTAGCTTCACGTGGAGGAACTAGGAGTCCTCTAATTAATGCAGGACCTTGTTACTTGTCAGGAGATTTGTTTACCCTTGAAGAATATGACGCAGCGCTAGTAGTGGGGAAGGATTTCCCTCAAATAATTTTAGCCGTGGGTTCAGTTGCCTCCAAGCGAGCTCGCAACAGTAGTAGTGGTCGTAGTACCTAGTCAGGATATGTAATTAAAACTTGTCTCAGGCGAGATACCAAATTTAGTAGCACGGATAGACTCTAGTTTCTAGTCGCAAGTTCAGTCCGTCTAGAAGAGAATAGGTGGAAAATGTATAAATACTGTCGAATGCTTCCATCAGAGGGGACGTATATCTGTATCTGTATCTGTATCCCCGTTATCCCGTGAAATACACTCGTTTCATTGAAAGATTTATATAGAGAGAAAAAGGCCCCCCCCCCGCTCTCCTATCAAACGATTCCCTCGTTCCATACCGAACCTATCAAACAAGAATCAGGTCGCCCATCACCACCATGGTCAACATCAAGTTCCTTTGCACCCTGGGCTTGAGTGCCCTCGCCGTTGCGACTTCCGCCGCAGACTGCGAAACCGAGTACAACTCCTGCCGGACCAAACCTAATGCCAACCAGTCTTGGTGCGCTTCCGAGCATGCCGCCTGTCTCTCCAGTCTGACCTGCGACGACCAGTACAACGCCTGCGTCACCGCGCCCGGAGCGAACATGTCGTGGTGTGCTGCCCAGCGCGCGGGCTGTGAGGACGACGATGATAGCAGCAGCAGCACGACCCCTGTGCCAAGCGCCACTCCGACCCCCTCCGAGTGCGACGCCCAGTACAACACCTGCGTGACTACCCCTGGAGCCAATATGTCTTGGTGTGCTGCTCAACGTGCTGAATGTGAAGCCGGTAGCAGCAGCAGCACCACCACCACCACCACCACCACCACCACCACCACTGCCCCGACAGCAACCGCCACCCCGACTCCCTCCGAGTGCGACGCCCAGTACAACGCCTGCGTCACTGCCCCCGGAGCTAACATGTCCTGGTGTGCTGCTCAGCGTGCTGAATGTGAAGCAGGCAGTACCACCACCACCGCCACCACTACCACTCTCACTACCACCACCACTGCCACTACCTCTATCCCCCCACCCACAACAACCCTGACCCCCTCCAAGTGCGAAGAACAGTACAACGCATGCGTTACCAAGCCCGGAGCCAACTTCTCCTGGTGTGCTGCTCAGCGCGCCGAATGTCTAGCAGCTTGCGGCAGCACTACCACCACCATCACTACCACTAGCACCAGCACCAGCACCAGCATCATTGTTACCCCTTCACCAAGCACCACCGGAACCCCCCCATCCAATTGCGACACCCAGTATAACGCCTGCGTCACTAAGCCCGGTGCGAACATGGCCTACTGCGCTGCTCAGCGCGCAGAATGCCAGGCTGGATCGACGACCACGACTCACTCTGCCGGCCCTACTTTCACTACCTCCCTTTCCTCCACGTCCACGACCAGCCCTGAGGGCCCCATTTTCACTGGTGCGGCCAGCCGTCTTGGTGCATCCGGTTCCATGGCTTTGGCCGTGGGTGCCCTTGCTCTTTTCTTGTAGGACACCATCTAGTCTCTTGTCCACGGAGGTTAGTTTTATCCTTGGTACATCCACTCCTAAATTAATAATAGGGAGTTGAGGCGCTATTTTTTTGATGTTAATTTTAATTCGTTGTTCTTTTTTTTCCTGTTAGGCGACGTGTGCGTATGTATGTATATACTTATCTGTGTCGTCTCCTTGTTACAGCTAATGCTGGGAGGGGTGTATATTTTCTTCTTCTTTTTTTTTTATATTTGCCAATGTTCATAAACCCCAACATTCCCTATTAAGACGCCTGTGAGCGAAAATTATCTATCAATCAAAAAATTGCATAGTCACGTCCAGCTTTTCATCCCAAGCATAGTGAGATGTAAGAGGAAGTCAGATACGGGAGGAGTCAGGGGACAGAAAAAAAAAAAAAAAAAAAACTTACGGCAGTGAAGAATCTGGAGGGACGCTATCACGCGAAAATTACCTTACCTACTAAGTGTATGATGAAAACAGAGACGCCTATTGATCAGGTGATGAGAAAGTTAAACTGTGGAAAACCTATTATGGAATAAGATTTTAGCAGGTGCTTTCTCTCTGGCTCGCGGGGGACCAGGTAGGTAATTCTCCTCTTCGGGCTGGGTAGCTTTGCTGCTTAGTGGTATCTATATACTGTACAATATGGAGAACTGGATCAAATATGACAGTAGGGAGGCGATTTATATATATACTTGGGGGGTAAGTATGTATCCTCACAAGAGCAAGAGCAAGAGCAAGAGCATATGTTTGAGCAGAACGTTATTCTCGACGGTGTCGAAAGAAGGATTACATTGACGAGTAAGGATAGTGTCTCTTTGGTCCAACTCTAGGTCACTTTTCATACAGCCAATATGAGTAACAAAGCTATTTACATACAGTGATATGTATCTCCATATAATCCTTATGTAGCTCGAACAGCCAACCCTACAATTCATTCCTTGGGCCAATCATCAACAAGGGTATTATTATATATCCTGTCAGAGCCTGAGGCCTCTCATAGTTCCAAGATCGTTTAGAGCTTAGTCAACACCACGGCTTCCTGTTTCCTTCGTCTCCAACCGACCTACACTTACTGAGCTACATACATATTCATGTCCATCTCGAGTGCTCACTCCCATCATATCCCGACCCTCAGGGCATCTAACTATGGCGTGGATTATCCAACAGTTGTTACTAATTTTGTTCATGGATTCCTGTAGTGGTAGATGATTATTGGCTATAATGCTTATGTCAGGAGTGCCACGAATCCTACTATTTGCTTCTTTCGTGCGAGGGGTAGATGTTGGCCTGCATACTTGGAAGAGTGGCTGCCTATTTTTTTTTTTTTTTTTTCTTTAAATTAAATTTCCAGAACCTTTCAACTTTGAACTTTTGCTTGCTCATACACACGAGGGGAATTTTTTTTTTTTTTTTTTTTTTTTTGCAAGGCTCCTCTATTTCAAATCTTGCTCCTCTTTCCTCTGGGCCGTGACGAGGGGGCCGTTGTTATATTATGCCAACCTCTTCAAATGATGATAAAATCAAATTGGAGCGCTTGGTGCGTAAGTATAGGCTCCAATTTTTAGGAGATGTACCTCGGAATGAATGGCCACAGGGTCATCATGAGACACTGTCAGCTGTTCAAGAGCTTGGGAGAAAGCAATTTGATTCCTATGCAGCGGAGAAGGCCGTCGTGGAGGATGAACCATGGAAGGTTGAAGTAAAGCGTCAAGCAAAATCCCTAATGGAACGGGCAAAACGCTGTCCTCGACGTAATGAGCAGACATGGAGGTCTGCTTGTGAACCGTATGTGCTTGCTCGTCTCACAGCGGATGTAGTTTGGTAAGTGATGACTGGATAATTTACGTTGTTCACTGGTAGCGGATGTTGACAGCTAGGCAGTAAGATGTGTCGAAAAAGGGTCTGGCGGGCGGAAATCGAGGCTTCAAGGGAAGATATGTCCAATACAGCCGAAGCTCTGCGTGCGCGACAACTGAAACGCGAACCTTGTCGATGCCCGCGACACGCAAGACAGCAGGATCCGTGAGTACCTCATCTAAGTGTAAATACATGTTTTGCAACTAACAGCGGCCTATAGCATGGAAGCTGTCGGGTTGAATCAAATATTCTGGCACCGGGAAGATGAACATGTGCAACATGACCCAGAAATCATTGCAGAATTTCCTAGGGTTCCAAAGGAGCCGGACGTAATTTTCGGCTTACGACATACTCGCAACCTCGAAAACCTGTTAAATGATGTAGCTCGGATTGGTAATCTACCAGACCAGGGCACAGCTCTGGTTCAAGACCTGCTAGGGCCACCACCACTTAGCCAGGATGGCGACCAGCTGAGCTTCCCATTTCTTATGGTGGAGGCAAAGTCTGGGAAGGCGGGTGAAAGCGATTGGCATTCAATTATGCTGCAGTCCGCTTTCCCGCTACGGACACTGTTGAATACACAAAGGATGCTGAAGGAGATTACAGGAAGTTTTTCTGGAGGAAAGACATCGCCATTGCTCTGGTTGTTAATGAACCGAGGGGAGGACTGGCGTGTATGTGCGGCATCCACGTTTATAAACCGGCGCGGTGTGCATGATGTGGTAGATTATGTATGTGCGCCCCCCCCCCAATAAAAAAATTTTTCCTTCGAGTGGCATGGAGCCTCTTGAAGCTTCATAGACCTAGTTGATGCCAACATCATTCTAGCGGATTTTTGACCTCTGGTCGGGCACGATCACGTCCCGAAACGGAGCTTTGCAGCTTTTACTGATTATCGACCATCTGTTTGACTGGGCGCGAGATATTTATCGGGAAGATATCCTGAGAGAGCTCCGCCAAATTGCCTCTGGGGACAACGATGCAGCCAGTATCATCCATCCAGACACTGATATTTATTCGACGATTACGATGCCACAACGGGAGAGTGCAAGTAATTCAGATAACACTCGTTCATTTTCCCAAGGTGTAAAGGCGTTTCAAGAGCTAGACTCGGCTTTTGGTATAGTCCGCCATGCCACCTTTATTGAGACGCTGTACCGTTGTTTATTCGTGACCCGTGATAATGTGGACACTATGCTCCGCTCAAACACGGTGCAAGATACCCGGCTTTTAGCTCAAGCCATCTTGAAAAAGCTAGCGTCGGGGGATTGTATCCTCGTGGATGGTGAAGCATCGTTGAATGCCCTTGAGGAAATTTGGACCGGACACTCCCGTACCACGCACTTCTATAGGCCCTACGAAACTAAATTCTATGCACTTATTACTTACGCTTACTATCTCATGCCAGATTTCCAAATGGTAAGGGAGCTTGTCGTCATTTCCGTTGCGCATGATGCACTCGATAGCTTGATTAAGGCGACGGGCTACAAACCACGAAAGGCGGCCGCCCTTTCCCCCCCAGATTTGCAAGAGTGTGATTCCGAGCTTTTGCGGACTATGATCACCAATGCCAAGGCAGGCACGACGCGTGGCACGCTTATTGCTGCCCTCACACGTGTTTCAGAGACAATCATTGGCCAAGGGTCTCTAATCTATAGGGAGCGCAATGATGGGATGACAAGAGACATCGTTCAATGCATCTATGAGAGGTTTAAACGAGGTCAAATGGAGCCGCAAGAGACATTTATCAGAGTTTCCAGCTCTTCAGACGAGACACACCTTCTTGAGTCTGGAGTCGACCGTTTTGGCCGTGGCAAAAACCTTATGGTATCTTCTTTTGGGTGTGTCCTCGTGCACGCCAAGGGCCACAATCATGATTCCGGAAGGGCTCGGCTGAGCCCTATAGCTGTTTTCTTTACCGAAGGACCCCCAGAAGTCCCCAAAATTTCAGCCTTGGGCACAGCAATTAAAGATGCCTATGAAAACTTTGATGTTTACCATACATCACGTATATACCGACCCATCAATGTTCGCAAACTAAAACCTCCCCAGAGGTCTCGCTGGAATATCGATAACTGTTATGGCTTATATAGCCTAGACTTTGCCTTTGTCAGCTGGATCAAGGCAACGCATTGCGCTGCCCCTTCACGGCAAGGGACATTGCGTGATAGTAGTTATGAAATATTTCAGCGCTGTCTTTTCCCATTTCAGGAGCCCGGTTACTTGTACAGGTATACCTACAGACGAGTATTCATCATTTACAAAAATGTCACTCGGGAAATCCGTTATTGGAGGTCGATTGCCCAACGCTGCCGCATAAACCAAAATATTGTATACTGCGCCCTATGCGGGGAAGAGCAAGATGCTCTCATTGACAACCTTTGTGAAAATTGTCAAGATATGCTCCTCCTTGAAAATTTTGGATTATCATGGTTCACCAGAGCTGTCCATGGCTTAAAGCCAATTGATTATGAGCCTTTCGAAAAGATTGGTGATTGGGAAGCAGGTATGGATCGTTTAGACTTGAAGGGCAAAGAATCTAGTGACATCAACCTTAAGTTTGAAAGGTACTTAAGTATCTATGAAAATTTAGATTTGGAGTTTAATGACTTGAGGCAATTACTGAGAGAAACAGTGAAGTTTGATAGGCTCTATCATAGCATCCAATGGCCACAATTTAGGAAACGGAAGAGGAGTTCTAATGATGCGTCTAGCAATGCCTCAGATAGTCCATCAGAGACTTCCAAGTTATCCCCATCCTTGCCTCCTGGACTACTTTAGGGACTTTATGCTGATAAAAGAGGATAATTTTTTTTGGTATCTTAGTTCTCTTGTCTCTTAAGCCTGGTGGAATACTAGAGTACCTATAGAAAGACAAGCAGATAAACGAAACTATACAGTACACTCTCTAAATGAACTATAAACTGTCCTCCCTCGTACGTAATTCCCGTTTCCCCCGGACAACTCCCCCCCTTGTTATTAAGATTTTCCTAGATATGCTGTCGAAGACGTCCCGAAATGCATATAGAAAGGCCGGACGGCGGGGGGGGGGGGGGCATAAAGGACTACTTAGAGGCCTGCCCGCCGACTCTTTGATTTGACTCGTCTGATTTTGCCATGTATTATTATTCTACACTCGTTTCCGTGATATGAGCTTCATATATATTGTCTTTCATATAGGTAATATATATGTGTGTATGTATCTTTTACGTAGACTTTATATAAATTTTTATTTCCTTTCCCCTTCTTACATGTATAATTTTGGAAATAATTTTAGAGTTGTAAGGTAGGTAGTATTTCCAAGACTCTTTACCTGCCTACTATTTAGAATCTAGAATGGATATCTCTCTAAAGAGTTCACTGCTCCCTCCATCTTACAAAGTACTTATAGAGTAGAGTATCAAGAAGATACCTAGGTAGGGGAACTATAGGTCGCAATTTTATCATTGGTCTGGTTCATACGAATCTCATAACTTGACTAATGTTATAGATAGCAGAGCATGAAATGGAAAAGCAGCTGTGACAACATCGGATGGTAAAAGCCTAGCCGTAATAAGAAAAAAAAGGATTCCTGGGTACCTAGTCTTACTTGCTGCGCTGACTACACTGTTAGGGGCTGGTAGTTGGGTAGATGAGAATGGTTGGTGGGAAATAGGGACGGAGAAGACCACTGAAGATGGATGCTTGATGCTTGTTGGACCCAGGGTGGCTTGGCGGGACGATCTCATGTATATATAGGAACTGGCAGCGCTAAAGACGTGAGGGGAAAAAAAGAAAAGGATCTTCCCAAGAGGCCTGCCTCTCTTATCTCTTGGTAGGTAAAAGGCTCCCAACAGCCGAAAGTCAAATGAAAACAACCCTCCCCCCCCACTCCCCTAGGTTTAATCTATGAAGCTTTCGCCCGGTTTCTTGTTCATACCAACAAGTAGGGGGTGGCTTAGACTGCCAAGTATTCGTTTTAAACCAACTTGCTGCGGATATCAACTCCCAACCAGATCTGTCGGATAGATTCAGGCGCCCAACTAGCCGATGAGATCATAGTGCCAAGCAAAACACAGGTGACGCGCCCATCAGCACAAAGATACAGCTCATTTTACCCCCCCCCCCCAGGTAAGGGATAAAAAAAAAAGAAAGGAAAACCTCTTGGTTCACGGAGGGGGGCTCGGGTTCATTAATGTGCGTCGTTCACAATGCCTGGTGTCCCTACAAGTCGAGGGTGTGAGGCTTGTCGCAAGCAGAAGAAAAAGGTAGGGTAATTTAGAATCCCACTCGGGAGAACATGCCACTAAACTCCTAAAGTGCGACCAGCTTAAACCTGCCTGTACGCGCTGTGCTCGGCTTCGCATTCCTTGTATTGGGTCCGGTCAGAGAAGATATAAATTTAAGTCGGGATTTACCTTCACAAAGGACCAAGGTGCTACAATTGTGGTGACCGCCGTACCACGAGCCCCAAGTAGTGAAACCGATGAAATCGCGGCCGCCTTCGTCGAGGTTCTCCAGATCAAGGATGTGCGATATGATGTGACATGGTATGGCCCCTTCCTGGAGAGTCTCCCCGAGCGCATTGGAAAGAGTCCCGCTTTGGATGCGGCGATTAGTTCCCTCACATGTGCGGTCACCTCACTTCGAACACGTCAACAATCCCCAGAAGTCATTCGCCGCTATGTCAACGGGTTGGCGGCCTTGAGGACTTGCTTGAATGATCCAATTCAGACACGATCTGTGCATACTGTGTGTGCCATTTACCTATTGATGGTCTGTCAGGTTAGTTTGGAATTGCCTGACAGCCTATAGAAGGGAAGGGCAAAATGTAGACTGATTGTGTCAGAGCTGGATTGGAAGACCTGAGGATCAATTTGCAGATCATTCCCAGATCCTCACTCACATTCTGAACAACTCAGTGGTGCAAGGCTGGAAAGGTAAATTTGAGGAAGAGATGATTTTTTCGCTTAGTATGCCTGTGGTAAGACAGAACCCACGCCTGCTACCATCCCATGCGCAAATCGAACAGCTGGCCAGCTGGCTGATCATTTACCCTCCACATTTCAGGTCTTTCATAGCATCATAAACCCGGGTATCCCTTTGGGTCCCTGGTTTTGGTCCCTGGTGCAACGTTACAAACCTGTATCACCCGTCTTCAACAGCCAGGGAAATCGTATCCCCACGCTGAACTTTTACACGCTCGCACAGATCACACAGTGGGTTCGTAACCCTGCATTACATTTTTTGGATATTGCAGCCATGTACCACCAGCTTCTAGCGGACTGCATAGCGATCCGTGCCATTCTCGATGCCATCGCGGAACGAGTCGCAGCAGGGATGGCCTTCACGACAACTCGGCCATCCACCCACCCACAGGCAGCGTACTCCATGGTCATCTGTGTAACCCTCATTCTGAACCGGATTCAGCGTGTGTTTGACCCAGACAGTGTCATATTAGCGGAAGAGTCAGCGGAGCTGGTGAACGAAGCGATCTTTCTCGCAAACACTGCTAATCAATTCCGGCCCTTGGGTGCCTGTTTTATGCCAGTGACGCTTGCGATAGCATGGACGGCTGCAGATAACACCCCGGTAAAAAGTCGGTTGGAGGAAATCTTGTTGGGATATGAATCCGACTTTACAGCGACCAGGTGGTTAGATACATGCCGATGGATGGAAAAAAGGTTCGATGAATGGCGGATCCATCAGCCTGAGCTATTCATATCAGATAGTATCTAATCCAAAAATATATTAATCAATCATCATAACAGCTCAATCGATAGAACTTTTTTTTGGGGGGGTGCTTTGGAAGGGACGAAAAGCAGTTACTATCGGTCTATAAGAGGGCAGGTCAAAAATCGACTATGGTACGCCGTCTTAGACCATCGAAAGGGAATT
The DNA here is from genome assembly GCA_027569155.1 of Aspergillus haitiensis. Classification (NCBI taxonomy): domain Eukaryota; kingdom Fungi; phylum Ascomycota; class Eurotiomycetes; order Eurotiales; family Aspergillaceae; genus Aspergillus; species Aspergillus haitiensis. The sequence continues at coordinate 748,158 of JAPDEO010000005.1, read as the reverse complement.
GTTCTAGAGTACTCGATAGCAGCTAGACTACAAGCTACCTATCCCCAGGGGCAGGTATAGGTGGCCAAACATAGTCAAACAAGCCTAACTCACCCATCAACTATAAGTTACTGAGAATACGTCTCGGCGAACATAGAACTTCTGGCTTTCTCTTGTGGTGCATGAACCTATAATTTTGAGGGGGGTAATAATTCCTTTCTGCTAGGGAAGGGATCTAGGAAGTTGTATTCAACGCAGCCCCTCTATGCCAAAATGTGAGAAGTATATGATAATTAGGACTGTTTAAGACTCTGTTGCTCTATGAAGACACGGCGCCTGGTGGTGGCTTTGGACCTGTTGCTTGATAACAATATCCGGATTTTGCTATGACTGTCCCAAGCCCTGCGTGGACCTCCACCTGGAATGGTTTGAAAGGTAACCTTTCACCATCAACACTAATGTAACTTTCGCGGCCTCGAGGAACAAGTCGATAGGCGGCCACCTTGCGGACAACAACATTGGCATGATGGAAGAAGGCGTTGTCCTCTGATACACTCAATGAGACTTTGAGGGAAGGGATGAATCCGATAGCTCCATCTACCGTAATGATATCCAGCAGGCCATCATTTGGTAGCGCGGCGGGGAAAAAGTTCGCATCTTTGGACACAATAGCCATGTTGCCTGCAAAGAAAGTTCCCAATGTCTCTGCAGGAATAACCTCCCAGTCATTGGCAAGGTCATCCAAAACTGTGCCGTATGTAAGCTCGGGGAGACCCACAGACTCCCCATCCAGCAAGCAACCTGAGTGTTGTCGTTCTCTTAGATACGAGTGGTACTCTCTACTAATCTTGTCCTTGTCATCAGTCACAACTTTCATAGCAAGATCACACGGAAAATTCACGCGCGAGTTCACTAGGCAGTCAAGAACTCCCAAAAAGAAACGAGAATCCCCCATCCAACGCAAATTTTCAGTTCCCAGATCCGAGTGCGCAATCAGGCCAAATGACTGTGAAAGAAAGGATAAGATGCGGTTTTCGCCCTGTGTGATGGAAGCGAGATCTAGCGACATACGATGGCCCTTCACAATCGCTAGAGCTGACAGCGCTGCATTATCTGTGCCGTAAAGATTCCACGCCATGGCGTTTCCGGAGCCACAGGGTATCATCGCAACCGCTAGGCTTCTCAGGGCCTCTCCTGCATTCGATTTCCGGGCCAGCCCATTGAAAACTTCATGGGGCAGGCCATCACCAGAGCAGCAGACAATGGCGTCATACGAGTCGACAACGATCTTCTCTGCGATATCCGATGCATGGCCCCTATACTTTGTCGCCTCTAAATCTATGTGGCAGTGCGCGGATGCAAAGATTGGTTCAGCAAGCTTTTTGAAGATCTCCATCGCGGCCCCTCGTCGGGGAAACGGGTTAACGAGCACCTTGAGTCGCTTGTACCTTTGGGCGTCACCATAGGCTCGATCTAGCAGATTTGAGATCCATGATTCAACCGCCAGTTTCTCATCTAGGATGATGGGATATTGCAGTGCATTGACAGATATGTTACTGAGGTTGGCGGTCTCGACATATGTTATTGTCAAGGTTGCGGCCGCCCACTCGATTTGTGCATCAAGGACATTGTACAGGGGAATGGAGTCCCCTGCGGTAGATTCTAAAACTAACCATCAGGAAATTGATAATCACAGTAAATGAATGTAATGAGAGGATATACCTGAAGTCCTCCTTAACCCACAACATGACGGTTGATGTCTTGATCCGTGGCTTTTATCTGGATCAAGTTAACTGTTGAAATAATTTGGAGAGGCTGGGCTCGGTCACCAACTGGGGACTTTGAGGACTTCCCCATCTATAATCAGGGAAGTCGATTGAGAGAGCTTCAAGGTTTGGTTTACCATCGCGCTCTAGCTTTAAGAATAGTGGCTGATGGGATTGCGGATTGTCAAGGAGAGAGAGGGAGAGGGAGCCTGTGGAGATGACCTTTTGGAGGTTGGAGCATTATGATTGGGCGAAAGAACTTTAAATACCTTGAGAATTCCTCGGTATGCCGTCCGTATTTACTCCCGTATTCCTCTCGAATGATTTGTTATGAGATGTATTTAAAATTAATCCCGTGTATTTGGGCGGTATGATACTTGTTTATTGATTAAAATAGGGGGCGGGAGTGGTTACCCATGGCTGGGGAATCTTCCAAGTTTACTTCTTCACTATTGGCTAATTTATGATTGAGCTGTAGCTTATTTGCAACTGTCCGAGTCCGGATCTAAAACACTCCCAGCGGAACCAGCCAGCATACCTTAGGTACCTTCGGTAGGTAGTACACCACCACAGTTCCCCCCAACGCCGCCAGTCAACTTATCGGATAAAGGGGATAGGAGAACTTCGGATATTATATTTAAGAAGACAATCAGTGGCTACTACATAAACATTTGACACGAAAAATTTTCATTCAGGGTTCTAGCTTTTGTGTGATAGCTAGTTATATATATATATATCAAAGGGGGAAGTAGGTCCCGTGAACAGATACCATTCTTGAGTTTTGCAAACCTAGATTCCCGACATTAAGTACAGTAGAAGACACAATCGATTCCTCCACCTTCAAACAGATTTCTTGGGCTCCGGTGACTGCCTTGATACTTGTAAACAGATCATTAATATTGCGTAAAGTACCCTACATCACCCTGTAAAGTTCTGCTGAAGCACTGCTCTGCTAAGGATAAGCATTAGGAAACTAGAGTCTCCTAGAACCATAATAATGCCTTCTGCATGATGTGCTGCCACAAATGTAGGTTCAGATGTCACAATTATTGACTCTTGTTTTTTGATTAACTTCGGTGCAATTACTGCGATCGAACGAATCTCAAGTTCCGATTTATGACTGTTTGCTCCCGTTCTAGTAGTTAGTTAACAAGAAAGGTTATTAGATAATCTGGAAATCATTTCACAGAGAGACTCTTAGAAAGTCCCATTTCACTTTTTGCCTGCTGCTAGAATTCACTCTTGGAATCATCTAGTACAATTCAAGGAATTAAATAGCCTTCCAGCTCGAGCGCAAACAATTAGGGTCATTAGTGTGAGCTCTGTATAGAATGAGACGTATTCAGGTGTCACAGCAGGTCAAAATCTGTCAGTGAAGAAGTAGGTTATTACTACAGTTCCGGTTTTAGCTATATCCACAGTATGTGTACAAATATGTAGCTGGGACATTCCCAAAGATGCATAGATTAAAATTAACTCTGAAAGCTAGGAAGTTTTCATACTAATGACTGTAGGAGATCTTCCACAGCTTCCTGGGGGGGATGTGGATGTAATTTTTTCATATACAGGAACACGTGCAGGAATGTACTGTGAAGATTCTACAACGGCTGTTTATCTATAAAATGACTTCACTTCTCAGAAAGTCGCATTTTCTGCCCCATTATCCGCCAAGGAAATGAAGCAAGGAAAAGAAAAACATGAAACTGGAGAATCGGATTCGGTAGAGTATCCGGTTTTAAGTTCAGGAAATCTTCCAGAGAGCCGGTTAATAGGTTAATGTAGAATATCTGCGGTTCGAATTCAAGCGACATAAGGACTGAGCGAAATACAAGCTGGGATCTGCATGATCACGAGAGGGACGAATGCCTACCTAGGTAGTGAGTGGAACCTAGGTAGTGAGTGGATAACCCCGGTCGATGGCGCTTGTGCTAACGTTAGCTGGCGATGATCCCGCTGCAGAACGTTATTATCGATCCCCATGTTACCGGCAATCCTACAAGAGACAGCATCCGCATCCGTGTCCGAGAAGGCAAAATCGCGGCCAGGGCAAGAAACCCATGCACTACGATGCTGATCCCCGGAGTACCCCGCTGTACAGCTCGGCAGCATCTGAGCCTAGGCACTTGACATGTTGGTTGTGGTGCCGGGTGTTTCATCGTGCTTTTATCCGGATTTGGAGTTAGTTAGCAGGTCGATCTTCATGCTACGACCATGATTCAATGATTCTCGCACCCATGTCCTGATTGGAATAGGGTATATAAATAAGTCCGGCTGCGGATATGTTGACGTCTCGTTTGTCCTTGCGGGAATACCCATCTACTCTTTTGTCTTTTTAGGGAGGCTTCTTCAAAATGAAACTTTCCAACACCAAAGCTGGTCGTGTGTCGTCGGGCATCTTCTTGCTCATATCAGTCCCAGGGGTCCTGGCCCAGTGCGCACTTCCGTCCACATACAGCTGGACCTCGACTGATGCGCTCGCGGAGCCGCAGTCAGGGTGGGCCTCGCTCAAGGATTTCACCCATGTCAACTACAATGGCCAGCACCTGGTGTACGCTTCAAACTACGGCACCGCATGGGGCTCGATGAACTTTGGCCTCTTCTCGGACTGGTCGGACATGGCATCAGCAAGCCAGAATGCGATGTCCTCGGGCACCGTTGCACCTACACTCTTTTACTTTGAGCCCAAGGACATCTGGGTTCTGGCCTATCAATGGGGATCTACGGCCTTTTCGTACCGCACGTCAAGCGACCCCACCAATGCCAATGGCTGGTCATCGCCACAGGCGCTCTTCTCTGGCACCATCAGCAACTCCGGCACTGGGCCCATCGACCAGACCGTCATTGGTGATAGTACCCATATGTACCTGTTCTTTGCAGGCGACAACGGAAGCATCTACCGAGCCAGCATGCCCATCGAAGATTTTCCCGGCGACTTCGGTACCGAGTCCGAGATCATCATGAGCGATACGAGCAATAACCTCTTTGAAGCAGTCCAGGTCTACACCGTCGACGGCCAGAACCAATACTTGATGATTGTCGAGGCTATTGGAGCCAACGGGCGGTATTTCCGCTCCTTCACGGCTGACAGTCTCGATGGTGCGTGGACCGCGCAGGCCGCCACTGAAAGCCAGCCCTTTGCCGGCAAGGCCAATAGCGGTGCCACCTGGACCAACGACATCAGCCATGGCGACTTGATTCGCAGCAACCCCGACCAGACGATGACCATCGATCCTTGCAACCTGCAGCTGCTGTACCAGGGCCGTGACCCCAGCTCCGGTGGGGACTATAACACACTGCCTTACCGCCCCGGCGTGTTGACCCTGCAGACCTAGATCATGGAGTGTGTAGCACTGTGGTTGGTATCCGGCTCAGATGAAGACATGTGGTTGAGGGAGTGGAAGTTGGTGCATAAGCTAGGCTTCTGAATGTGTTTGGTTGGTTGGCAAGGGAGCACTACTACGGAAAATGTATGGAATGAAAGCTCAAATCCATGGTTCTGAGCGTTTCTGAATAAGATCCAAACCGAATATGTAGTATCAATGGCAATGTTTCGCAATATTGCAAACCTCAAGTCTCAAGTGTAGTGTATAGATGTGAGCATAAATGGACCCATCATCCACCGTCAACTAACGGGGTACAAATGTGGTCACTGGCGCAACGCTTTCACCAACGCCATAACATGCGGTGCCAAACATCCATTTCCCCATTGAGCTCAACTGCCCCCCTCCTCCCTGCTGGATAATTAGCTCCTACACAATGGCCTAAATACCCATTCAACCGACCTCTTATAAAAAGCTTTTTTTTTTACCCATCCCGCTAACTTCCGGATCCACGAAAAGGAATAACAACCCAGGCATATAGCAATTTTCCCGGTCTGATCGTCCGAAGATCTACAGATCGGATTACTCTCCAGAGGAGCAAGGAGCAGGATTATCAATCTTATGTGCCCTTCCGGCGGGGCAACCCCAATGTCAAAGACGTTATTACCATGCCGGATGAAAGGTGGGAGTGTAGTGGAGAATCAAGGAAAAAAAAAAAAAAATGAAAGGACTTCCCGGTTTCAGTTCGGGACGTAAGAAGTCTCAGATGCTTATTCCGCGCCGAAAGGAGTCCCACATATCGTGGAAAAAAAACCTCGCGGATCTGTCGAGAATACAAATACCTATGTATTGCCAGCCAGCCATTCTTATCCAAGATACATGCCTAAGGGTAGGTACACTTAACTTAGGATCTCACAAAGTTCTCCATCCAGCTGCTACGCTACTTAGACTATATTCCATATCCCACCCACTTAACCACTGAAAAGATGGTCTCCTTCTCTCGGGTCGCATGCGGTGCCCTTCTGGCCACGGCTGTCTCTTCCACGGTCATCAGTCGACAAGCCGCAGCGAGCATCAATGATGCCTTTACCGCTGCGGGCAAAAGTTACTTTGGTACTTGCTCTGACCAGACGCTGCTGCAGAACGCCCAGAATGCGGCTATCATTGCTGCTGATTTTGGCCAACTGACTCCGGAGAATAGCATGAAGTGGGATGCAACCGAGCGTATGTACCTTTTTTTTTTCACTTTTCGACCCAATGTTGGGCTTTCCCTTTCTTTGCCTCCAAACACTGACAGTAGACAGCCTCCCAGGGTAGTTTCAGCTTCACCGGCTCCGATTACCTGGTAAGTTTTGTTCCCTCTAGCTGCTGTCAGCCGTCAACTAAGATTCTCTAGGTCAATTATGCCCAGGAAAACGGAAAATTGGTCCGTGGACACACGCTTGGTAAGAGAGAAAGAAAAACTGCCCAGATACGCGAGTGGATTGCGTTTCAACCGAGACGTGACTGATATGGCCTACCTAGTCTGGCACTCTCAACTGCCGTCATGGGTGTCCAGCATCAGTGATGCCGACACTCTGACAAACGTGATGACCAACCATATCACTACGGTTATGTCACAGTACAAGGGCAAGATATATGCTTGGGTAAAGGATGTCCAAAGCCCGAGCCAGGAGTCTCCCATGTTGACTAGGTACAGGATGTCGTCAATGAGATATTTGACGAGGATGGCACGCTGCGAGACAGTGTCTTCTCCAATGTGCTTGGCGAGGACTTTGTCCGGATTGCCTTTGAGACGGCTCGTGCGGCTGACCCGGACGCAAGACTCTACATCAATGACTACAAGTACGTCACTGTTTCAATGGAAAAATACATAATTCGCATAACTGAAAGCCACGGGAATATAGTCTAGACGACGCCTCCTATGCCAAGACCCAAGGCATGGTCAGCAAGGTCACCGAATGGATTGCAGCAGGGATTCCCATTGACGGCATTGGTTAGTTTTTTCCGTCTATTTTTTTAATCAAGATTATCCAACCTCTATACTCACAGTCTCCCCAGGCTCCCAGTCACACTACAGGTGCGTGGTTCCGGCGCGTTCTAAGAGGGATAGTTAGTAGAGTAGATGCTAATCTGGCCGGGGTTTTAGCTCCGGAGGCTGGCCGACGTCTGGTGCCCAAGCTGCGCTGGAGGCCCTTGCATCCACTGGCGTGTCAGAAGTTGCTGTCACAGAGCTTGACATTGCGGGGGCGAGCGCAGATGATTATGTGAATGTGAGCATGGGGCGCTGAACCGTTGAGTTCAGACTACTGTTGTTCTTCCGTGTTGCTGACGAGCTTAGGTGGTGAACGCCTGCTTGAATGTCGCAAGCTGCATTGGTATAACCGTCTGGGGCGTGTCTGACAAGGTATAGTATTTCCGAGCACCTACAGGAGGGAGTTCAATCACAGTGAAGACTTACTGGGTATTCTACCTAGGATTCTTGGCGCTCGGGCGAATCGCCCCTGCTTTTCGACAGTAACTACCAGGCCAAGGACGCTTACAATGCCATTATTGATGCGCTTTGAGTCGACCTACCGGGTATGTTGGAGGATTGGAGGATTGGAGAATGGGGTCATCGTTACGGGTGTCTGACTTACTCTGTTGAATAAGATAAATTGATCGTTCTGCAATATGTATATCGGCCCTCCCAATGGTTTTGTGCGGTTGGTAGACGGGATGGTAGGTGCAAATAATAGGTAGACATAGGTAGCACCTGGCAACGAGCGCCTTTATTGGTCTCATCACCTGAAGTAATGATGACAGTTCCAGGAGGAAACTTGATAGTCCCTGCTTTTTGTAATGAACTCGTGGCTCTGTTAACCTGTTAACAACAAATGTCTTGTAGACAAGGAATACTCCTGTTGTTGGGAGACAACATGTTACTTATTGAGGTATGTATCAAATTGTATCCTTTTTTTTTTTTGACTATTAGTACCCACATATGTAATATATCTCCCTAGTTGTGCGAAGCAGGTCCAGCATGGAGAACCGAGATATCGTCTTCTCCCAATTCCTTTGTATGGCTAAAAGTAGCCCGGCCAGCTGGGGAGATCAGTTCAGCCGAAATATTTCTCGTTTACAATACAATTGGAGAAACCCAGCAAAAGCAAACAATCGAAGCTCCTAACTATGCCACCACTTACACTTTAGCATCAATCTACCTATCTTTCATGCGTTGAATCGGAGTTTGGAACACCATACACCACTGGCACTCTATGAAACTTAGCTTCATTCACTGCCTCCCCCTTTAGCAGCAAATTACACCTTGCAGAACATGTTGCAGGGCGCAGGGGTTTATAGCCTCCACGACAAAGACAGCAAGTTTCCGCGGGGTGTCAATTTATTTACATTCCCTGCGGGGTTGTTGAAGAGGAGACCCATTCAGCCGGGAATCCGGGTATTATTTTGTCAAGTTGGTTGTTGGAAAATACATGAGTACAGTCGCTCTGATGTTCAAATTTGACTTAATCCAGACGATGTATGACACAACTTGGTGCTCAGCATCGGTCGGCTGTGAATTTGCCGAACAAATGCCGAGAGTGCTTGGTTGGAAACCAGCATAGATCCATCAATAGGGGGCCCGTCAATTGAGGCTAAATTCACCCTTATTCTCCATCCTTGACAAGTAATTAAGTTAGCGGTAGTGACGATCAGGATTTAGGGCGTGACCTTAAGCAAAAGTACAACCAGGCCTCGCGCGAGACAGCCAGCTTCGTGAAGTTGCCTTTTTGCAGAGGGCTGTGGTAAAAGGAGCTAGCTGGTAGTGGTACAATTTGCTAACCTCTCGCCTTCGTAACGAAGGTGGACATCACATGAATGATCTCCGAAGTTTGCAACTAGAGGTTTCGCACCTCAAGATGTCATGAATTTTGGAGAGAGAGAACCTCAATCCACTATATATCTAGCCCAATCTGACGGGGCAGGAGCTAAGACACAAGAAAGTATCATTTAAGATGAGCCCATAGTTTATTTGCCAATGGAGGGACTAATAATATACGAATTTAGAGCAGCCAAAGATGGAGAAGCAGAGGCGGTGGGCAAAGGCAGTATAAGTGAGATGTCGTCACTGTTGTTGCACCTCATTACTAATCAGAACCCCTCATTCCCTTGGCCAGTTTCTACTTTTCACCCATCAAGCAATCTTCCTAGGCTGAGGCAAATACATCAGTGAGATCGCTATGGCGGCAGGCGGGAAACTAACAATATCCATCGATCGAGGTGGCACATTCACTGACGTCCACGCCATTGTTCCCGGTCGTCCAGATATCATCCTCAAGCTGCTTTCTGTTGACCCCGCACACTACCAAGATGCACCAACAGAAGGTGTCCGTCAGGTTCTGGAGTTGGTGACGGGCAAACCACACCCTAGAGGGAAGCCTTTGGAAATGGATCATATTGGCTGTTTGCGAATGGGGACAACGGTTGCCACCAATGCCTTACTTGAGAGGAAAGGTGCCCGGTCTGTGCTTCTTACAACCAAGGGGTTCCGGGATTTGCTGAAAATCGGAGACCAATCCCGTCCAAATATCTTCGACTTGTCCATGGCCCGGCCGGGCGTACTGCCAGAGGGTGTGGTAGAAGTTGATGAGAGAGTGGTTCCCTGCCACCCTTTAGCCGATAAGGATTGTTTTGCCGGTGCTAGACTTGTCGAGGGTGTCACCGGGGAAAAGTTCCGTGTGGTCAAAGAATTGGAAATCGAGAAAGTCCGCTCGGAGCTCCAGCGCTTGAAGGAGCAAGGCTTTCAGTCGTTGTCCGTGGCTCTTGTGCATTCTTTTGCGTATCCGGAGCACGAGCGCCTGATTGGAGAGCTAGCTGAGAGCATGGGCTTTTCTGTTACATTGTCTTCGAAGCTTCAGCCCATGATCAAAATTGTGCCCCGAGGCATGTCAGCTGCGGCCGATGCCTATCTCACTCCCGTAATCAAAACCTATATCGATTCCATTTCCTCTAGCTTTGAAGGGGGGCTTGCGAACCAGCGTGCTTGTAGATTTGAGTTCATGCAGTCGGACGGTGGCTTAGTGGACTTTCGCAAATTCAGTGGCTTAAAGGCCATCCTCTCCGGTCCAGCTGCTGGTGTCGTGGGTTTTGCTGCGACTAGCTGGGACCCAATAGAGAAGACACCAGTCATCGGGTTTGACATGGGTGGCACATCTACTGATGTCTCACGCTTCGATGGCCACCTTGAGCATGTCTTTGGATCTAAAGTTGCAGGGGTGCTTATTCAATCCCCTCAGCTTGATATCAATACTGTTGCCGCCGGAGGAGGCTCGATCTTGAACTGGCGCAATGGCTTGTTTTATGTCGGCCCCGAGTCGGCCTCCGCTCATCCTGGTCCTGCTTGCTATCGTAAGGGTGGTCCGCTGACTGTCACAGACGCAAACCTCTTTCTGGGGCGTCTGATGCCTGAGTTCTTCCCTCACATTTTCGGCCCCAACGAAGACCAGCCTCTCGATCTTGAGGTTACTACTCGTCTCTTCAATGAACTGACACAGACTGTCAATAAGGAGCGAAGGGAGCAAAAACAATCAGAGTACACTGCGGAAGAAGTTGCTCTTGGGTTTTTAAAGGTCGCAGATGAATCGATGGCCCGTCCGATCCGTAACCTCACAGAAGCCCGGGGGTATGAAACCGCTTCTCACCATCTTGCCTGCTTTGGAGGCGCGGGGGGTCAGCATGCCTGCTCTGTTGCGGCGTCTTTGGGTATTTCACGTATTATAATTCACAAGTACTCATCCGTATTATCAGCGTACGGTCTTGCTTTGGCCGAGGTAGTTAAGGAGTCCCAGGAACCCGTATCAACCCAGTATCAGTCCTCGAAAGCCTATCTTGACAATAAACTTGGCGAGTTAACGAAGGCTGCTACTGCAGACATGGCTGAACAAGGCTTTTCGGCAGACCAAGTCCGACATGAACGTTATTTGAACATGCGCTACGATGGATCCGATACCAGTTTAATGATTTTGGAGTCTGACGACGATTCCGGTTTCCTCGAGCAGTTCCGTATTCGCCATCGACGAGAGTTTGGCTTCAACTCTGATCGTCCTGTGCTAGTAGATGATGTCCGTGTTCGCTCAATTGCCTCATCACAGGTGCGGACGGAGAAAAGCCCTCTTGTGCAACTACGGGAAGTTTCAATGCGCGATATCACTTGTCCTCCAGATCATGCAACCGAAACCTATTTCGACGGGTTCTCTGAGAGAATTGACACCCCGGTTTACCTCCTTGATAAGCTTGATAAGAGCTCTCGCATCCATGGACCGGCTATTATTATTGATAAAACCCAAACGATCGTGGTCGCACCGAACGCGGTAGCGAACATCTTGGAAACATGCATTGTCATTGACTTGAAAGAAACCAAGTCGCCCTCTCATATTGAAGGGGTATCTTCGGAGATTGATACTATTCGACTTAGTATATTTGGTCATAGATTCATGTCGATTGCCGAGCAAATGGGCAGAACACTTCAAAAGACCTCCGTATCGACTAACATCAAAGAGCGCTTAGATTTCTCCTGTGCTCTGTTTTCTCCTGATGGCGGCCTTGTCGCCAACGCACCTCATGTACCTGTACACCTGGGTTCCATGCAGTTTGCAGTTCGTTACCAGCATCAAAAGTGGCTGGGCAACCTGAAGGATGGCGATGTATTGGTGGCCAATCACCCGAGCTGCGGAGGAACCCATTTACCTGATATCACGGTATATATAGAACCCCCCTTCCCCGTCCCCCTTCCCAAAAAAATACAATACCCTTTATCTCATATCATTATCACAGGTGATCACACCGGTTTTTGACCGTCCGGGTGGCAGTGAAATTATGTTCTATGTGGCATCCCGTGGGCACCATGCGGACATAGGTGGAATTCTCCCTGGATCAATGCCTCCAAAATCCACAGAACTTTGGCAAGAAGGTGCTGCTATAGAAGGCGACAAGGTGGTGAGCAATGGCGTCTTTGACGAGGAGCGAATGATCGAATTATTGGTTCACAAGCCTGCCCAGTACCCAGGCTGCTCAGGTGCCCGATGTATCAGCGACAATCTCTCAGATCTCAAGGCCCAAATTGCTGCCAATACCCGTGGCATATCTTTGATCCAAGCGCTGTTCGCTGAATACGGCGTTGAAACCGTCCAAAAATACATGTATGCCATCCAAGCGACAGCGGAGACAGCCGTACGCAACCTTCTTAAGGACCTTCACCATCGATTCGGTGGAAAGCCATTACAAGCCGTCGACTACATGGACGATGGAACCCCCATCAAACTGAAAGTAACTATCAATGGATCTGATGGCTCTGCCATTTTCGATTTCGATGGCACCGGCCCTCAAGTCTATGGAGGCTGGAACGCGCCACTTGCAATCACCCACTCCGCCATCATCTACTGCCTCCGTTGCATGATCAATGCCGATATGCCTCTCAATCAAGGCTGCCTTGCTCCGATTGACATCCGCGTACCTTCCCCTAGCATTCTTTCCCCTACCAAGACTGCTGCCGTCGTTGGTGGCAACGTTGTGACGTCGCAACGCATCACCGATGTCGTTCTCAAGGCTTTCCGCGCATGTGCGGCGTCCCAGGGGTGCTGCAACAATCTCACTTTCGGTAAAAACTCCAAAACAGACCCTGAAACTGGCGCCGTAACCCCCGGGTTCGGTTACTACGAAACAATCGCAGGTGGCAGCGGTGCCGGTCCAACCTGGACAGGCGAGTCTGGTATCCATGTCCACATGACCAACACGCGAATTACGGATCCCGAAATCCTAGAAAAACGATACCCAACTCTCCTCCGCCAGTTTACGCTCCGGCCGGGCTCCGGTGGAGAGGGCCTTCACCCGGGAGGTGATGGCGTCATTCGCGATATCGAGTTCCTATCCCCAATGGAATGCTCAATTCTTTCCGAGCGCCGTGTCCATCGGCCATACGGACTAGAAGGAGGTGAAGATGCGGAGTGTGGGCTCAATTTGTGGATTTCAAAGGACCCTGAGACGGGCGAAGATCATACGGTTAACATCGGTGGGAAGAATACAGTGTCGGTGAAGACCCACGACCGTGTTATTATCATGACAGCTGGTGGCGGTGGCTGGGGAGCTGTAGAGCCATCTCCATAGACATATGCAGAATCTTCCTATTGGATATTCATATATATAGGGGTAGAGAGAGAGAAATATCTTTATTGCATTGTCTCTAACTGGTCGTTCCTATAAAGAGCTACTTAATTCATCCCTCACTGGTGTACTCACAGGGAGGGGGGGTTTTCATCGTCTGCACTTAGTGCCTTAACATAATAACCCTTGCCCATTATCTAATACTATTTGTACTAAGTTGTGTTAAATGATTGTTGAATTTATGTAAGCCCAACTGCGTCAAGCCTAATCGACTAAACCGGCAGGAAGTAGCGACACATAATCCAATGGAGCCGGTTCAACGCCGTCAGGTTTGCCCACAATCTTCAAGGTATCTCCACGTTTAACCCGGATATTATGGAAAGTAATTCGAGTGGCGGAATGCCCATCCAGGTATATGGACGGAGTATGGCCGAATTTTATATCCCCCTTCCATTGACCGACAACTCTATTGTTCAAATAGATAGTGTATTGAGAAACACCCCCATATTGATCATAGTAGTTAACAGCCAGGTCGTACACCCCAGAGGGAAATTTAACTTTGGTTTGTGCTGTGCCGGTGGTTGAGTTTGTTGCGGTGACAATAGCCATGGCATTTGATGCTGTCTCGAAGGGTTGAACCGCGTACGGAACATACCCACTAAGCTGCATGTCCTCTGCCTCAATCCGCCATGGGTGATGGCCAACTCGTTTCGCTTCATCGGGTATTCCGGAAAGATTGTGGTAGAAATCGTTGATAGCGTCTCGCCAAACGATGGAATGACCTGCCTGATAGACAAGTCGTTCGCGCGTCTCAGCAAAACGCTGGCTGTCGATTTTCCGGGAAAGCGCATCCCACTGGGGCACAAACTTTTGAACAGCGGCTGCTCCAGCATAGTGAGCATCATAGAAATGCTGAATGACCGTCTTACCGGAGTGCAAACGGTGCGTATAGGGCACATGGTGGAACCATAGCACAAGGTTGTCTGGAGTCGACTCGAGCTTTTCGAACCTGGTGGCTACCTCAGGAGGGTACTGGCCGCTAAACCCGGTTCCATTCCGAACCGTTCGATCCATACCAAGGGACACACCGTCTGCGCGTGTCCATTGACCCCAACCGTTGTTGTCCTGTGAAGCTGGGTTGGGTCCATAATGCGTGTAGAGAATATCGGTTAGAGTCTGGATGCCTAAGTTTCCGCTATAGTTCTCATATGCCGGCCATGACGCCATAGACATGTCTGTAATAGTATCTAGCACGGCTTGATCCTGGCCGAAGGTGAGCCGAGTCCAGTCGTGAAGGATGTCAACGGAATCTGCAGTGGGATCCCACGCGATACGGCCGTAAGCATAGAGATTTGACATCGATAGATGACTACCCAGCCATGTGTTGTTGGTTCCAACGTTAACAACGGCAGCCCAGCCTCCGAGAGGTCGCTTGAACTGCTCCCCAGAGATCACATCCCGAACAGGAGACTCCGCATTATCGATGCGGAGGTCGAAGTCAGTAATTGTCTTCCACAATGGTGGTAGATAGACCAAGTGGCATTGCTGGCCCAAATACTCTTGTGTCACTTGCAGCTCAATGGCTACACTTGTTTCTCTAAGATTTGCAAACAGAGGTGATGGTGGCTCTCGCACTTGGAAGTCGATAGGACCGTACTTAATCTGAATGACCACGTTGTCTTCAAACTGTCCGTCAAGGGGCTTGAAATAATCAACCGCTGCATTTGCCCGATCGTTGGTCCAGACATCTTCTGACAGCTGGTCGTAGACAAATGCACGGAACATGAGCACACCACCATATGGCTTTAAGGCACGTGCGAAAAGGTTTGCACCTTCCGCAAGTGTGCGATTGTAAGTCCTGGGACCAGGCTGTCCTTCCGAATTTGCTTTCACAAGGTATCCTGCAAAATCGGGGATGCGTTCATAGAGGTTATCTGTGATATCTTGCCACCAGTCAATGACAGTTTGGTCGAGGGGATCATAGGAGCCAAGTCCTCCCAAGTCCTTCGGGGAGGCAAAGTTAAGTGAAATCCCAATTTGCACGCCATATGGCCGCATAACGTCCGCAATACGGCGCAATCCGTCCATATTTTCTGGTTTAAGGAGCGTGGCATTCGCATTGACGTTGTTCACAATGATGGCATTAACGCCAATAGAGGATAGAAGGCGTGCGTATTGTTTCACGCGTGATAGGTCATCAGCAACTCGGCCCCCGTTAAAGAAAATTGATGGTCCTCCATATCCACGCTCAATACTTCCATCCATATTATCCCACTGGTTCACCCAGCGAATCGGGGCGTGTGGGTTGCTAATGTGATCTGCAACGGAGAATTTGCCTTGAGCAATCTTCGAGAGATATTCAAATGCACCATATAAGGCTCCGCGACTATTCTGCCCTAAGATCTGGACCGAGTTTCCACTTGATCGGAGCAAAAATCCATCTTCGGTGAGGGCAGGAAATTCCTCGCTATCGCTGCAAAGTTGTCGGTAGTCATCGACTGTAGCAACTAGTATTGATGATCCAGCGTCACATCCTGAATTGCTAATTCCTGTCTTTTGCCTAACAATTGCATGTAAGCCTTTTTGAAGCTCTTCCCCAGCAGTCTCAATGGGGTCCGATTTAGTAGCGTTCAGGGTCACGATATGTGTGGGTAGGTTTCGCCGACAATGAACATCGCAAGAAACAGGGGCATATCGTAACCAGCCAGCATATCCATCCTCAGCAACTGTCACGGACCCCAATGCCAGCCAGAGGGACACAACAATGCTTGGCCAGTGCATGGCGATAATTACCGGAATGTTTGTAGAGCACGTCTAGCTGAATGAATCAGTGGGGGTGCGCTTCAATGGCCCGCATTTATGTAAATAATACTAGGCGTCATGCCAACGGGCCAATTCAGGCTATATTCAGCTTGTAGTGGGGTACTTGTTGATCCCATCCCAATACTCCTATAGAGCTGCAGATATATGAATATGCGGGGAAACCGGGGTCAGTTCCCGTAGTTTAGCCGCCAACCAGCACGGAGACAAGGCCGACAGCTTGATTTTGACAGTAAATGACGTTCTGCAGCGGAAAATTTATGGCACATACAATCCATAGTCGCCCCTTAGAGCGAATCGGTGAATTTTATATCGAAATATTTCATGCCAAGCTAATTCTTCCGGAATTCCTTCGCTTGAGATTAGCGTTGTGGGACACCATACAGAGAGTGCTGTAGAGGACTGGATTGGTCGCCCTCACACCGGGATAAGCATCCATCAAAGCCGGGATACATATTTTTCCCCTCATTTGAGATGCGGGGGCTCATTCCGGGAGGCAAGTGGCTCATATTTGCCGGCCAGTTTCGAAGACTTCACTGATTGCTTCACTTTAGCTTAACTAGAGGACCTATGTATAAGCTCAAGCCTACATAACAATTTACCCGGTATCTAGCCCAATCTTCCAGCTTCTGTAAGACCCACTGTTAATTGAGTTGGATTGCAACAAGGCATTATAACCGTGGGTTGTAGATATTACAAGCAGGAACTAGAGAATAGCTGGGGATGACGATCCAGGGTAGGAAAGGAAGCCCTCTCGCAAGAACGTAGAGGGACTATCTGGAATTTCTCTAGTGGGACGTCTTGGTGAGATGTAAGTGATCTAGGGGATAAAGAGTGATAGAGATAGAATCAAAGATAGAAAGAGTAGAAATGATTCCAGAGCTGAGTAGGCAGGACACGAAGACAAAGAGCTCTCCAGCCTCTACCTAATGGTGGAAGATAGAAAAATACAGTTAAAATGTGGCCCTCACGCGGTGAAGGCAGTTTGCACGTGCTCGTCTGGCCATTGCAAGTATTGTCGAAATTATGAGGATTAAACAGTCGATCCTAAGCACATCCAGATAGCGATTCCTATTCATTCTTTTTCCCACATTATCAGTCTCCATAACAACTTTCATCATGTTTGGAACTGAGAAACTAATTACAAAGCTTTCAGCCTAGGGTATCAACGGGACCATCAGTTCATGTCATTCAAACACATACCTTACAGTATACCATCCCTCCTTGGTCATCCCATCCATCCTCCTGGACGGAAAATCAATCACACTTGCTCCACTAACTCGAATTTCACTTATCTCCCATCTGCAAATCATCCCAGCCCAACACTTTGCTGTCTATATCCATCTAATTCTGGACTTTTCATGTTAGCCAAGGTAAATAAAAAACCTCTGGTTTAACAATGGGGCCTAGGAGGCGATCCATATCCCCCGATAGTGCAAAACGTGCTGTGGCAACAGGCCGGATCTTGCGCCCAAGGAAAAACCCCCCTCAAGGTATATGAGCCTCCATTCTTTGCCCTGGATGGCGAATCCCAGGTGATATCGATAAATATGGCCTTGCAACGATTGATAAGTAACCTGATTGACATTTCTAGTCCCTCGCTGTAGTTTAAAAGAACCTATAGAGACTTCAAAACCGTGTCCCAATTTACCAAATGTCGCTGGGAGTCCCCCAGCTTGGGCAGAGGTTTGCCTTTTGGTCCAAAAATTGAAAGAGTACTCCATTAACCTTGACTCAGTGCCGCCCAGACCTAGCCGATGCAATACCCTGGTTTCGCTGTGTCCAAGGTGGTGTATATCATAGTGGAAACCTCTGCTGGGGATTCCTGATCGATGCTGATTGTGGTATACGGTCATACGTTGACGATGAAATAGTTATTACCAGAGTGTAGGCTTTCCTCCCTAATCAAAAAGCGGCTATGTAGTTGACACACTCAGTGGGGGAGGCTGTGCAAAGAATGCAGACGGAAAGTTGATCCAGCTCAAGGATCAGGATAGCGAGAGTACCATCGTAAAAAGTATTATGAACAGCAAGAATAACAACGTCCCCGTTGGTCTTATTATAGGCAAGTCGGATAGGTAAAGATTGGGAAATTCACATTAATAACACCATTCACAGGGGATCGGAATAACCTTTTAGGGAAGAAAATCCCACATCGTTATAATGTAATGGCGTTTTTCCGAGTTTCCAATGTCTGGTATGAAAAGATAGGGAACAAAATAGGGGCCAGGGTCCGCTTCGAAAAGCTGGATCTTTCAAGTAAAAGCTGGTGGGCATCAGAGGGGTCGCTTTCCCCAGTTCCAGCTCACAAGCGCAACTACAGCATTAAGCCCGAATCTCTCCAGTGCAGTGACTGTCACCTGTCCAGTACACGCATATATGATGAAGGTTGGATGTGTCTTAATACGGTCTGTGGCAGTTTCTGGAAACTAGGTCCACATACCCCCCCGGAGAATCTAACATATTACCAAAGCTTTCTGGCGTCTCGTTCATTCCATGATCCAGATATGCAACCTCATTACAGTCTAGTTCCCAACTTGCTCTCTACTATTCGCGAGCACGATAGGGATGTCAGTTCGTCACGCATTGTTTGGAAAGGAATCGTGTGTCCACAGTGCTCTAAATGTATATCTCGCAGATTCTGGAACAGATGGAAGTGCACGGATGCCCCTCCAAGTTCTCCGGGAACGATGGAAAGTGGGTGTAGCTTTGAGAAAATAATGCAGATGCATCCTATATCATTACGTTCTGTCATCGACGAATTCGAACTCAGCCCCATCAGACGTGCTGTTTTCTTTGATCATAGATTTGCGATCCCGGACATCGATGATCGGTCAACATACCCATACAGAAAACTCACCTATAACATACCAGGAGTTGGGTCTATCACTCATTTCCTCGCCAACAAGGCAATAAATGGTCGCGCAAACGGACCGAATGATATGTTTGAGCAGTTGCAGGTAGCTGATACGGGGCTCCGTCGCTATCCATTGCAACAGAGTGTGGGTAAATACACTCACCACCCGAGCCTCCTAGGAGCAAGCAAATTTGAAGGGTTAACTTTTTTCTTTTATTCCGATAGTCCCTGGTACTCTAACAGCTCACTTCGCGGTTAATTATGTAAGCCTTCTTTGATGAAGGAACTAATTCTGATAGTAACCTGTGATAAAAAAGGGGCTGCCATACAAATATGTTGTTTCAGTAGACTCTAGAGGATTTAATGAAGCACCCGAAGTGATCCTGCGTTCGTTAGGGCGCTTGACATGGGCCACGGAACGAGCTGTCCTCAGCACAGGAGACCAGCCTCTGCCTCCAAACGAACTTCTCCTCCTCGGTTA
Source organism: Aspergillus haitiensis (assembly GCA_027569155.1). Lineage (NCBI taxonomy): Eukaryota > Fungi > Ascomycota > Eurotiomycetes > Eurotiales > Aspergillaceae > Aspergillus > Aspergillus haitiensis. Next base: position 728,796 of record JAPDEO010000005.1, on the reverse strand, counting down.
TTTTGAGGAAATGAAAATAGGGGTATTCCAACCCCTATGTTTGAAACTTACTCTCCCCCATCAATAAACTAATCTAATTGAAGTACCATGATGACGGAGAATCATCTCTCGGACCAACAATCGCGACTCTTTCCCTCGGGGCCAAAGCCACAATGCTTCTCCGTATGAAATACAAATACTACCACGGCTTCAGTAAAGCCAAAAATCTGTTAGATGACGACCCTGTCCTGGATTCATGCCAGTCATACGACGAACGACTAGCACTCAAGTGCCAGCTTAATGAGGGCCGTCTCACAAGTGCCGAGTACAACCAACTCCGACAGGATATGCTCAAAGGGAGGAGAAACGGCGATGCCCCGCCACTTATAAAGATGGAACTTAATCATGGAGACCTCGTCGTCATGCATGGGGCAAATTTGCAAAAGTTTTACGAGGTGAGGAAAAAGGCCTCAATCTCTTTGGGCGAAAAGGTTCTGATAACACGCGCTCCCTCCTTAGCATTCAGTTACTCCAGAGAAAAAATTGCGGTTCGCTCTCACTGCCCGGTATATTCAGCCAGAAGATGTCGATCCTTCTGACTTGGGGAAGGGAGAGTTTACCCTTAAGCCTGACCAAATATATGACGGGAAGTAGCGTCTGCAAAAGCAATGAGGGTAAAATTCTATAGTAAAGGGCGGGTTAGGGTTAAGGTAAGGCTACGTAAAGAGTTCTTGAAATCGATCTCTTTCTCCCTCTTTTCCTTATGCCTTTTTTTTTTTTTTTTTTGCTTTTTCTAGCATCCAGTCTGGATCACATGCCTCGATTGATTCGAGGTATCAAATGCTTTGCTTCTCGGCGCCTTTCTGTATGAGGACTTAATGAGGAAAACCCGGGTGATACTCGCAGTCTATATATCTTATATTTATAATTACTCAATAGTAATCAGAATGAATTAATCTGGGTGACTTTTACTAAAATCTTAACTGTAGCGAGTCATTGCTCACAGGCTTTATATAACTAAAACTTTCCAAGAAAAAAAAAAGGATACATTGTAGGCTAAGATTGTCAGAGAGCCAAATGTCCCTATAAGAATATATGGTCATAATAGGTAGAATAAACTTCTTTGATTGTAGTCTGCTCGGTGTAGATGTTTAGAATCTTTATAGCCTAGATATCAATGGGGCAAAGTTTAAGCATGACCTTTTGGGGGGGTTATTGAGGCTGAGTGAGCGTTCTTTTCTCTATTTTCTTCTTAACAAATATGCCTCGGATTCAACCCAGCAGCCAGTGCCCACAGAGACAGAGAGACTAATCATCACACGGAGGGTCCAGTGCTTCAACCTCAGTTACTTGCTCACTCTCGTTTGTGTTTGTTGGGTTATATCTATCCCGTAGTCTATCAAACAACCAACTCAGGAAATCGGTTGTATCGGACCAGGACTCAGTGCCAGGTTCTACTACAATAGTCTCCTGTGGGCCCGGTCCCGTTGGTGGCCAGTGCCAGCTCCATCCACCGTTTGAAGTTGAAGTATCTTCCGTTGGAGTAGAAGTGGCTGGATTATTTTCGGTGGTTGTTGTCGTGGTTGTCGTTGTTGTAGTAGTTGTAGTAGTATCTTCATCGGATTCAGTCGGACGCCCTATGATAGTGGATCCATCGGCTGCACAGTTTAGGTAGGCCTCTAGGTTGAGGTTAGCGCATAGGCTACATCATTAATAACTGTCACGTTGTAATAGGGGATGTAAATACCTGATGCGTAAAATGCGAATGTATCGGCGTTATTCAATGCCTGATCGGTGCTTAGCTCGAGGACACTCTCGTAGCCGTATACGATGTCATCTGTGCCTGGATTATATACGGCATTTGCGTGAGAGAATTCATGGAGCGAAATGCCAGCTTGGTCGAGATAGCCACAATAGTTTGTGGAGGCTGTAGACTCGTAATATCCGGGGCAATTGACTACCTTGTCATTATATGGGTATGTGATGGCGGCAACGTTGCCCGCACAGTAGTCAGAAGCTGTAGGTATACAGTAATATTTCAGTTTTCCTGTAGTGGTTGCTTCTATTGCAATTGCTTCCAATCGGTCTGCAACCTCATCGATAGCATCTTGCTCGGTAGTCATGAAAAATTTCTTGAAGAGGTCACTTCCAGTACGGGCATCAGCAGCACCTGCCTTGGCCATACTCGCGGCACGATCGAGAGCGGCGAGGACAATTTGATTATACTCTTCACTGCAGTCCTCCAATATGGACCGTTCTTTCGGTTGGCTGCTAGTTGCGGGGGCATCGAAGAGAATCGCGTTAGATTCGTAATGAACGTGACGGAAGTGTCTTGGGCTATCCGGCAACGTATATTCTAGATGCCCTTTGGCAACTGCATAATACTGCAGGCCGGGTGAGAGGTTATAAAGATCAGAAATATCGAAGGTAGACTCGATTGTTTGATTGGGAGCAAGCTGGGTGAAGGCGTCATAAGTCAAGTGAGAGGGGATGAAGTTGACATTAACCCCAACAAACACCGGGTCAGCTGGAGTATCTAAAACTCCATTAGTATTCTAACATTTCGTTTTCTTGTCTAACAAAAAGCCCACCAGATCCATTGACGATCACCTTCTTCGTTGGGAGAGGGTCTAAAAGTCCACCTCTATTGACAAGCCGCAGGCCGTCTGAGCCTACATTGGTGATATGCGCCTTTACCGTGGTTTCCCCAAGAGATTCTAGTGTAACATCGAATACAGGTGGTGCATCATCTTGCAGTGATCTAGGGACCAGCCCTGTGACTAAAATTGGCTTTCCAGCAGCCAAGGTTAAAAATCCTGCCAGCAGGTAGAGAGAAAGAAGAAGCGCCATTTTTCAAGTTTAAGGAAAGTGGGATAGGGAATGACTGTGGAACAGACACTTCTTGCACCTTCCCATATTTATATGCCGCTGCACAAGAATCTCAATACTCGCAGAGGGTTGTTTCAAGTTACTTTGGGGATCAACGATCACTACAGAGGGGGCCAGCCAGCAGGGTCTTGAGACAAGATCAAACAAACATGGGCTTGGCGAAATTCAGATCCATCTACTTGAAGTTCCTTTTACCTAGTAGTTACAGCCAGGTCTATCCATTCAGGCCTCGGTACTACCGCCCAAGTGGGAGCCCATGATACTCCAGGGACAGGCTTTCCTTCGCCTTGTAACAGAACGGAGAGCCCAGCACCAATCCTTTCGGTTTCTCACTTAGACTGGTAGCAGATTAAATGAGGGTGTCGCAGACCAACTGTGGCTTGAGGGAAAGCTAAAAAAAGTAAGAAAGTACATCGATGATTTGACAGGGTTTTCGCTAAATTGCAAAGCCAAGAAGGGACTTGAATCACATCTTGGCGTCTGACCAACCATCTGTAACAGGCTAAGACTGGGCTGCGGGCGGCTGTTAGCTAGTTGGCTCCTGGAGAATGTATCAGCAGATGTATAAAAAGACCAATGAGGAGTGGGGAGATACTGATCTTAATTCACAAAAAATTGGAATGCTGAGCCCGCCTCTAGCCCGTAAACAGTTGGGAAGGCTCGATTACCTGACAACCCAAGACCGCAGAACGGAGAACATAAAACAAAGAGCGGCGGCTAATATTCTGCCCAAGAAAGGTTAATTTAGGAAGGCGGAATACTGGGAGCGGTCAGCTTTTTCGTTTGCCCTGTAAGAAAAGTAGTTCTTTCTCCCAAAAGAGGAAAGCAGAAAAATTGAACCATCGTGATATAAAAAACACAACTACTCCAACGAATCTAAACCGCTTTATCATTAGTTATCACGCGCATATCGATAAGATCACCTGGTTGCCACCAATTTAAAGCGGTAGGGCCACTTTTGCTCTGTAGAATATTTTTCGACCAAGTTCTCAGAAGTCTTACCATCGTCATCCCACATTCATGGCCCAAATCACTGCCCTCGATGCACATGAGTACCCTCCAGATGCGATTCGGAGGCGCTACAAACAATATCAAGCCTTAAAAGTATCCGAAATAGACATAGATTCTACCATAATTGATCTCCGAGCATTGAATGCCGATAACCTCCCCGATGGCATTTCAATAGCACGATGGATGTCAAATGAAGAACTTGAACGAGTATTCGACCAATTTGCGCATCCTTGCCAGGGAGTCAAAGGAGATGGGAACCCTATCCCTAATAGCATACCCGTACTCACCCACCGATCTGTATCTGGTCAGCACGCTATCACTCCATGAAAATAAGAAAGGGTCCAATAGAGATGCCATTTCTGACGCTCAATAGGTTTGCTCATGATTCCGGCTCTCTTTCCACCGGCCGTTCAAATCGAGCTGCTTTCTCGCCTCTTTCATCGAGATTTATCAAGCAGTGTACATAAAACCAACTTACACCTACACTATAATGTTACATACCCTAGTCCAACGCATGGTGCAGAAATACATTCTGCTTCAACCCCAGTCGATTCCCAAATGGTGACATCCTTCTTCGAAGATGATCCAAATCGTATTATATATCCAAAGGATCCGCAGATACATAAACCACTTACCATTCAAAATATATTAAACAAGAAACTCCGTTGGGCTACTCTAGGTGGACAGTACGACTGGACCGCCAAGGTGTATCCTTCGGAGCGACCCCCTGACTTTCCAGAAGATATTGCGAAACTACTCCGAGCAGCATTTCCTGAGACTGTTCCTGAAGCAGCCATACTAAATGTCTACTCTCCTGGAAACACTCTCAGTCCGCATCGTGACGTCAGTGAGGAGTGCGATGCAGGCCTGATCAGTATCAGCTTTGGATGTGATGGTCTCTTCTTAATTGGTCACGACGACGGAGAGGGATGCGAAATAATTCGACTTCGCTCCGGCGATGCTGTCTACATGGATGATACTTCACGATTTGCATGGCACGCGGTGCCAAAAATTATAGCGGAAACCTGCCCTTCCTGGCTTGCTGAGTGGCCATCATGCCCCGGTGCTTGCGCCGATGCCTCTAAATATGAAGCCTGGAAGGGCTGGATATCGGGTAAAAGAGTTAATCTAAATGTTCGACAGATGGCTTCTTCTGACCTAAAGGGCTAAGTTGCCCGCGATATCTACCGATCCTACTGATTCGCTCAGACTCAACTACAAAAGGAAACAACACGTATTCATGACATTTAATACCGCGATATATCACACCAAATTTACACGACTTTCCTAGATAGGCAAGGTCTCCCCTCTCAGTATATTTATACATCTTAGGAGGTGAATTATTGGAGAACCAATTCGCCCAGTGAGTCAAGGGCTGAACATCGAGCTCTAAGCGATCCACTCTACCTCAGTTCAACAGATACGAAAACATCCCTTTATCGTCCCAAATGGTTAATTATGCATTCTCAGTATCTCAAAAACTATGAATACTGTATTCGAACCCCAAACCAGGAAGCCCAACATACCTTGCACCAGCAGGGTTTAACTCTATTCCCTCCAAGCCACATGTCAGATTTCAGCCCAAGTTAAACTAATGGTAGTGGGGTCAAGATTCCACTGACAACTATCTACCTGATAATAACTCGAATTTAAAGACCGTGAACATATTGTAAAGAGCCGGCCAGGTGGTGATGATAATAATAATAGTCATCATAATCATAATGACGGCCCAAGCATCATCCATGAGGCATACTACAGCACACTACTAATATTAGGCATCAACCCCATACCATAACTACACACCATAAGCAATGGAGTATTAAATCAGCTTTCGCCGTGCATGCATATAGCAAACATTGATTTCGGTTGCCTCCAAAATTAAGATAGGTCAAGATAAATAAATGCGGAAAGTTGAGCAAAGGAAGCCATCATAACCTGCCCCACCCTCTCCGCACCTTGTGTCTCCAACTACCCACCTAAACCTTGACCTCCCAGAGAAAGTTTGGAGAAGGAATCACCTTGTTGGGGTCAGTGGGGAACAAGATAAGGTCGCCATGAGAGGGATATAATACCTCCGCTCGCGCTCACCTCCGCCTTCATCATCTTTCTTTCCTTATATATCTATCCATTTAGAAAAATCTCAGAAATCTGTTTTAAAATATATCCACGATGACGGTTACTACATGGCAGTCGCTAGCTGATGCCAAGCGTCAATCCATCCTTGACTCTATTCCTACGAAATGGAAGATTCAGGAGCCCATCCCTCCTCCAGAGGAGCTTCGAGACGTGACCGGAGAATATATTCAGAAATTTCTTACTCCGCGTGAAATCGAGATAACCGAAATAGATGCAGTGGGAATTACCCAAAAGACAACCTCGGGTGAATGGACCGCCGTCGAAGTTGCTGAGGCATTCTGTCATCGGGCGGCCCTTGCTCACCAGCTTGTATGTATCTTTTTTTTATATATTTTTTTAATTTTTTATTTCATTTTATTTCATTTCATTTTATTGATTTTATTTATTTTTTTTTTGGTTTTAAATAAATAACAGGCGTAGTCTAGTACTAACTCGTCTCACAGGTGAGTTGTTTGCATGAAACTTTCTTCGATGCAGCCATTAAAGATGCAAAAGCTCTTGACGCCTACTTCGCGCAGCACAAGAAACCTATCGGACCACTACACGGCCTTCCTGTTAGTCTGAAGGACCAGTTCCACGTGAATGGAGTGGAGACTACGATGGGATATGTAGGTTGGATCGGCACTTTCCAGGGTAAAAAAGACGACACGAGGCGCGGAGTATTCGAAAGTGAGTTGGTGAGGGAGCTTCGGGCGCTGGGGGCTGTATTATACTGCAAGACCAGCGTTCCTGTGACCCTAATGTGCGGCGAAACAGTCAACAACATCATCAAGTACACTACCAATCCCAAGAATAGGCTTCTAGCATGCGGTGGTAGCTCAGGTGGCGAGGGAGCGCTCATTGCGCTGAAGGGGTCGCCGGCAGGCTTTGGGACTGATATTGGTGGAAGCGTGCGTATCCCGGCTGTTTTCAATGGTCTTTTTGGACTCCGCCCCTCGGCGGGAAGAATCCCGTACGAAGGCGCTGCCAATTCAATCGATGGACAAAACACCATTTTATCAGTTATCGGGCCTCTTGCAGCCACATCACGTTCTCTAGAGCTCCTTTTCAAGGCGGTTCTTAGCCAAAACCCATGGTACTACGATCCCCTTGTTATCGAGTTGCCATGGAGGAGTGATATTGAACAAGAAACCCGTGCTTTGGTAGAGCAATCCTCAAAGGATCCCTCCAAACTTTCATTCGCTATCATGAGACATGATGGCGTTGTCATACCTCAACCACCTATTGCGCGAGCTCTATCCATTGTCGAGCAGACTCTGAAACGACTAGGCCACAAGGTCAGCATGAAATCCTTCAAACTCGTAGACTTATCCACCCAGTAGTAACTTGCTGATTCCCCTTTCATGCAGGTTATCGATTGGCAACCTCCATCACACCAAATCGCCACTAAATTAGCGGTAAGAGCCCTTTTTTTTTGGACATGCCTGATCAAGTCAACTGAGCATTAATGGTAATAGCTTGCCGCTTACAGTCTAGATGGTGGAGCGGATGTGCAACATCACTTTAATCTCTCTGGCGAGGAACCTCCCAAGCAGATTATCTTGAGTCACGGTCTACCACAAAAGAACGCTCAAGAAATTGCCGCCCTCAATATTGAGAAACGAGAGTATCAGAAATTGTACATGGATTACTGGAACAGTACGGCAGAACTGAGTGGTACTGGACGGCCCGTAGATGGAGTCATCTGTGCGGCTGCACCTCATGCTGCAGTGATCCCTTCCAAGTACACCCATGTTGGCTATACCGCTTTTATCAACCTATTGGATTACACCAGCGTGGTAATCCCCGTTACCAATGCCGACAAATCTATCGACTTATTACAACCTCGTGAGTTCTTGACTGAATCGGACCAGAAATCCTACAATGCCTGTGAGTATATACGTCCTTTCAGATCAATTGAGATCTCGGGTCGATGGATAGGGATACTAATGCCGTCTAGACGATGCGGAGATTTACGACGGTGCCCCTGCTGGTGTGCAGATCTTCGGACGCCGTTTTCAAGAGGAGAAAATGCTTGTATTGGCCGACTATGTCAGTCGCTCACTGAAGTCAACCACTCCCTGAAGGTATATAGACCGGTCTGGGTTGATACTCCAAGCCTTGCCTTCATCTTTGCGTCGCTAGTTTATATCTATCAAATCATCGAATGCGAACTTTCTTCGTAGCATCACAAACACCTTAAGCATACATATTTGGCCTTAGTGGTTGCCCACAATAGTTAGAATACTGTAATTCTATCCATAATCTACCCATGCTGTATCGGTACCAAATGGCGCCATGTATAGCCCTGGCTAGGTCTCACTCAGTAGTATAAAAGTAGTAAAGATAATTTTACACCGATGAGACTCGCCAGAATCTCTCGATAATCGGGAATACTATATGCTAATTTTCCCCAAGACTCGGCTCCCTCCTCAGCCTTACTCTCAGCGACATCAATTGGCGGGACAATAAATACAACCACCCTCATTCTCCACTACAGCAATAGTTGGCTACCTATGGTGGTTGTGCGTATTAATAAAAATATAAGGCTGTAGATTTTTTTTTTTACTTTTTCTTCCTTCCATGTTGAGCTCTTTTTACAGAAAATCAAACTTAACTACTAAATCTTACTAATATTCTCCTACGTCTGCATCAGCATCTCCTGCAAGATGATTAAACAAGAATTTCTTTTTCCGAGCCCACCAGGATTTGGTTACCTAATTCCTCTCCTTAATCTTAGTTAACTTAATTAGTCAATAAATAATCTTAACTAACCCATATTGAATCTAGTTAGTTCAACCGACTGCTCTAAAGGTAAGTAACTGACCCCCACAGCCCAAAATACCAAACAAAGCTTGGCGGCTCTTTTTCTCGGGCGATCGTCACGTTCTCTCGCTCCTCGTGTCTCGTTCTCCTTCTCGCTCTTTTCTTTCTCTCTCCCCATCCACTCTCCGTCTCTCCCTCTCCCTCTTTTTCTTTCCAGCGTTGTCTTGTGCCTCTCTTCATCCCTCCTTTTCGCCTCTCTTGTCTTCTCTTCCTTCTTCTTTCCAGAACGCCGTCAAATTTCCCGGATTTCGCTTCTCCCTTTAGATTCCCCACTCCACCGCGCTCGTTGCTTTTCAGGTCATGCATTGAGCTGCAGAATCTCCCCCCCCCCTCTCCCTTCTTCTAAAAAAAAAAAATAACAAATAAAATAAAACCTCCTATTCCTATCCCCGAACCTACGCGTTTACCTCAATCTCCACCGCAAAAACGCCTTAGCTCGCTAGTTCCTTAGTCCTCGCGTCGCTGTGCAACCATGGAAGAAGGCGCGTCGTCTCGCCCAACTGATACCCCCGAGGATTCTGCCGGAGGCGATGAGAACCCCCAGTCCGGCCTTTCGAAAAACTCGGCCCTCAAGGATCGGAAATGCCAATACTGCAATCAAGCTTTTACCTCCTCCTCTCTAGGCCGACATTTAGATCAATTCCTCTTCAAGAAAAAGCCCGACGGTGTCCACGATGTTGAAGAGATCCGGCGCATTCGAAGTGGCATCACCCGACGACAGGCCCGTACCTCGTCAGGGAAGCGCGATACACCGGAACGGGGCACTAGTAAGGGCCAGTTAGATGCCTATAATACTGGGGATTCTGGAGGAAGGTCGCGCGATGGTACTATCCGGATGATGTTCAACACACCTACGTGGCATGCGACCGGGGTTATCAATGATATCCCCAACCCAAGCCAGTCGCAGGACACGAATTCATCGCGTTTCTCGACCTCACAATCTAAATCAGGTTCCTTGACTCTTCCCGACTATGCAAGTCGAGGTGTAAGCGCCAACAATCCAGATACTATGCGAGCGCTTGAGTTGGCCTTACGTGAGGTTTTGGACAACATTAAGGCTGCAACGTAGGTTTTTTTTTTTTTAATCCCTCCCATCAACCCTAACCACGTTCCCAAATCGCCCCCCCCCCCGGTCCCCCAATCAACTCAAGCCAGATGTTGACGCTCACAATCCTATCACGTAGATCCCGAACACGACCCCGTCTCTCTCCATTCGATTTTGATATCCAGCTTCAGACATTTCCTTCCCTTTGTCTCCAGCTATTACCTCCCCCTCCGACCCTCTTTGCGACCAATCCATTCCCCTCGCCTTCTTCATTTCCTCTTAACCCGCCTGGGGCAGAACACCTCGAAATTGTTCGCCAGGCGATCCGGGCAAAGATCGAACAGTGGCAGGCAGATCAACATTCCGTCGAATCTGGAAGTAGCTCTATATCTGGTAGGCCAGCTCTTGGCTTAGACTCGAACATGATCAACCGAAACGCACAGCAACATGAGGAAATGAGTCTTAGGCACTTAGAGCTAGCTTTTAAACATTGGGCCCCCCTACCTCAGGAAACAAAAAGGGAACTCTGGCAGCTAGAAATTACTCGTGCATTCGCGCAGGAAATGGACAAACGCAAGAAGGTTGACGACCAACTAGCTCGGGTACAACAAGAAGCCAACCAGCTTCGCGCCCAAGTCGAGAAACTCGGATCCTGCCAGTGGCCTCGCGAATTCGCACTTTTCCCCCCAGACACGCTCCCACTGCCGCGAGACGTCGCCCGGGAACTAGATAGCAAAGAAGGTCCTATAAGTCCTAGCTCATCTCGTTGGGACTATGATCACGTCCTTACGAAATGGAAAAGAGTCGTCATGCATGACCGCAGCATGGGTCGTGTTGGCGTTGGCCATACCAACCCTGTCCTCGAGGAGTCCCCTAGCACGGAAAATAAGCAGCGCAGCAGCGCAGATGATTCTGCAAAAATGAGATCCATGCAGCCGCCCTCCGCGTTGAGTCCTCCCGGTCCATCGTCCTCTGCACCCTCAAGCCAGCATCCGTCTCCGTATCTCGAAGAGTCAACCCAAAGCCCCAACTTAGGTCCTCAAGCTAAACGACCCCGGCTAATGAACGGTCACCATGCGTCTAATGCACCTAACACGATAACCGAAGGACCCGCTAGCGTCTCGGCAACGAATCAAGCGACCACGACTCCCATATCTACATCCGGCCCCTGGACCTCTCAGCAATCTCTCATGGTCTCAAACCTTGCTACTCCTTCTGCACCAACGCCTCCTCCTGGCTAATCCTTTCTCCCACTAAAAAAATAATCTGGTAAAACAAAAACAAAAGAAACCCATAATATGAATGGAAAAATGTGTTACTTTTTGTCACCAAATATCAATCACCATTAGTGTGTTTTTGGAAGTAACGCCCTTGTATTACCCCCAAAAAATAGTTCGATGTATATAATATATAACATTATTATTATTATTTAATTAAACACCAATAACTTGATTAACGGTAGAAGTGAATCCCTCAAAGGTGTATATTCTCGCCATTTCATAGAAACAATACACCTAACAGTGAAAGATTAGATTTTATATATATATATATATATATATATTTTTTTTTTTTTTTTTTTTTTTTTGATAACCAGATTGATCGGTCGGTTAATCAGCGGCCTTTCTCGACTTCTTCTCACTAAACCACCGCCTCATGCCTCTAATTCCATGCAAATAAAGCCATGAGAAAGCAAACACAGCAATAAAATTAAACATCACAAAGGCCCAGAATATTCCCTGTTAATCCTTGTCAGCCAACTAACGTCTTATAGCCAGCATATAATCAATAGAGCTCAAGAAGGGAAAGAAGGCAAGGGTAATGATTTTTAAGGGCGGGGGAGAGATTTATGTTTAGGAGTAGAAAGTATCAAACGGGACGGAAAGAAGAAAGAGACATACATAATCCCTCCATTTATTTGCATAGAATACGCTAAAACTTGCTGCCTGTTATAATCAAAAAATCAGTCATCAGCAAACCGAACTTCTTCAGCAAGAAACAATTAAAGGCGTCCGCCCAGTTCAATCATGGATGGTGAGAGAGAGAGAGAGAGAGGGATAACATACAAAGCCATCGCCATCGCTAAATTGGCAGAATGAGCATAGCCCATTCCCAGAATCTTCAACATACCCGCCACTCCTCTGTGCAAAACTTCCTGCGTACTCATCACAGGTCATACCAGCGGGTGGGCTAAATGTTGCTTCTTCTTTTGGGAGACAGCGAAGCGGAACATTATGGATGACCACACCTAGGAAGGCTTCGAGGAGGTAGTGAAATGGAGTGAGCCAGTACATCCAGGAGCGCCAGAAATGAACAAGTGCAACGTATGGGACAACGACGCCGCAAAAGGCGACGATGAAGGTGAAAAAGCAGGGGACTAGTAGGGAGGCAAAGAGCTCATTGGGAGAGAATGCAGCGATGAATTGGCCAAAGCCGACGTAGTATAGTTCGAAGAGCATGAGAAGCATCCAAACAAAGCCGGAAGAAAATGAATCTCGGGGGAACCAAATGCCCCAGTACCTATTTTTTCTGTTAGAATGTCACGCTTTTACATAAGTAGGAAGGACATGGGATTAATTACCAGCAGTTGAAATAAATGGAGCCAGCAACGATGGAGTAGGGCAATTCGGGCAGGATCGCGCTGGTGACAAATGCAATCCAGGAGTAAATTTTGGAGTTGGATTCTCTTGATTCATAAAGATTGCGGAAATGGAGAAATCTGGGCTGCAGTTGTTGGATAAGCGGCGGGGAGATGGTAAGAGTCATAAAAATAGAAAAGAGTCGGGATTGCATATCAATATAGCTATTTCCTAGATGCCAAAAGGTGAACGTATTGAAAAGCCCGGTGAAGATATGAAGCATAAATTTTCCCTGCAAGAGATGGTGAGATGCTGACGACTTGGTTAGCTATAGGGCAAATCAACATACAATATTATATTCCGGGGTTCTCCAATAGGCAATGAAAGATCTTTTCGTAACGGCAGTTATCTGCACCCATAGTGGCATAGCGAATTCGCGATTATCATCCTCAGTTCCATGTTCCTGCACTTTGCGCCTAGCCTCAATAATGCCGTCTATATCGTCAGAAAGCTGTCTGCATTCTGGCGAACTGGCCCAAACATCCCCCCAGTCCTGCCCTGTGTAGTCTGGATTTCCAGCGCCGATCACCTCAAGCATATACTACATAGTTTCATGTCAGTAAAGAGAATTAGAAAAGATACTCCATGGATTTCTATATAAATACCTCTGCAGGATTTGCGTCAGGGGGGCATTTCTTGCCCCCATTTCGTTCAAAGTAATCAATAAGATGGCATGAGTCTGAACCTAGTTCACCGCTGTATACAACCCGCCCGCCACTCTGTAACAGGAGAAGTTCGTCAAACTCTTCAAATAACACCGCAGAGGGCTGGTGAATCGTGCACAGAATAGCTTGTCCAGCATTGGCTAATCGGCGAAGAAAACGGACTATGTTGAAGGCTGCGAGAGAGTCCAGTCCAGAAGTCGGCTCATCCAAGAAAAGAAGTAGCGAAGGCTTACTGGCCAGTTCGACAGCAATTGTGAGTCTCTTGCGCTGCTCCTGGTTCAAACCGGAGCCCCCCGATCCCACTACTGCCCCCGCAATCGGTCTCATTTCCAATAAGTCGATGATTTTTTCGCAATAGTCATATTTTTCTTGGATAGGAACCTCTTTTGGTTGACGGAGGAGCGCCGAGAATCTCAGGGATTCTCTCACTGTTGCAGTGGGTTCATGGATATCCATTTGCTCCGCAAAGCCTGTGGCCCTTTGAAAGCTCTTGGGCAATGGCCTGCCACAATAAGTATCCGAAAAAAAGTAATTCAATTTTGCCTGCTTACTTTCCGTCTACCAAGAATGTTCCAGTCACAACTCCAAAATTAATACGCTGAGCTAGTGTATTCAGTAAGGTGGTTTTCCTAAAGGTGAGTGAATTAGACACTTTTGTCATAGAAATGTGTGGGAACCCTAACTGACCCTGCTCCAGAGGCGCCCATTAGTGCAGTAAGGCGGCCAGGTTTGACGTAGCCTTGTACATTTTGAAGCAATTGTTTTTGTCCCTGGCTCACGGGTATTCTATAGTTCACGTCCTTCCACGTAAATATAGATGTGCTTCTTGCAATTCCTTTCACCTTCTCCCCTAAATTGTCCGATGAATCTGTGCTGATCGTCTTCCCATTAGAACTTGCTTCAATATCATCCGAGTGCTCCCCATTTTTTACTAATTGTTCGATTGCTTTGGGAGCCTCTCCTCTCTTAAATATAGTCACGGCGCTACCTCCTTTATTTGGCTTTTGCAATTCCGTGCCTAGCATAGTCAACAATACAAACAACACAAACCAGGCAACGATAATTCCAAAATTGCGCCAGAGATGTGATCGGCTGTAGGTGTAAGCTTCTTGTATGTACCTAGACCCTTGAACAACGAGCTGATCGGGACTACTCCCCTGAATGGTACAACTTTGATGGCCAGGCATGGCATTAGGACCATCTGGGACAATACTAGGCGGCTCGCATTGGATATCTAGGTTGTAAAATTCATTGGCCATTACTGCTTCGAAAGCGTACTGGACGGGATTTATCCAAATCAACCATTTCAACCACGGATGCATTTTCCATGGAGGAATAAGATACCCTGAGAAGCTAGTCAGACAGCTTTAAGGGAAGTACATGGGTCGTCTTACCCGTGTAAACAATGAGTGCTTGTATTGCGACCCCAGTAAAGCGCGTAGCTTAATGAAGTAAAGTGATCAGCAAGTTTCCGGGGGGGGGGGGGGAAATACAGGCTTTGATAGCTCACCAACATCTAATGACGAGCTAAGTGCTCCAATTGTTCGGAAGAACGAATACATCGTCATTGTGAGAATAAATATGAAGAGGAAATTTATGAAAAACTGGGAAGCTGTCCTCGCGAGATTAGACATACTATACAATATTTTATTAGCTGCTACTCAAAACCCCAAGTGTTAACATAGGTAACCTACAAATAAACCACGAGTTCGAAAAGAAGGACCTGAACAAATACTAAAGGCACATCGACAACCACCTGGGCCAGGGCAAAGGCTGACGGACGGTAGAATGAGCTTAAATTATCAGCAATAGCCTTCAGCTTGTAATTGCGTTTTTCTTACAAGCTCTTGTGTTTCAGCATGACTGGCCGACTTTGGAAACAGACAGTAAGCTCTGCCAGTGCAAGGAGAGCATTGAAAAGTAAAATGAAAAACATTACACCACCTCTAGTAAAAACACCAGCACTTCTCCCGAGTTAGTTATCCTCGGTCCATTCTTCATGTCCATGTGGCTGTCACTCACCTCGTCTGGGGAAGGTTGTAGAACAAGCTTCCAACAATGAGAGCTTGAAAAACAAGAATTGACCATTTGCCAATCAATGTCTGCCTGTCTCCATACATTATAAGAAATTGTCTGTGAGTGAGGACCATCACTTGCTTGTAGAAGGGGATTGTGTAGTTTTTCTTTGGAAGGGCGCTTCTCGCCGCTTCACATTCCTCCTCATGCAGCTCGAGTTCGCTTTCAAAATCTTCAATATCCTCCAACGCCGCTTTATAAGCATCACTCTTTCGATAAACTGTCTGGAAGTCTTCTGCCGACCGAGGAATTCGATCTTCCCATCCTTCTCTCACATGTCGTGCATGTGGGTCACTGACTGATGTTAGGAAGTCCGGCGTTGTCCACCTGGGGGGACACTCAAAGCCCAGACGCTCAAAGTAAGCTTTCGCGTTCGCTGTTTTCCCAAAGTATGCACATTTCCCTTCCTCGATCAAAATTACTTTGTCAAATAACTTATAAAGATTCTCGGACGCTTGGTAGAGGGCCACGAGGGTGGAAGCATGTGCCATATCAGTCAAGCTTCTCAGACTTTGCACATACTCATAAGCTGTACTCGCATCTAGCCCTTTGGTCGAATTATCCCAACATTGCGTGCTCGCCTTGGTAACAAGAGCTTCTCCAATTGAGACGCGCTTCTTTTCTCCACCAGAAACTCCTCTAACAATCTCGTCACCGACTTTTGTTCCAAGTGCATGTTCAATCCAAAACAATTTGGAAATCGTGGATAAGAAGGTCTCCTGGTAATCCTTTCGACTTTCACCGGGGAGTCGCGATGCCTTATCTGGAGTTCGCGTCTTGAGAGCAAACATCAAAGTATCTCGGACAGTTAATGTAGCATAATGAAGATCCTCTTCAGGGTTATACAGAACTGTACCCACCAACTTAGTATCCAAAATAGCCATAAGTAATCCAAAATTCGCGATTTATCGTACCTTCTGAACGATATTTCTCTGCCATTGTTTTAGAATCCGTTCCGCCATATGAGACATCCCCTTCAACACTTTTATAACCTGACCTTTGGTTCCCAATCACTTTCAAAAATGTTGAGCACCCAGACCCTGGCCGACCCAAGACAAGAATCATTTCCCCTGGCCGCACGCAGCCCTTTATATGTTAATAAAACCTCCTTGTCAGAAACCAAGTGAGGATCGCTTACTGTAAAATCATCAAGGATGGTTCTCAACGAAGAACCCCCAACACTTGCCCCTTTTCTGCCTCGGGTAAGGAGCCGTTTGACCAACCTTGGGAGGCCCAGGAAGATGTCTGAATTGGTCATCTGAAGCGCAGCTCCAAGGCCAATGCCTTTCACAGTTAAATTCTTCCATATAACGCCATGGTGCCGTGTTTTTTCTTCATCAGAGTTGGCTTTCCTCTCACTCCCAAACATCCGAGAGACAAGTTTCACAACCTGGGCTAAATCTTCCGTATCGCTACCCTCATGGCTTGAACCTGTGCGCCTCTGTGAAAGAACATGGACAATATCTTCATCTGTGAGGCGCCTTCCCAACCTCATCCTTTCAGGATTGTCATTTGTGCTACAAGATGATTGCCGGCTGCTAATTGGTGCAAATCTCGTTTCTGGTTCAGATTTGGAAGATGCAACTGATGTTGTATCCGAGATCGAATCATCGGATTTCCGGGGTTCTTGGTCAGAATTCATGGCGTTAAGCCCCCCGCTGCTGCCGTCGCCTGCGTGCTCTATCGTCATTTTATTCCCTGTGCAAGAAAACCTACAGTTAGGATACGAAGTGTGGCCCGCCTGCCCAGTATTAAAATCTCAATGTTGAAGACGGAGTATGATGTAAAAAAAAAAAAAAAATAAAAAAAAGTAGATGAGAATCAACCTTTCTAGAGATGCTACGGAATCAAACAATGATAAAGTGAGCAATAACTCCTTCTTTTATGTGAGCTTGGAACCCCACTTTTATAGCACGAGTAGACCATGGCTAATACGCATAAGCGATCGGTAACAAGGCATTCATGCTGAGCACCAGCATAACAAGGTAGTCGGATCTCCGTGTGACCGATGGAGGTAGTCGGAGGTGCTGTTGATCGGGGGATATGCAAGCTTTGGTTCCGAGATCAGAGCTTAATCAAGGGTTCAATTTGGTCATCATGAGGTCATCAACCACATCTGAATCTGCTATCTGGCCCAGTTCTCATTCAAACAACGAAAAATCAAAATTAATCATTCTCAGTGGCAACTGCTATGTTATAATTTGATTATATTGGTGAGCTAGACGGACATAAGAGCAAACGCCGTTGGAACACCGATCTCTCATGTGAAATTACCGGAGTATCCTGATACGTCAAAATGTCTTTTTGCTTCCGCATGATCGCTGGTAGTCTAATTTAAAGGTGGAAATTTTTCATAGTTAAATGAGCACTCACAGGAGTGTGACGGAAGTAATTTCCAGCAGATAGGATGTGCTCTGGATCTGACTCCTCAGTAACTACCACCTAAGGCGGGTCACTAATCACTTGACCCAATATACACTCGTTCGAATTTTACAAGAGCAAGTATCCCATTTCAATTGACAACTTTTCTTTTAGTCAATTGTGTATATCCAATACAAGTCGGCAATTCAAGGCTCTTATCACATTGGCTGTGTCGTGCAAAGCACTGTATAGATTTCAAATATATATCTCAGGTTTAGATCGGGTACAGCCTCGGGCGATTCCCCATACGTGAGGTAGACATGCAATACAACTAGATAGGTACGTAGGACTAGGCAGTTTTCAAATTAAAGAAGGGAATTGGAGACCTAAATGTGAAATGTAGCTTCTTTTTTTTTCATTACTCCTTTTTTCCCAGATCCGTGATCCGATGCATAAACCCGATTTCCTCAATATCACAGCATAATTGTGAGATTTTCAAGGACCCTGGTTATTGACCATTTAATCCGAAATCCAGAATCCAAAGCTGTCTTGTGGAAACCAGACCCTGACAATAGATGTGGACCTTTTATTGACTTGGGATGTGGGATATTGCTGGCAGGATAAAAAATGCGGAGGCTGGGCGGCCCAATGGCAGATACACGAGGCCACTAACCAATTAGCCTGACAGCTTAAGTAGCTGAGACCCAATCAGATCATCTCCATCCCCTGCCCATGTATATCCCAGCCACCCTGCCAAACAACAACACCAACCTAATTAAAAGAAAAAATAAATGGACATGGCTGGGCCACGCTACTTTCTTCTCATTTATATCGGGCGACTTTCATGTCTCGGTCTACATTCTTTCCCCCCTTTCTGTTTTTTTCTTTCCTTTTTTATTTTTATCTCTCCTATACCCCTTGTATTGTCTTGCAAGGTGCAAAGGGGAAGGGGAATTATAATCATTAACTGATCATCTCTCTCATCCTGCTTCATTTTATTCGTCGATTCTTTGAGTGTTTTATTTTCTTATTTTTATTTATTTTTTTTTTTTCCCTATTACACCTTAAACCATCTCTATCAGTATTGCTCTCCTTATTCTTCATCTCCTCTTACTTTCAATACTCTATTACTCAACAAAAAAAAAAAGGAGAGAGCGAGGGACTCTCTCGCCCTCCACCACCGACAATGGTTAAAAGAAACATCACCATTGCCATCATCCTCATCATCCTATTTATCATCCTTGGTATTGTTGCATTCTGGATCTGGGCCATCAAACACCAAGTATCGATCTTTGCGCGAAGGAAACCCATTGATGAAGAAAGTACAGAAGGGGGTGGCTAAGCTCCCTTCTTGCGTATTGCGGGGGGGTGGGTGATGAGCTACCTACCTAGCCTCCCCACCCCCAGATATTCTCCTATACGAACCAATCAACAAAATAATCTCATGACGCCCACGGATTCCTCTTCAATTATTTCACGTCCTTACGATAAATTATTATATTATGTCTTATGATGTCTTGACTCGACCAGCACTGAATAACGATAATGAGCATGACTTGCAAGCTTGTCATGTTGGAATTCTGGAACCATGTCATTCTCATCACCATCTCACGCCCCTTTATTTTCACCGACGTACAATACCAGAGACTCACCCTTTTAACCTACATACATAACCGGCGACCAGAAACTAATCGGCCTTGTCACCCACGAACAAACATACCCACCTCTCTCATGGACTTGACCTGTGATGCATTCTTATGATTTGATATGATATACGATTGACATAATTGGTTTGAGCTTATTAGTATATTATATTAGCTTCCTCTCGAAATAGCCTACCCCATATATATTTGACTTTCTATTCTATTTTTTTGTTATTTATTCTTCTTTTCATGGCTACTCTGGGTGGAGTTCGAACTTTGGTACATATGGCTGCTTTGAGTCCTCTGTTGATTTCTTCTTCTTCTTGTTTTTCTATGCGCATGTAGAACACCTCCCAACAAACCAAATAGGACTGTTCATGACTCATGAAAGTTTAGTATATTATTAGGTATATTGGGTAGTATCTAGTTGCCGAAATCCTCAAACGCCCTTGGAAAAAAAAATAAAAGTATACATAAATCTACGTCTCCCCCCAAAAATCCCCCCCAAGAGCATCACAATTACCCAAGATTTCTGCGGTCTACTCTTCCACGGGTCCGGACAGAAGAACAGAATTTTTCTTTTTTCTTTCTTGTGGGTACAATGGATATCATTCGACTAGGTCCAGACTGAAAGATATGTGCTATTCTAACAATTAACAGGGTGTCAATTAACCCAAAATCCTGAGCCCTCCCTTTGTTTTTCCGGCCTTCTTAACCCCGTCATGTTTGGTTTTCACTCCATGCCGGTTGCCTTCAGAACTTCCACCTCTATTACCATTCTTCTTGTTCTTGTTGGTAGACACTTCACGGATCTCTGTGGTGGCCCGACGGAGGAGGACAGGATGTGATCCGATATATTTCCCCTGCATCTCTCTCGCTGCTTTAAAGTAATCATCACCATCACTGAAGCTGACAAACCCGTACCCCTTGCTTTTCTGAGTCCGCTTGTCGCGAATCACACGTGCCTTTTGAACTGAAGAATATTTGGAAAACGCTTTCAACAAAGAATCATCCGTTACCTCGCCCGCGAGGTTTCCCACAAAGAGACGAAAATGTGCAGGGTCCCATTCGAGTAGAGTTTGATCGGTCCAGTTCTGGCCACCGCCCGAGCGCATAACAGTTTTTTGCGGGGGTTCGGCTTGTCCGGGTATCGGAATGGGTGTACTGGCTGCTGTGGTACTACCGGATGGAGTGCTCACTCCAATCCCAGCGCTCGGCGTTCCCGTATTGCCATCTCGGCGTAGAGGCCCCTTCCCTGTGACTGGAACCTCCTCCTTGTTAACATATGCGCTTTGCCACTGCGCAATCTGTGCTTCTGTTTCAGGATCCAATCCGGAATCATTTCGCCCATAATTCTTTCCGCGGGACCCATAGTTATTTGATTCGTCCCCCCCCGTGGAGTTGAAGGGATTCTGAATGCGGGGTACAGAAGGGCCATAGGTAGTAGTATCATTGTACTGCGCAGACCCGTAATATGACGCTCCGCTCTGGTATGTCTGTTGTGGCTGAGAGTAGTAACTGCCATAGCTAGTGGCGCCCGGGGCAGAATAGCCACTAGAGGTAGCAGGGGGGGCAGAAACTACAGGGCTGCTAGTACGGTAGGGTTGGGAAGAGGCTACGGAACGCGGCTGGAATGTTGTAACAGCGCTGTAGCCAGTCCGAGGACCATTGGGGCCATATCCGCCGTTGTTACCCGGCGGGCCGTATTGTGAGCTAGAGTTTGCTGAAAGCGGTGGTCGAGGAGGGAGCGATGACGGAGTTTTCTGAAAACCTGGAGGTGGCGGGAAGGACATGATGAATGGAGCGCTCGAATAGAAAAGAGGGACGATGGATGTTATGATGTGTCGCGTGTAGACACGTACCTTCAGGGCTTGACTGACGCAGCAGTCATACGCCAGATGTCACGCCTGAAAAAGGTCCCGAATCTTCGAATATGCTCAAAATATAGCACCTGACAGAGATAGTAGTAGCGTTTCAACAGTCTGAGCGACAGGGATGTAGGAAATTGTAGTTTTTTAGGTGTTCGCGAATAGAATAAGGCAGATAAGACAGAGGGAGAAGGGGTAGGCAGAAACACAAGTGATAATCTAATCAGCAAATATGTTGATAATATTTGGATTGCACCAAGAGGTTACTTATTATTGAAGCCGCTAGTTAGAAGTGTATGGGGCTGGTAGGATTGATATCACGCATTGACAAGCGTGAGGACAGACGATGGAGCCACGGTATTACTTGGCTTCCGAAAAAAAAAAAAGAGCACAGTTGAAAACTCCCGTCCACCGTAGAGACACTTCCAGTTTTGGATTAGTGGAATATCAATATTTATCACGTGAGAATTAATCCAGTCACAGTCTCCTGACTAATGCGCCCATAGATCTTAGCAGAGTCTCACCAATAATGCGGCTGTGACGCAACGTTTTCTGCCATGCATGGTTGGTACTTCCTAACTCATAGATTATTCATGATTATTCACTATTATTGGAAGGCTCCGGAGGTTTAAGTTGGGTAGGTAACCCCCACCCTAGTCCTCTTTAGGAAAAACCAATAACCGGCGAAGACTGGCACGGTTAATTATCGAGGATCGTGGTTGTCCACGGAGTCAAAAGTCATAGTAAAAAGATTGTTAGATTTTCTCCGCGGCTGATGACAATTTCTTTTTATTTTCAAGTATCAACAATGAGGCAACAGTTATTTTTCATTTTTATGCGTACGGCTGCAATTGAAATCAGGCATAATACTAGCATACTCAAAAATGACCGAGTTCCCAAATCAATGCGATAAGATCACCCTTTTGGGATTTATTGAAGGCTTAGAGCTTACAAAGGCAAGTAGAGTCTGGGTGGAGGGTGCCGCAAAAGAAAATTTAAACGTTGGGAATGGGATTGAGGGGTTTTATTATTACTATTCCTGTGGGAGAAGGGAGCTCTTCTAGCTTGGTTCATTAGTCCATTGCAGGGGGGTTGTCAAATAATCCTAATAATCCTAATAATAATTTATCCGTTTTCATTTTCTCCTTCACCGAACACTTTCTTGGAACAAATTTTAATGGGTCGCTGTAATAATAATAATAATAAAAATACCTTGTAGGTACATCGTAATGCGGCCCATAATAACTGGAAGGGCTGCCCCTCCATCTGCCCCGCCATCTATCGCAAAATATGTAAAGCTCCGCCGTCTCCGAGGACTCCTTCGCACGCGCAGAGGAGGCAAGGCAGGCGTGGGAAGGGATGGTTCGTAGGGGAGGGCTCAAAGGCTTCATGGGGGACAGATTAGAAAATAATAATAGAATGGTTGTAAAGCATCCAGAATATTCTCTTATCCGTGGGATACTTGCCAAAGAATCCGGACTACTCTGCTCCTCGTTGCTGCCCCGCCCCTGCTCTCGTCCCACCAAATGACGGAGGGTCCTCTCCGTCAGCCGTGCAACCTGCACGAATCCTGTCCTGTTTTGACGGACATCTTCAATCTCCTCGCTCCCTTTTCCTTTCTCTCCCTCAT
This sequence comes from Aspergillus haitiensis, assembly GCA_027569155.1. Taxonomy (NCBI): domain Eukaryota; kingdom Fungi; phylum Ascomycota; class Eurotiomycetes; order Eurotiales; family Aspergillaceae; genus Aspergillus; species Aspergillus haitiensis. Next base: position 706,052 of record JAPDEO010000005.1, on the reverse strand, counting down.
CAATCCGCTTTGTTCCCTTATCATTCTTTGTTTGGGGCAGTCTCTCTTGCTGCGCTTATATACTCTGTTTCCTTCCTCTGGGACACTCCTCTATCATCCTTTTCCTAACCAGAGCTTCCATCCATCCCCACCTATTTCATCATGACCGCTGTGTAAGTGCTTTAAGATTATCTTTTCTTACCCCCCGTCCAGAATCTATCCTTCTAGCTTTCCCTTCATTGTATCATCAACATGATGTTTCATTGGACTCTTAAGCACCTACTTTGTCTCTTTCATCTTGGGAGAGGCCAGAGTTGTGTAAACTAATAGAAAGAGGTTTTCCCTCTTCTTTTTTCACCACTTTTTTTTTTTTTTTTGTGTCGTCATTCTACATCACTATTCACAAGCTCTAAGCTCCCTTCTAACAGCCAAACTGTTGTTGGAAGCATTGCTCACAGAGTCTGGCCAATGGCTTTGCTTTCTTATATCTCCTTGCTTGCAATTTGCTTTACCTTTCTTTCTCTCTATTGACAAGAGAACTGACTTTCAGCGCCCGTCTGGCTGGCATCGGTGCCGGCCTATCGGCGCCCATTTCACCCAGTGCCGACTTCGGTTTGATCGGTCTGGCCGTGATGGGCCAGAACCTGATCCTTAATGCTGCTGATCATGGTTTCACTGTCTGCGCTTTCAACCGCACAACTTCCAAGGTCGACCGCTTCCTTGCCAATGAGGCCAAGGGTAAGAATCTACCCCCAATGGGAATAATTCTTGAGATTGCTCACCTTCTTTCAATAGGCAAGTCCATTGTTGGAGCTCACTCCATCGAAGAGTTCTGCTCCAAGTTGAAGCGTCCCCGCCGTGTCATGCTCCTTGTTATGGCCGGAAAGCCCGTCGACGATTTCATCGAGGCCCTCCTTCCTTACCTTGAGGCTGGTGATATCATCATTGACGGTGGTAACTCCCACTTCCCCGACAGCAACCGCCGCACCCGCTACCTCTCCGAGAAGGGTATTAGCTTCGTTGGCAGCGGTGTCTCCGGAGGTGAGGAAGGTGCCCGCTATGGTCCATCCTTGATGCCTGGTGGTAATGAAGCCGCCTGGCCCCACATTAAGGACATTTTCCAAAGCATCGCCGCCAAGAGCGACGGCGAGGCTTGCTGCGACTGGGTCGGTGATGAGGGTGCTGGTCACTACGTGAAGATGGTCCACAATGGTATCGAGTACGGTGACATGCAGCTGATTTGCGAGGTAGGCATTTCACCCATTTGTTTTTAATTTATGCGTTATAAAAGCTCTATGGATTCTAACGTTTTGCTATTCTCTCTTTTCTAGGCCTACGACATCTTGAGGCGTGGACTGGGCATGCCTGTCAAAGAGATTGCCGACGTTTTCGCCAAGTGGAACAAGGGTGTCTTGGATTCGTTCCTCATTGAAATCACTCGTGACATTCTGTACTACGAGGATGATGATGGCACCCCCATTGTTGAGAAGATTCTCGACAAGGCTGGCCAGAAGGGTACCGGCAAATGGACTGCAATCAACGCCCTTGACCTTGGAATGCCCGTCACTTTGATCGGCGAGGCTGTTTTCTCTCGCTGCCTGAGCGCTATCAAGGACGAGCGTGTCCGTGCTAGCGGGCTCCTTGGTGGCCCTACTCCTGAATTCACTGGCGATAAGCAGGCTTTCATTGATGACCTCGAGCAGGCCCTCTACGCTTCCAAGATCATCTCCTATGCTCAGGGTTTTATGCTCATTCAGAATGTAAGCTCTCACTTTGATTTTCTTCTTTATGCCTTTGATTGCTAATTCATTTAAAATTATGCAGGCTGCCAAGGAGTATAACTGGAAGCTTAACAAGCCTTCCATTGCTCTCATGTGGCGTGGTGGCTGTATTATCCGCTCTGTTTTCCTGAAGGACATCACCAGTGCCTACCGCCAAAACCCTGATCTCGAGAACTTGCTTTTCGACGATTTCTTCAACAAAGCTATCCACACTGCCCAGAGCGGCTGGAGAAACGTCGTTAGCAAGGGTGCTCTCTGGGGTATCCCCACTCCCGCCTTCAGCACTGCTCTCAGCTTCTACGACGGATACCGCACCAAGAATCTCCCTGCCAACTTGCTGCAGGCTCAGCGCGACTACTTTGGCGCCCACACTTTCCGTATCAAGCCTGAGTTTGCTAGTGAGAAGTACCCTCTTGGCAAGGATAACCATGTTAACTGGACTGGACGTGGTGGTGAGGTGTCTGCGTCGACCTACCAGGTTTAAATTGGGATGAGATGCACTACGCTGGACGTGAAGCTTACCTCTGGACCGAGCATAATAATAGGACCAGCCAAAAAATTACCTGGGAGTTTTAAGGGAAAATTCTCAGAGCACATAGAATGATAATGCCCAACCAAAAATGACCAAAAAAATTCCAATATAATTGCCGATGTACTTAGATGCCTAGTTCCATCTCATAACGATAATTATCACCCCCTGTTTTTTTTTTTAAAATACCACATGTTTCAATTTTTCCATATTTTGAAGGAGCGAGTAGATTGCCAGGCGATTAATTAATGGTCTAACCATGCGATACTTGAAGGGTTTAACAATAACAAGTGAGAGGTGAATTTTCCAGCTCCGCCTAGACTAACTGTATTAGGACGGACTTGGTGCAACGTCGAACTCGTCAGTAAATCTTCATTGATTCGTTCTCTTTTTTCCTCTTTCCATCTTGCGCTGGTCTCCACCTTTGAACGGGGAACGACCGCATCCTTTTCTTCTTCTTCTTCTTTTTTTTTGTAAAAAAAAAAAACCTATCAGAGTTTTAAAGGCGTTTCTGTCTGCTTAGTTGTTTCCCTGGGCTGCTTTGTTTTTCTTTACGTTCCGTCGCTCCTTTTCCCAACTAAGCTCCGGTTCCGCAACGTCCCACTTGGTTGACCACAACCCAACTACCATCATCATCATTAAAGTGAATAAGGGTGGTTTGAAGGAGATCGGAACTGAGTATCAGTTAGTTTCCATTCGGGTCCTGGATTGATTCGGGTGGTGACCACTCTGTTTGGAGTGCGATAAAACCGTCGTGTGCTGCTTTCTTCGTCCATCTTTCTTTCTCCCCACCCCAAACGACCAACATTATCCATAAACTTATATTTTCAGTACCATCCATAACAGAATAGAAAGGGAAAAAAAATTATTAAAGCGACCATCTGCCCTAGAGCACAAAGCATATGGCCGAAGGCAAGCGCCATAGTGTTGGTGTGAGAGCATCAACGCAGGGATCTTCAGGTAGTGGGACAGGTCAGGGAATGGCAGCAGGTACTATGGTGCCCCTAGAAGTGGCATTGAGTAGTGCAATCGGTGCACGGTAAGTTATCACTATCATACTAGACTGAATCCATGATGGTAGACCGAGTGTTACTGTGAATTCTCCAGCTCTGACTTGAAACAAGCCCAGAGGCGGTAAACGCGAAATTATTTATGCTAACTTGAATCTTTCATTAAAAAGTGTTCGTATCAGTACTGCACCGGTCGCCTCTACCATTGAGGGCACTCTCTTTACAGCTTGCCCTATCACTAACCTTGTTGCTATTAATACTGCCGACGATAAACAGCAGGCGGGCAATTACCACATCATCCCAGTTTCACGGATAAACTCGTTCCAGCTTCTCTCTCTTGCTCCTCCATCTAACGCTAGTGATTCGACATCATTCTCCGGTGCAGTCCCAGGGTTGCACGCCCTTGACATTCGATCTTTGAAGGCCCGCGAGGCAAGCGCGGTTGGCAAATTACAGGAGGGCGAGGCTAAACGTGGCAAAGGAGTCACCCGTGAAGGCCAGGATATTTTTGATGCATTTAGCCGCACAATGCCCGCTAGGTGGGATGGTCCCAGCATCATTGTAGCTGATGCCGTCGCAATCGCTCCTCCCTACCGTGTGGACGACTGTAAAGCTTTAGTGGCGGGTGACACAGCTGCCCTTAACCGGGTGCGCAAAGTCGTAAGTCTACAATCTGATTTCCCCTCACAATCTATCAATTTCAGATCGCTGAACAATGTTATGTAATCACAGCTCGAAATGGAACGCAAGAAGATTGAACTACGCAATGCTTCTGCCACTATGGGAACTGCAAATACATTTTCTCGCTCTGCAAACGCCTCAGCCAAGGCCTCGAATAATACTAGCCCATCTCCCGGACCTGGCGTTGCTGGACAGAGGAAAGGAGGTTGAAATTACCTCTCTTACCTCTAAAGAAAGGCCATTACCGGCTAGGAAGAGGGGCACTCTACCCCTCGTGATGGGCATACGGTGGTTATCCACCATAACAGCCGAAATCGGTAAGAAATGGAAAGGGAAAACAAAATCTGAACCGGTAATGGTTGCTTGCTGGAAGTCAAACACATGGAATTGCCCCGCACAGGGGTGGCTTTAAATGAATATTACCAAGTAAAAAGAGGGGGAGGGTATACATGATTGCTGGTGATGGTCAAAGTCTGGATTTAGCTTTAGCAAAACAGAGGGTGGGTGGGGGTTTTCCTGGGTGCTGGATAAAGATATGAATGCACCTGGCCCCCGGGAACCGATGGAGTCTTGCTGTTAGCTTGTCGACTTGAACTTAGAATCCTACGCAGCAACCGTGAATACTATGATGAATAATCATATGATGAAAACTTAAAAGGGAGTTTCTCCATTTTAAGGTCATTAATTCTGCATTATTAGTGTGTGCTACATTTAAACCTAAGAGAATAAAGGTTCAACCTACATGTGCCATACCATTGATGCCGCCAAAGTGTTACTAGGCACCTAATATCATTATTGGCTGCGCTCGTGATCTACCAGGTTTATCACTGACCCTTGGGCGGCTTGTATGACGTCTTCAAAACGTTTATTCCCCAGACAGCTCTCTCTCTCTCTTATTTAATATATATACCCCCGAGGCTGACAGCGTAATTCACATCAAGCTGTATTGGAGCATTATTGTCGAGCATGCAGGCTCAACTAGCTACGCTATCTAAACAAAAGCCGGTCTCGATCTCAATCTCACACAATGGTGCTGCATTCATGGAGATAGTTCAGTACCCTCACAACTTTTTGTTTTTAACAAAACAAAAAGTTGTAAAGGTGTGATAATGAGCAATGCGGGAAGAGAAGTGGAATAAAAGCAGATAGATCTTGTAGACCCGAATATTATCAATGTAGGTGACATAGTTGCTAATCTCATAACAATAGACAGTGATGGCGCTTGCAAGTACTTTAACATCTTACTTTTCTTTTGTGTCATTTGCTTTTGAGACTTGGCAAATAGTACGGGACATGCTAGTTAGCTGCATGACGAGAAAATCCCTGTCTGGAAGCTGGCTCTTACAAGGAGTAATAATATTAATTCGATAGTCTGATTAATATTTATTCCGTGTGTACACCAATTTTCCTTCCCCCTCCTAAATTGTTTATGTTGCAAAATATTAATGATGGGTGGTAACAGCCAGGCTTTGCCACTACTAGCTCCACTTCGCGCTGGAAGATCAGATCATTCTCCGATCATAATTTACTGGACATACATATCACATAACCCACCTAGGTATAGGTACTTGGCCTCAATCTCAGAAGGTTTGACCAATCACTATCGCCTAACATCATGATTTAACGTTGAACCACATGAACTGGGAACCGAATGAATAGCCCCTTGTGAGTCGGTGTAAGATGGCATCAGAGGACTGAACATTGAAATCAGCCAGTCTTCTGAATGAATTTTGCTCTTCCCTCCAAATAAGCTAGCATGCTGTATTAACATTTGTTATGAGTTGTGAAGGTGAGGAGCTTGAGCCTGTGAAGTTCAGGGAGTCTTTCCGAGGTCCGCATCAAGGGTGGGAATCTATTAACTAGTTAGCTAGGGACCAGAACCTAAATCGTCCACCCCGGATCGCCGGGGGAAGAGCCAAATTAGATCACCAGACACGGATTTGTTTAGTCAGAGGGATTGCACCCCCGCTCGATGCGCTTGGGTGTGGTAGCAATCCACGGGCACTGGGGGGAGCTCTTCCAGAGGGCCTCAGAGTCTAGACTGGATTCATTGAGAGATACCTACCTTCATTAGGGGCGGGTTGCTCAACATAGACAGAGTAACAGGAAGTAGAATAATGAATGAGCCCGAAGGTAGATGGTCGCTCGCCACCGTGCTGATCCGCCATCCTTAGGCTTTTAGGCACAGCTAACTAGTCCTGTTTCTTCTCATTTCTCACGACTGACGAGCTAGCGGACGTGCCTGCTGCTCATTATTCGAAATTACGAAATAGTCAAAGCCGCGATGGGTTTTGTGGCTTGAACGACAAGACCAAAATGGCTCGGAAGCCTGCAACAAGGAGTTTTGTTCTAGCGACTAGAAGACGGCAGAAATTCAGTCAATTAATTAATCTAACTCACTAATTCCCTTCCTCCTTCTCAGTCAACTAGCCGATGATAACTAAAAGAAATGGTGCTAATAACCCAATGATCCTGTTATCTTCTGTCCGTTCCTGATTTGTGGGCATCTTTCACCCAACCTCGCACGCGAGCTGCTTGATTATTGACCACCAAGTCAGATCTTCTTTTACCACTACCTACTTGATTTCTTTTCTTTTTCCTACCTTCTACTTTCGTTATAATTATAATTATTATTTCTTTTTCTTTAGTAACTTGTCTTTTCATCATTTTTGTTTTTTATCATTATTATATCATCGACTCCACCTATCCTTACCCCCTCATGAAGCTCTTGCTCCACTTTTGATGCTGGTCGCCCTTGCATCCCATTCTCTCCTTGGCTTGACCTTCTCACCTCTCCTCTTGATCTTCTCAGCTTTGCTTTAGTCTCCTGCACGTCTCTACTTTCACCCCCTCTAAAGCTCTCTATCTTTTTTTCTGACTTTCCTTTTATTCTCCAGTTAATTCAATATACATCTCTTCTCACCGATTCTCCTTCCTTCAAACCCACTCATTTCTCTCTCTTTCCTAGTTTCCCCCCCCCCCCCCTGTCCTCGACATTTTCAAGGTTGCCCCTACAATCCGACGACGGATGAATGGTTGACCATTGGATCGCATTGATGGAGGTCCTTTTCTAAACAGAACACTTTTTCTCCCCGACTATTCAATCTTGTCCCTTGTTTTCCTCTGTACTTTTTGACTCTTATTTTTACTTTTTATCTTTCCTGCACCCTGCAAAATTTCACATCATGGGGCTGTCACCATCGGGCGGCCACCATAGACGGCGAAGTTCCGTGTTAGCTGGCGGCCCTTCGCAACCCTCTCCGATCGAGCAAAGGGAAGACAGCTCGAGGCCTGCGGGTGATGGGCCCGGTCATAAGCGCGAGGAGCCCAAGTCTACAGCCGCCGATGATGCAGATGTATCCGATCTTTCTTCTATCGCAGAGAGTGTGGAGATGAATTTCATGAGCTCGGATGACGAGGAGACCGGCCTGACAGGTGCGCAGCGACGACAGAAGCGTCGGAGAAGAAAACAACGCAGACAATTTTTTAATCGAGTCCTGGATTTAAAGGCTTCAAAACAGGGTCTATTCCCGTCAGGATTTGGACTAGTGGATCACCTGGGACTCGCAGATCAAGCAGTCATAAGTAGGTTGCTGGTCAATGCTGGCTTAATTCTATTGTGGTATTTCTTTTCCCTGTCGATATCAATTGTAAGAGTCCCAATACCTCTTCTTGTGCTTCGGCTTGATTTGGATTTCTAATCAAGGGGACCACTTTCCACAGTACAATAAATGGATGTTTTCGGAAGATGATGTTGTTTTTCCATTCCCTCTCTTTACAACCAGTTTGCATATGGTCGTCCAATTCACCCTTTCATCCACCATCCTTTACTTCATCCCCTCGTTACGCCCTCAGTCTCCGCCTGCTCCTTCCACATCGTATGGTCCATCTGCCGAGCCTGGTCCAATTATTACCAAAATATTCTACCTCACACGATTAGTACCATGCGGCACTGCAACCTCCCTCGATATCGGCTTGGGCAATATGTCGCTGAAGTTTATTACCTTGACCTTTTTGACCATGTGCAAATCTTCCGCTCTCGCATTTGTCCTCTTGTTCGCCTTTGTTTTCCGTCTCGAGACTCCTTCAGTGAAACTGATATTGATCATCGCTACAATGACTATTGGAGTTGTTATGATGGTTGCAGGGGAAACCGCATTTAATGCAATCGGGTTTTTTCTGGTGATTGCCTCGGCATTTTTCTCTGGATTTCGCTGGGGATTGACTCAAATACTTCTCCTGCGCCATCCAGCAACCGCGAATCCGTTCTCAACACTTTTCTTTCTTACTCCAGTCATGTTCTTTTCTTTGATTATCATCTCTCTAGTGGTGGAAGGCCCGTCGGAAATCGGAACCGGAATTCAAGCTCTCACTGCCGCCCATGGGCCCGCTTTTGGCGTCTTTTTACTGATTTTCCCTGGTGTGCTTGCTTTCTGCATGATATCGTCCGAGTTTGCACTACTTAAACGGTCTTCTGTTGTCACTTTGAGTATCTGCGGCATATTCAAGGAGGTCATCACAATTAGTGCGGCGGGCCTGATTTTCCACGATCAACTCACCGCTGTCAACATAACGGGTCTTGTTGTGACAATTGGTAGTATCGCCTGTTATAACTATATGAAAATTGCGAAGATGCGTGCAGAAGCTCAACAAAACCTTGGCGTGGGTAGTCCGAGCATGGACCCCGAGGCCGACGGCTCGGATTCACCCATGGAAAGCGATGAATATCACTACACCCCAAACCCGGAAGTGACTACTCCGTACGCCCATACGGATGCGAATGCCAACGCTACTCCTCCCAATGGTGTAAATAGCGGCCGATCCTTTCAAGCCCTATCTAGTGGAACTAGTAGTAGTACGCATGGATTGACTCTCAACACATCTAACCTGAGCGACAATGGCAATCCGTATTCGCCACGAATCAATAGTGGCCCCTCTCCACTGAAATCTGCGCCCCCAATGGTCGTCTCCATGGAAGCTGAACTTCAGAAAGCCCGATTGGCCTCTGAATCTGGGAAAAATGCAAACAATCCCCCTACGGCTGGCTTCTTGGATGATTGATGTTGAAGTCAGCCTGCATGAAACTATCATGTGATCAGTCCATCCTTCATACATACGATATTCTGGCAGCCACTGGATGGCTCCTTGTGAACACTCGCCTGCATGACTACACGAACCCACTGCTCCGATTTCGACTTACTATTGACTCATAGCAAAAGTGAAAAATAATACCCTAAATGATTTTTGGGCATATTACATTGTCTATCCCATTGTTGGTAAACAAAGTCTTCTAGGTTTCTTAGATTCCTATATATCGTTGGCGGCTGTTGTCCTTTTTTGTTTTATTTATTTATTTATTTTTTTTTTTTTCTCTTTCTTTGGTCTCCTGATCGGTATGCTACAAAGTATAAAGTATACTGGGAGTCCCGCACATATTTGGCTGGCAAAGGGCTGGTATAGACACTTGATATTTATGGGAGATACCACATTTTCTTTCTTTGTTGTTAACGGCAAAAGCGGTCTTGATGGCCTGTTCGGCATTTGCACAAGGGTGTTGCAGTCTTAGTTTAGTCCCCTTACACACCATATACCCATTCTTTACTTCCAATCATGACCCTTACAAGTGATAGCAAATGAGTTCATTATATGGGAATCTATTCGATTGAGTCGTTCAATATTGTAGGATTAATGGCTCATTTTTGTTTTGAATCATATGGCCCGGTACTTGTAAATGGCAAAGTTAATAGACAAAGGTCTGCACTTTACCTATGCAAGTTATAAACTCACATTTCTCTTAACAACTATCGCACCCCTCATCCTCACTGCCGTTGTCATCAACAGCCTTTCGACTGCCTCGACTCTGATCCTTCTGGTTGTTGTTCCCCATCATGTCCATTAAAGTCTTCTGCCCCTTCTTTTTCGTTGGACTCTTCGTTTTCTTTTTCTCTTCAGTCTCCAACTTTCGCTGGTACTGTTCAAGGTGCTTCTCCCTACTCTCCCTACCCTCTTCCGATAGGCGAGCCTCTAGCTGGTTAAATTCCTCGCCGTTAGGATCCATCCCGATCAGAGATTCGAGGAGTTCAATTTCGCCCGCCCAGACGGAGAAATCCTGTTCCATTTGTGTCTTCGCTTTGGCTGTGGGCGTTTTACTCTTCTTTGATTTTGAGGTGCTTGCGGTTGCGACGACGGGACGGTCAATGGGCGTCTCTAGGATCATTGGCAGACCTTCAAAGCGAGGCTCATTCATCACGTTATGAAATGCCCTAAGACCGAGGAAGCCGGTTCCGATATTGGCATGCAGGTCGCGCTTACTACCGCGCGGCGCTTTGGAGTCATTTAAATGTAGTGCTTTGAGGAATTGAATACCGATCAGGTCTTCAAACTCTTGCATGAAGGACTTGAAGCCGGAGGGAGTCACGAGGTCGTAACCGGCTGCAAAACTGTGGCACGTATCGATGCAGATACCAATTCGTGAGTGATATTCCTGCGGGATAAGAGCGATTAGATCGCGGAATTCGCTGAGAGATCCGCCGATTGTGGTGCCGTGGCCGCACATTGTCTCTAGGACGGGGATGACCGTTGAGGTTGCGGAGAGGGCGTTCGTGAGGGCTTTGGCGAGGCGCGAGAGTGCGGACGGGAGAGTTGTTTGGTTGGCACTTCCGGGGCTGGTGGGTGTGTATGTTATTATTATTTCTTCTCCGTCTCTCTCATTATTCTTCTTGTATAGGCTCTCTTTACTCTAGCAAAGGGAGTGGGCAGATTAATTTTGGGGTTGGTACTGACTGGAAGTTGTATAATTTGATCCCCAGAGCTTCGCAACGTTTTAAATCGTCTAGAAACGAGTCATATGCTTGCTTTGCCTTGGCTTTATCTTCTTGTGCTAGATTTACAAGATAGGACCCGTGAGGCAAAACGATCCTATGATCAATTAGCCAACCGCTGGACTAATGGGGGCCATGTAATTGTGTGCTGTAGTGCAATGGGACAAATTTACTTTGCTGCATCATAATTATTTTCAACACAAAGCCGGCGGAAAGTGTCTCGATGGTCGTCTTGCAAAGGAGGATTATCCCATTTCCTTTGCGACTTCAGGAACAGAGCAAATGAGTTACCACTAGCAATGAATAGCATATTAGATATCGAGTTCACCTTGAGAAAAGGCAATTAATATACCTACCCAATATGCACGCTATTCGTGACAGCATTAAAGACGCCTAATGGACCGTTAGATAGACCTAATAGTGAATATGGAATAATAATTCAATTGAGCTTGGACAACACTAACCTCCGGCTGCACTTACGTGCGCCCCAACGCACATACGCAGCCCCGGGGTCCTTGCTCTCAAGGGCATGGCCGGTTCAGCTTTGGAATTTCTTTTCTTCGCAGTCTTCTTTGGCTTACTCTCCTCTACTTCTTCGTTCTTGGCTTCGATAACGGGGGCTTCTCCCCGCTCCTCTTCAGCCTCCTCCTCCTCCTCCCCTTCCTCCTTCACGACAGAGTCCCGAAGCACGTTCTTTTCCGGATTTATTGAGTTGCTAGGAATTGATTCTTGCGCATTGAGAGCCTCTGTGGACTTTATACGCTTTGAACGTCTTCGTGGGGAGTCGAGTTCACGACTCTCACCCACTGGTAGCTTTCGCTTGATGTTCTCTGGGCTGTTGGAGTTGCGAACAGGACTAGGAACCGCTTTGCGGGATGCGCGTGGCGGCATAGCAAAAATACCTTTTTTTTTTTTTTCTTAATCCAATGCTTTAGAGAAAGGTAGACCCCTATAGCCCCCTTGTTCGATTGTTAAAAGAATAAACGGGATCCTTGGGTTGGAGGTGATAGATAATTATTGCTAGGTACTAAGTAGTAACCACCGAGGCAGGTCCAGGATAAATGATGGAATTTCAGCTCGGCGCACAGCGTGACTGGCTACTGTCGCTGTCCGAAGTCGGGCGAGTTTTCAAGAAAAACGATTACCTATGTATGCAGAGGATTAAACCACCTACATTTTTCTTTCCTTACTGTTTTTTAGTTCGCCCTTCAATCTTATTTTATTTTCTCCTTCTACGAAAATTGGATCAGTGAGGGAGCTAAGGAAACGACGAAAAATTGTTAGTCACATATTCAATCTAGGTTTGATATACAAAGCTACATTAGACGCTAAGACAAGGATAGCGGCAGATGGATTCACGTAAAAGATCAATTCAAAGGCCCGTTTTAAAGGATAAATAGCAGTCACTTAGTTAATTGTCTTACGACTTCATGTGCATTGATGAAGCAAAACCTGGGGCAGCCAAGACTGAATATTTACCAAATATGGCTACGGTTCACGTGATATGTCACCAGGGCAACGGAGCACACGTGTTTATCGATAAACGACGAGGAAACAAAAAAACCCCCTACACAATCACACACTTTTACATCTCAAGAATTCCATCCCAGCTTTCATCCCTCGACCTCATATCGAACACCGAGGCTTAAAATCTTATTCAGGTCTCAAGACGGCTTGTCAACTGCGGAAATCCCCATTCGACTCGATTGACCCCTCACCTGCCGCGATGGCGGCCTCCGAAGACCTCATTGACTTCGATATTATCGAGGGTCAAAAGGAAAATATCCAGTCATTACCGGGCGGTCGCTCTGCTCGGGAGCTGGCTCGCATTTTCTCGCCTAGAGATCCCAGCGACAAGTTATATTCCCCGTCACCAAATGACACGCGGACCCTTAACGATGCCATCCGACAAGAATATGAAGCAGAATTGCAGGCTATCGGAGAATCAGATGACCCTCTCGACATATATGACCGCTATGTAAAATGGGTTCTAAACGCATATCCCTCGGCTCAGGCGACCGCTGAGTCCGGCCTCCTTCCACTCCTCGAACGCGCAGGCAAAGCATTTTTGTCTTCGTCACATTATAAAAACGACCCCCGCTACCTCAAAATATGGCTTCACTATATTCGACTATTCTCTGATTCTCCCCGGGAGACTTTTGCATTTCTCGCTCGCCACAATGTGGGAGAGGGTCTTGCTTTATTCTACGAAGAGTTCGCAGCCTGGCTTGAGAGTGCGGGAAGATGGAACCAAGCAGACGAGGTATATAGGCTTGGCATAGATCGAGAGGCTCGACCCACAGAGCGCCTCATCCGAAAGTATAGCGAGTTTCAAGCTCGATATGACCAACAAACACAAGATAATGGGCCTTCCTCGCCTGCGCTACCTGCAGTTCGCCCAGCGTTAGCCGCAAAAATTGACCCCTTTGCTTCTTCCACAGCTCCAGTGACTGAGCCTCAAACACAACGACCAGCTAGAGCCGCCACTAGCGCCCCTAAAACGAAATCGGGAAAGCCAAAAATGGCTATATTCTCAGACACGGATTCCTCTGCGAATCAGCCTGCCGTGGGTGGGCATACGAAAGGTTGGGATAGTATTGGATCGATGCAGGATCGCCGGAAGGAAAACAGGGTGGAGGCAAAACCATGGGCTGGGGAGACTCTCAAGGCTGGGAAGAAAGCAGCACCGGCCCAAAAGATGGCTATATTTAGAGATGAGGTAAGTCCAATGATTTATTTGCCTGCGCTCTTGAGTTTTCCGCATATTTACGATTGCAGGACTAATTGGTGGCATGAATCCGGCTTGTGTTGCTCTTCTATGTATGCAGTCAAATTCAGGTTTACCAGACAAAGAGAAATTCCAATCACAACCAGTTCCAGAGCATCGTATAAGGGAAGCAATAAACCCACGTACCGGGAAAAAGGAGCGTGTTTTTGTCAATCTTGATGCGGTCTATCCGGACTATAAGAACCCTAACATTGAATTTAGTTTTGAAGAGCTGAGGGCTATGCGTCGCGGCTGGCTGGATATGAACTGGCGTGTTCAAAAAGCACCACTAAAGCAGATTTCGGGCAATGCTTCTCATTTAGAGACCCAGGACAAGGAACTGCCGGCCCAGTTTAACCAAAAGTTGACCTTGAAGGACACAGATAGTTCTCCGCAACAGTTTGTAAATGGCGATACCACCGCTGATGTCAAGGCTGGCAAAGCTCGCAAATTAAAAATTCGTGAGGTCAAAGGCGAAACACAGACCAGTAAGATATCCCTCCCCATTTGTCTATCTTTCTCACATCCCCCCCTTTTTTTCCCTTTCATTCCCTTGACATGCTTATACCAAACAAATATATCTAGTCAAAATGAAATTCGATTCACCAACTGGTAGCAAAATTCGTCGCAAGAGCACAGCTGAGCCCACCATGACCATCCACACCCGTGCTGCCACGGATGAGATCTATAGTATCTTTAACCAACCGCTGAAGGCAGAGAGTCAGAATGTGGCTGATAGTAGTGACTTCGACGATGATGATTACACCAGTGGCGGTGAGAGCACTGGAACTGGGCACATCTCAGTCGCCTCTAGTGATTTTGGTGACGATGACACAACATTTCATAAGTCCTTTGATGAAGGAGATGGAGAAGAATTTGAGGATAACACAAGGGCTGAAGATGTAGACAATGAATGGACTCAGTTCTCCACAGCGGATCAGACAAAGGACATTCACAGCCCAGCCCCTCTTTATTCACAGGAATCTGACTCAACACAATCACCATTTATCCCTGATGAAATTCATGAGTCGTCAAAGCTAGACAGACAAAGATTTATCCCACAGATGCCGGACGATTATATCCCACCTTGTGGACCATATCGTGACCCTGCAGTTGTCGCTCAAAATCGCTTGCCTTTTATGACACCTATCGTTGAACGCACCGAGTATTCCATACCGTCAATGACAGCAGCCCGCAACGGCCTCTATAATACTAAGACGCCTTCTAAGCCCCAAATGGGAAACCTTCTTTCTAGCCCAGTGATCTCGGAGACACCATACCACGAACATGGAAACATGACTCTCCCCGAAGATGTCACTATCAGTCCCACAGCATCCAAATCACGATTAGGCCTCAAATCAATATCACCCACTAGGCATGCAAGTAATCAAGGAGTGATCATCAAAGATGCGATTTGCAACCCCACTGACAGATCTGTCCGCCAAACAATTCTTTGTGCACTGCAGTCCAAGCTCGCCTCATACTCTGGCTATCATGTCGATCTAGAAACGGAAACTCATTACTCCTCTGAGATTCAGAAGTTTATGGCAAAAGCTACCGGAAAACGCCCCAAGAGTGGCGATGAGGCGTCCTTCGATGTTCCTATCCTCGATCTTCCAGGGGCCGATCGAAGCTATCTCATTAGGCGAGAACTTGGGGCTGGAGCATATGCTCCAGTATACCTAGCTGAAAGCATGGAGTCACTCTCGTCAGACTCAGACCTTGAAGAATCTGCAGATGAGAATGGTAAATTTTCACTTTCCACGAACAGTAAGAAAGCTTCTGCGGCGCCTCGTTATGGATTCGAGGCAATCAAACTCGAAGTTGGACCTCCTAACGCCTGGGAATTTTATATGATACAAACAGCACACGAGCGCCTGGCTCAGGTCCCAGGGCTCTCCCGTGCAGCTGAGAGTATTGTCCGAGTACATGAGATGCACATCTTTAAACGGGAGAGCATTCTTGTTGAGGACTATCGCGGACAAGGAACGTTGCTTGACCTTCTGAACCTTAATCGTAACGAGTCAATCTCAGGCCATAACAGTGCGGAAGGTGGACTTGACGAGGCTCTCGCAATGTTCTTCACAGTTGAACTCCTGCGGACCCTTGAGGCTCTTCATGCGTGCGACATCCTCCACGGTGACATCAAGGCTGATAACTGCCTCATCCGATTCGATGACCCTCCAGGCACAGCCCCACACGACGAGAACATCGATCCACGTGAGCTCCACTACTCCCCCAATGGTTTCTGGGGCTGGCGCAGCAAAGGTCTATGCCTCATCGATTTCGGTCGCGGCATTGATATGAGGGCTTTTAGCCCGTCAGTACAATTCATTGCCGATTGGGAGACTGGGGCACACGAATGCAACGAGATCCGTGAGATGCGCCCCTGGACACACCAGATTGATCTTTATGGACTTGCCGGAACTATTCATGTCATGCTTTTTGGAAAGTATATCGAGTCGGCTCCCGTTAACGCCGCCGGCCCGAAAATGTACCGAATTCGCGAGCCTCTGAAGCGCTACTGGGAACGCAATATCTGGGCCGATGTCTTCGACCTACTCTTAAACCCGGGGGCGGATCGCTGGGTCCAGATGGAGCGTGAGAGCAACTCTATGGTCGATGAGAATCAGCCCACCGCCTTTCTCCCTCCATTGAAATCCATGAAATTTGTTCGCGAGAAAATGGAAGCTTGGCTCCTGACCAACGCGGAGAAGAAAGGTCTCAGTCTCCAGATTCGGAAATTAGAGGCTCTGTTTGCTGAAAGAAAGAAAAAATTGGAGAGATCATGATTTCGGTTCTTTCTTACCCATTCCCCCCTTCTTTTTTTCTTTTTTCAAGTTTTGCTTTCAGTGTCTCTCTCTTCATCTTCCCTTTTTGTTCCCCTTTTTATTGTTTTCCTTCTCTTTCACTCTCGTCCTATTATGATACGTTATGACATGTCTTATACCCCCTTCTTACATTGGCAATGCGGCGTTTGGTGAAAGTACTTTCCCTTTCCTTTCCTTTCCGTTTTCTTTTTTCATTGTCTAAATACACCCATCAACTTTTGTTACAAATACACTTGGGATGCTAATGCTAAACTCTCACCACTTTTTACCCCTGCTACATTCACTTTACTGTAGAAGAACATCTGCTTCTGACATCTACTAAACGAAAGGGGAAACAGAGGCAGGGAGTAAAACTAGTAGCAGGATTGTAAAATGTAGAAGGGAGAATTTTTCAATTTTTCAATTTTTCAATAATATCAATATCAAAATCGTAACACTCAGAGTTCAACCATGCGACATTAGATCATGTATCAATCATTGCATCATATCTGAGCTTGAACTTGTACAAGCCTGACAAAAACTGAGCAGGATGAAGTTTAGAATAAGAAAAAGACAATGCCACAAAGACAAATAATAAAAAAAAAAAAGGGTAACTTTGAGAAATAAAAATTGAAGAGAAGCAAATCATATAGATTGCCCATTCATGTATTCAAGTGAAGATAAAAAGTATTGAGCCAATAAAAGGCCGACATTGACTGAGACTAGGATTTGTGAACGCTGCAAAAATTGGTGTAAAATGTAAACGCTTCCATCAAGTTGATAAGCAAGCAGCCATGATAGATCATATCATCTATGTGTCATTTCATTCAATAGCACGTTCCAATCGTCATGTATAAGAAATTCATCAATAGATAGGAAATGAAAATGAGAAGAAAAAAAGGTCAAGGAAAGAGAGTGAGTGGGCTGGATATTGGAATGGCTCAGAAGACTGAGCAAAAGGACAAGTTAAAAAAAGGGAAAAAAAATAAAATTGGAGTGAAAGACAGAAGAATATTCGACATCCGCCTTGGTGCCTCGTAATCGTTATCATTTTCTCAGGCAAGGGGCCTCTGAATATTCTTCGAAGGATAGTTGGTGCTCAATATACGGTAAAGAGAATGTCCAGAGAGTGAGTAGTTAGGCCGCAAAGCAACATTATAAGACATGTATCTTCCCGAGGGTTGAACATAATCGGTGTAGCTAATGCTGAGTTGGGTCAAACCGAAAATGAAAATTTGAATGAGTGTAGTCGTAGGTATGTATTTTGCAACTTGTAATGTGTCAAAGGGCGAATTTTTTTTTTAAAAAAAAAAAAATCTCAATCGAATCCAGTGGATCTTTGACTGAATGGTGGGCTGTGTCGCACCAGGGTAAATTGAAAACTTTTTTGGGTTTTTTTTCGTTTTTTTATTTTTATTTTTTCAAAAAGAAAAAAAAAATTTCAAACTCATATCATATGGTTTATTCAAGTCATCAGATTGCTCTGATAGCTTCTGTCTTCCTCTTTTGTTCGTGTTCTTTAGAAAAAATAGTCGTGAGATCGTTAATACCGTATCCATCATTATTTGCTGTTCATACGCCATAGTAAATCTTTGAGGTCATTAGGAAATATAAGATCAAGCAGGCGCTGAAACTAGTTCAGAACAATAACCACTAGAGAAGCATGTCCATCTTATCGTCTTGAATGGGGCATGTTGAGTATTTGCCTTCGAATTCGCTCCGCATCAGATATGCCTTCCTCCGTAGGATCATAGGGGAGCCGGGTTGTCATGTCAGGATCTCTGGCTGGGTTGGCCTCGATAGTCGATCTGAATTTTGGGAGCATCCCGCTAGCGAATGGGTCTGAAAGCGATGGCGCATGCCTAATAAAACGAGGTGAGGGTTGAGATCGCTTAAATGGTTCCATCTTAAAAGGGGAGCCAAGTCGCTTAATACTTTCGCCGCTCAGGTTCAGGAGCGGGTTGGCGACAGGCTTTTCGATAGAGGAGCTTTCTTCATTACGAGACGAAGACGAAGGGGGAGAGAATAGTTGGTCGAGACTCTTGTTGTTCACTGCGCTAGTGGTGGCTCCCCGGGTCCGGATACGCACACGGCGTTGACCAGCGTCGTATTTTCCTTGGCGGAAGAAATCCTCCAGGTGACGCCAGGTTTCTTGCTCTCCAGGCGAGTTGGTCATGGTTCGAGGCGTTTGAACTCGGTCCGCGTCGATCGTGCCCGGGAGGGGATCCATGTGGGGAGGTGAACGTAGTCTCGAGCCCGTTACATGTATAGTCTCTCGTCGTGCCCTGGGAGTTTGGCGTACAACCTTCTTTCTTGAGCCATTAGGACCCCATGTATGATAAGTAAAAGGTGATCCAAGTCGTGGTCCCATATGCCGTTCATCAAAACTACAAGGATTTGTCACTTCATTCTGAGAAGTACTGGGTGCTGGCGGAGCAGCCCATTCGACCCTTGTCTCTGGAGATGGATTCTGTAAAGCTAATTGTGATAAGGGTCCTGGCATAGTACTTGAAACAAGAGAGACTCCCAAATCACGTGTCGCATACATTGCTGTGCTCGCACTCGGTCCTTCGCTCGCAGGCTGTTCACGTACGGGCCCTGCAAAGAATTCCTGGAAGGGAGTTGGGCTCCTGGATTGCATCATTCTTTGGTAGTGTGGTGCGATCGAGAACTTTTTCTTACACAGAATTTTCAACCTTCGACGGGTTGAAGTTTCGGATTTGGGCCACGAGGGACCGGGTGTGGTAGGCTTTTGAGTTGGTGTGGACTCGCCACTCCGGGGCTGCGAAGCCTTCGCAGAGAACTGCTTGTCTAGACGAAGGCGTCGATCCCAGGTTCTCTTTGCCTCTCGGGCTACTCTGTGTGTGACGCCGAGAGGGGGGATGCTACCAGGGGTCATCTTAAAAGGAGTAATGGTGGGATCCTGAATGTACAATTGATAAGTATTCCAGAGGTGATTATCCATATCCAAAGTCCATCGTTCTTTCGGGCCTCGACGGGTCTGGTGCCGGGCATTCGGGGGCAACGGAGACGACTCGACAGCTGGTTTCGGGGCGATCTCAATATGAAAAAATGGGTCATATGTATCGCTCTCAATACTGGTACAACTACCACCAATTGAGCGCCGGGAGCTGAAAGTTTCAATCGATGAAACCGACGAATCCGACACATTCGAACAGGCGGATTCGGGGCGTTTGATACTTTCTCCCAGGGCCTGAGGGTCCCAGGAAGACCACGCCCCAGTAGACTGGACGTCAATAGGGTCCGCGCGAATCTGAGCGGGTGGAGTCTTCAGAGCCACACGATTGCGGGGCGGCGCTAGGAAACGATCATTGCTTGGGGGGTTTGTTGGAGCAGGCTCAACTACTAAGGCGTCGCGGGTAGGGGGAAATTCAATAGATGGTAAAGGTACGTCTGGGGGAATGGGGTTAAATATGCTGGGGTCAATTTCTGCCTGCGCAAAGAGATCTGACCCCGATCGAATGCGGGACCGGCGCAGGCGACAACTTGAATGGCGAGGAGGGGGCGGTGGTGGAACATCCAGCCGAACGGAAGTGCGCTCAGGTGTTCTAGGCTCTCCCAGACTGGCCGAAGGAAAAGTAAAGTTCTTCGGCAAAGTGCGCGAGAGCCCATGCTGTCGATCCGCCATGATATACGACGGCTGATCCGATCCAACGGAGATATTCATGAAAGTTGGGGCGGCAGCAGCAGCAAATAGCGCAGATTTTGTTTGTTTGTCGAGTTCAGTTGGTCCCTCTATGCTAGCATCATTTCGTTTCCGTCGTAAAAACCCCTTTCGCAATATAGATAAATCGTTCGAGGTTGAGAATCCCTAGTAGTACACTTGCCGGTTGATTTACACCAAATGCGCACGTATCTCCTCAGCAAATAGCTCAGCCGTTAGAACAGAATATCGGTCCAGAAGAGACTAATTCGGTTTTTGTTTTCAATTAATGAAACAACGCCTTGAGTCGAGGCGACGTCGTCTATGGGGAAGGGGAGCGCGGAGGGGAGGAGGTGGTCGTGAATCGTAACTACAAAAAAAGGAAATAGGAAGAGAAAGAAAAAGGAAAAGAAGTTCGTCAAGGTGTGAGTGGTCGGATGGATGATTAACGATCGAATTCGTGTGAATATCGATGTGATGCGCCGCAGTGGTAGACGAAATGCGACGGGTCTTGTCAGTACTTGAAGGGGATCACATCAACGGGTGGTTGATTGGGCACTCCATCGGATAGGTAGCTTCGTAGATCAGTAGTACCGGAGAGGAGGGCACGTCATTTGACACACAAAAACGCCAGACCAACACAAAAGAAAAGAAAAGGAAATGGAAGGGATGGAATGTAACGAGCTTGACGCTCGTGCGAAGACCCCGAGCCGTAGCGGAGGAAGAAAACACGGTAAGAGAGAGAAGAGAGAGAGAAAGAGAGGGTGAGGAAGGGAAAAGAGAGGAGAGGAAGAGAGAGAGCGGGAGAGAGAAATTAATTGGAAAAGCGACGACGGGACGGATTGGGAACACGGAGAGGCGCCCTGAGGCCACGACCCGTGGTGATTCGGCCACCGCGCCAGCCAGTGCCAGCGCTAGCAGCAGAGCACGTTAGTTAGCCTTAGTGGCCCCAACTAGTCACTAAAGCTCTGATCGTTAATTATTAGGACTTGGGTTGTCCCCGGGGGTTCCACTTCCAATCTCACGTTAAGCTAATGGTGGAGCTGCTGCTGGTGTTGGTGGTGGTCTCGAGTGTTCATGCTGGTCCCAAAGGAAAAACGGAAAATTGAACCGTAAGGGAATGAGAGTATTGAATGATATGGGATGAGAAAGAGGACGTTCGTCAGTCACGTTGACAGCGGAAAAATAAATAAATACACCCTCTGAATCAAAACAAATGCCAGATTGGTTCACTGGAATGCGGAGATTGGATCCTTGAAGCTGGCAGACAGAACGAGGTGTCTTGTCTTCTTCACAATGTACCTGTGCTTTGCTTTCTCGCGGCCAGAATGAGGACCAAATCAGAACGAAGCAAAAGAAAAAGCTAAAAAAAATTAGAAATTCAATTTTCTAAAAATTCAAATTAAAAACGGTTTTTCCAGCTCGCCCAGTTGTTGGTCAGGAAGTAATTCTTGGGGGGCTGGGAGTCAACCGCCTCACCGCGTCGCCCAACGATGAGAGGTTGTTAAAGATACGTTGCCGACAAATCGCATTAACTCTGATGGAGCCGTTTTTGCCGTCAGTGATCCCTAAGATCCCTAAGATTCTTGCCCTCTCTTAGGTAGGCAGCCCGAAAACTAAAGGAAATACCTATTCTATCCCATTTCAGATCGACTGGGCAGTTGTCTGTCCTTCTTTCACGAGCAAGTACACTGCAAGGGTGAAGCTTTGTACCGGATGATTAAAATCATCATCTGAAACTTGTTTCCCATTTAGACATAGCCTCTTCTTGGGCTTCTTTCTCTTATTCTTCCTCTCCTTTCTTTTTACCTTTTTTTTTATTTTTGCTTTTGCTCGCCCTGTCTATCATACAGAGTTGTTACCCGAGTGCAGCCAGTAAGCGAGTCAATCAGACACTATCTCAATATCACAGCTTGACGGATCTACACCCAACCATGGAAGGCAGCTCCCATTCAGGAGACAAAAGTTAAACCCTTCACAGTAGTTGGGAGGGGGTGTGACTCTCTTTTTGCAAACTTGAAATTTAGGCTTCAGGGCCCCTCCCCCATAGTCAATTAGTCAATCAGTGCCCAAGAACAGCCTCGAGCACTTTCAAGTCCCCAAGTTCATCAGCTTGAAGGTTCAACCTCTCGTCCCCAAAAGGAAAAAAAAAAAAAAAAAAAAAAAAGATATAAAAAGAAAAACACAATCTCCACCTTCCGGTGGACTCGGCGTGCATTAGCATTCCTACGGTCCACGTACTTGCAGACAAATTCGCCTTCTGAGTGGTAAATGTGGAGGAACGTGATGCGGACGCCGAAATTGAAAAATGAAAAAAAAAAAAAAAAAAAATACTAGATGAAAAGAAAACTGAGCCGGAGAGTGAGAAAGCCACTGGAGATTAATTGCAGGTGCAAGCAAGAGTGAGATGGAATGAGCTGAGTTGGGTTGGGTTTACGCTTGGAATAAATATCTACAGCATTCTATTGAGAGGAGAGAACTCTTTGTTCCCAGTAAAGAGTATAGTTGAAGGGTTTGAATGGTGCCTTTTTAATCCTTCTATATTCATATTCATTCGAGTTATGTCTTACTTTCCTTTTTCCTTTCCCTTTCTTTTGATCTCTCGCTTATCGCAAGTGGGGCCAACGCGACAAAGCGGGGTAATCGCGTCTCACACGCGTCTCTGACGCGGAACCGCGCGTGTGGTCACTTACAGTATTCATACAGCCTCGCAGCCAGTGAGAGACCGTGGACAAGGTATTCCTGTACCGGGTGGAGTTGCACCGGGAACTAAGTTGATTTAAGGGCTTTTAGTTGCTCACTAAAAGCTTAGGACGGTTTGAACGATGGGGAGGGTCAATGACTCCTTCGTTTCCCCTGTTCGCTGATGCAGGAACCAGATTTTGGAAAGAGAGCAGACGATCTAGAAGAGAAGAGAACGGAGAAGGCGGGGACTCCCGGTAGGTTCCCTAGGTATGGAGAATGAGCCATTGATTACCTCGTTACAAATGACAAAATTGTTGGTTTGTTGGTAGTTACGCAGAGGTCTGTAATCAGTTCGTGGGAAGCAAGCAAAATTCAATTCGGAAGAGCAACGCCCCATTATAATACATTTTTCAGCTTTTATGCATTTATTCACCTAGTTATTGCCTTTTATTTTATATTTTATGAAAAAAAAGTTCCTCTTTTCACAAAGCCGTCCTGAGATTGCAGGAGAAGTTGTACATTCCTTGCCTCTCTTTCCTGCAAAGAAAAGATGCAGGCGAAATCCGTTCCAGCAGGGAACTACACCTGCAGCAGTTCATGCTCACTTGACTTGAAAAAACAAAAAAAAAAAAAAAAAAGAATTATCGAATCCCCTGCCGAGTACCCGAGTCAAAACTAGATTATCCAACCTCTTTTAGGATTTTTTAGGATTTTTTGCTTCAACATCTCAGTCTCCCCATTTGTGTTCATTCAAATATTCTTCACTCGTATCAGACCAGATAGGTGCGAGCGAGGCTCTGATCTTACTCTCAATAAAGCCCAACAGGATCAATGGTGAAAAGGGACGTTTCCAGCCAACATTCATAAAACAATCGATTCTTTCTTATGATGAAATGGCAGCTGATCGTCTTACATTGAGGAGACCTACCTAGGCAAGTATCTTCCTTACTTTAGACTTTCATACATTTTTTTGTGTGTGTGGTGTGGCGGCCACTTATGTTTCACTCGCCACTCGAGACATTGATCATGCACGAGGCCTGGCCGTCAGCTCAGTCGGTGTTTACATGGATTGCTCCCCCTATTTAGCTATCTGCCTATGATATAAAAGGTCTAATTTGCTCCTAACAAGAATTAGCTCCAGTGGCAAGTCTGGAAGCAATTGGTATAATTGGTATCAAAATAGACTTTACCTCTCGTCTTGCTTCTGGTACCCTATCTTAGGTACCAGGTAAGGTATCTTAATGTCGCCGACGTAACTTCAGCCAGTCAGCATTCCCTGTGTGACGGACGCTCACACGGTCGAACATGTCGATCCCTCGTACTTTCAATTCTTTGTCCGCTCAGCTCTACCACAATGACATCTGATGATTTCATAAATGCTTGTAATTTCCGCATGCTCTCGAAACACAGCCCCTAACTAACATTCTTTGGGGGGAAGCCCGGATACATAGTGTGTTTTAAGTCCATCGGTGGAATGAAGCGACCTTCTTCCACTTTTGAATCTGTATCTATTCTGGGTGAGTCTTTGCTTCCACTTTTCTGGCATATTCATGATGTCATATTTGCGGCGAGTGTCAATGAGATTCCTATTTTATAGAACGCTATATCAAACAATCGTAATCGTGAGGGCTTCTAGCTCTCCCCCCATACCCAAGTCCTAATCTTATTAATGTAGTAAGTCCATTGTCCATTGTCTCTAGTCATTCGATAGGAGATAATACTTGAGAAAAGGAATCTCTTGAACCCTTACGCTAATTTCGATGCTGGGCATATGTACATACCCAGGTACTGGTAAGTACTGGTTTATTATGCATATACATGGGGCCCAGAGAGAAATATACCAGAAACAACCAGGTTTGACCCCCCCCTTCCCTTTTCACCCAAACCAAACACAAAATGTCCTGCTTCGGCTTCACCAGATTAAAATAAACACACCCTTGAGCATAAATGAATCATCGCAAGCCAACCTCACCCAACAAAGAAAGGTTCAATCTCCAGCTGTCAAACCTTGCACATCAACTTAAACTAAGGGTTACAGATTCATTCTGTCCCAACCATGATGGTTGGGGCGGGAAGGGGGCAACTATCTCCCTCCCGGAATTTCCAACATACTTCATCAATAGATGGATAAACAAAGTCTAGACTTCATAATCGGCAAAGAAGCGGCCGGGGCATGCATGCTGGCTATGACCTAAACCAAAGTTCTCTGCACTCGTGGTGACGATTTGAAATTTTATTCTGGTTGCCAGGCTCTTTGGCGCTATTCATAAAACCGATGTCTGTTTCGGAGGTATTTGCCCCCGGGGGGGGATACACAGATTCGTCTTTGAGTATGAAGTTCGAAACAGCCAGATTGTGCCCCTTTGGGGATTCGATCGAGTCTCATCTGAAAAGACGATGTTGCGGGTGGCATTGCGGTTGGCTGAACATGGCTGCCAAGGTTTACTATCGTCAATGATGTGTCTACCAGCACCAAACTTTCTTCCAGATAAGCTATCACTGTGAATTAGTATACCTTCTTTATATTTTTCCCCCTCAATTCATATCATA
The DNA here is from genome assembly GCA_027569155.1 of Aspergillus haitiensis. Lineage (NCBI taxonomy): Eukaryota > Fungi > Ascomycota > Eurotiomycetes > Eurotiales > Aspergillaceae > Aspergillus > Aspergillus haitiensis. The sequence goes on along the minus strand of JAPDEO010000005.1, from coordinate 680,775 downwards.
ACTACGCTGAAATCATTAAGAGCCTCGACTTTCTATTAGCTTCCCTAAAGCTGAGATCCGGGTGCGATTTGATGTCATTGACATAGCAATGATAGAAGACGATTGTCGGACTCGAAGAGGAGATGACCTGGAAAATCTTACAGACAGGTGGAGCTCGCTTAAATACACTTACCTACCTAACTTATCACATAATAAGTACAATACCTTAGGGTCATGGTTGCTCCAGCACCTGATTAAATCCTTGTTTCAGCGGGACCTTGGCCGAGCTCACGAAGAGATATTTGGCCCTAGTATTTGAAAGCTCCTATTTGTCCCTCCCTACAAGAGGGATATTTCTATGAGGGAACCCTTCTGCGATATCATGGTAAAAACTTAAGATGAAAACCACCATCAAGACGGCTAGAATGCCTTTCACGAGGTCCTGGCTGTTCAAGGTTTCGAGAACCAGGTTTATAGGTAGTAGCAAAGTAGTCGATCGGAAATTTAGAGATTAAAGGTGATAGAGAGAAATCATAAGTATTGGGAAACTAGCTATTTATAAGACATCAAAGGCACACACACACACACACACACACACACACACACACACACACACAGAGAGAGAGAGAGAGAGAGAGAGAGAGTCAAAAGGGAAGGATTTTCATGCAGAATTTACGGCATTGCCAGATTCCGGTCCCCCTCCCCAAGGTTTTAAAAATAAAAAAAAATAAAAAAAAAAAAAAAGGGAAAAAAAGGGAAAAGCATCAACATGTCAACTCAGATCAAGGATTGTCCACTTGAGTCTAATCTCAGGGTGAGGAGGCAAGGGATAAAAATACTGGTGTAGATTGAATGAGTGGAATACAGCTATGACTACCGAGGGTCTGCCCATCTATATGCCTACCTCGATGTCGTATAGATATATAACAGAAGGGAATATTAACATAACAACTGTGACTGTAGGGGGGGGAATGCATACATCCCACGATCTCTCCTCAATCATGCAAGTACACTCAGTCGGTTGACTACCGGCACCCTACACTACTATCTAACCTACTAGATGAATTCGAACATTTCAGAAAGCAAGAGGAGAGGAGATGCTCATAGATAGATTCAATGGCGACATAATTGGTCCGAATGGGGAATGCCGGGATCATCACTACAATGCAGTCCCTGACGTAGTCTGGTAATTTTTATTTGCTGTGATCTATGCAATTGGTGCAAAATAAAAGAGGCCTCTCTTGCAGGGAGGTCAGATCAGAGGGGAAATTTGAAATAGTTATGCAGGTTTATATAGATTGAACATCAGGTGAACAATGAAGAGATAAATAGGGAAGGGAAAAAGGAAACGGTTAAGGTCGATCTGTTCTATTTCTTTTTATCTCACTCTAAATTGTAGGGAGGCTAACTGATTGATTATTCTCTCTCCATAGTTCTTCCTCTCTCTCTTTTGTTTTTGGTATTCCCTGTGTGTTGGTTCTAGGTAGGTATAGATTGCCAAGCCGATCAATGATGCTATTGTTTAACTCCAGTCTTGGTTACGGTATGAAGGGATCGGAAATCAGACCTGTGTCATAGAATCACTACCTGTTCTTGGCACTTGATTAGCCTTAAGTGTGAAACAAAAGAAAAAATAACTGCATTCCAACGGTGATACGAATGATCGGCGGCGCAATGACTCGTTATTCAGAAAGAGCTTTGGAATTCGGTGTGAGTTGGTTCGTCGGAGCAGTGGGGCAGTGGGCAGCTTCAAAGAATCAAGGTTACAACTAGCTAGGGTGGTGGGTACATCAAGTCGAGGTTGAAAAGAAAGACGGAGGAGAAGAAAACTCAGTCTGCGCCTCTGGACTTTAAATATAAGCCTAAATCAATATCGAAAATTAGCTCTCAAGTCCGAAGAAGAACCCTGCAGCTGCCCCAAATTGACTGCCCATCAGGAGGACTCGTGAGGGTTATCTGGTGACGCCAAGACTCGCCGCCGCATGTACGGTACTGATTAGTGGTGGTGATGATGATGATGCGGGGGGGGGAGAGGGAAGCTTTGATAAATACTGGACTGATCATCGTCTTCCTCCTCCTCTTCTTCTACCTCTACTTCTTCTTACTCGTGCGATTTCATCCATTTCCTCGCTTTGTTAACGTTCCCTGCATCTGCATCTAGAGTGACCGGAGGCTCACTGTCTTTACACTCCATATCGGTTGTTGTACGGTACACTTGTCTTTCCCCGCGTTCCTCTCTTTCCAGCCCAATAAGCTCGTGACATCACAACATCCCTACACTTCGGTCTTAGATATATCTGTCACTGCCACTGTAGGTGTCAAAATGGGAGACTACGGACCAGCAGAGCCATTGGTCAATGCACAAACGACCCAGACTGCTTCATTTGCTTCGACCGATCAGGAGGACATATCGGTCCTAGTAACGGGCTTTGGGGTAGGCCCATCAATATCATCACACCTGTAAAGATGGAGATCGGGAGTTTGGCTGACCTCATGCCTTGTCACCGTGCCTCTAGCCTTTTAAATATTTTCGTGTCAATGCATCGCATTTGATCGCATCGTCTCTGCCTCCGTCCCTATCCTATGCCAATGAGCAGAGCTCAGCTCCGCGTCAGATCTCGATCCATGCGCACCCTGCTCCAATATCCGGTGCCTTCTCGGCCATTCGAACAACGGTCCCGGCTCTGATGGAGGACTTTGCCAAAGCACACGGGGGTCGACGACCCGATATCATCATCCATATGGGCATCGCCGCCACAAGGAATTACTACTCCGTAGAATTGCAGGCCCACCGCGATGCATACCACATGTCCGACAATCTCGGGCGGGCAGGATATGAAGACGGTGAGAAGCTCTGGCGGGAGCTGGAGCTTCCCCCGCTATTGAAGCCCGGCCCTGTGGCCGACTACAAGCTACCAACTACCGCCGCGATCCCCACGAATCCGGAGAGTTTGCTATCTAAGATCGCACGAACCCAGATGAAGTCGCATCCACCCGATGAAGAGTTCCTGAGCACCTGGCGGACTTTTGCCCCAGCTCAGGCGGACCTTCGGATTTCTGAGGAGGCGGGCCGTTATCTCTGCGAATTCATTTACTATACAAGTCTGTCCTTAGCTTATCAGGAGAAGCGGGACCGAAATGTTATCTTCCTTCATGTACCTGCATCCTGCGCGAGCCAGGATATTCAAACTGGAACGGAAGTCACAATTGCCCTGATTAAAACCCTTGTTGCTCGTTGGATTGAGGGGAAGCTATAAATACCGGCCCCCTTTTTTAGTTCTCTCTTAGGTTCTTTGGTTTTTGGAGCGACTGGTATAAGTTAAGATCATTGCATCATGATTTTCATGGCAGGTTAGGTCAGCGTTTGGTTAGATCCACCCATCCATCACTATATAAACCAGCACATCGGTATATACCATAAAACTCCAATTGGATGATATATGAAAAAATTTCCTTGCATTTTGGTGGTCGTCCTTGTTCCGGATTTAAGATTACTAAACCAACTAATACGCAAAAATTATTCCCGCACTGCCAAAGGATATATATCCAATGGTTAAGGGTCAGCGAGCAAAATTGGAGTCATACCCTCCTCCATCTCTGATGACTCGTTGAAGGCGGTCAGCCATAAATATGAATCATCGCTTGTCAAAATCCCTCTTCTCTTCCCTCCAAACATATAAAAGAAACTCAGTCCAACCAATTCCGGCACTCCGGGGGGGCTATATCTCTCGCTTTGGAGAACTATAACTGACAGTTTCTCTACTGATCCCTCTCTAGCATCCACTTAGCAAAAGTGATCCCAGAAATACTCACCATGTTCTCCTCAATCCCATCCCCAGCGCCTCTCCTTCTTATCATCATCATCCCCCTCTTCATACTTGCTCTATATCCGCGCCTCAAGAACTGGGCTCACAATAATTCCTCCTCCTCAGCTACTCTTCTCCAAAAGCTTCTTCTCGCTTCAACCCCAACTCCTAGAGCTATAAGCACCAGCGAAATCACCGACCTTCGCATTTACCCCATCAAGTCCTGCCGCGGCCTCTCCCTTCCCCGCACTAAACTCTGTCTGTCAGGCCTCGACCTTGACCGTCGTTGGATGCTTGTCGATGCAACCACTCATGTCTTCCTCACCATTCGCCAAATTCCCGAAATGACTCTTATCAACACCGCCCTCTCCCCCGATCAAACCCTTCTCCTTCTCTCCATCGCCGACGACCAGAACAAAGATCGCGTCGTGCGCATCCCATCCCGCCCCGATGCGGCCTGGCTCGCCGCCAACACCACTCTAGCAACAGATATCAAGATCTGGGATACTGTGACCGACGGATACGTCTACGGCGCCGAAGTCAATGACCTCTTCTCGGAGTTCCTAGGCCGCAACGTCGCCTTAGTTTATAAGGGTCCCACACCGCGCTTCCTACAAGGTAACGGTGATGCGCGAATACTAGGTCGAAAGCAGAGTACGAATTTCCCCGATGTGCATCCGGTGCTTATTGCATCGCAAGCGTCGATCGACGAGTTAAATATGCGGTTGAGAAAGGCGGGCGAGGACGAAATTACCATAGAACGGTTCAGACCTAATATCATTGTACGAGGGGGAGAGGCATGGGGCGAGGATTCGTGGAAGTTGGTGCGCATTTCTCCTAAGAGTGCTGCTAATGACAGTAACAACAGCACCAGCAGCACCAGCAGCACCAGCAGCAGCAAGAACAACAACGACGACAACAAGAACAAGAATAGCAGCAGCATCAGCAGTAATAATGGTAAAAGGAACAACTACAACAGCACCAAGCAAGAAATGATAGAGTTAGATATCGTGGCCCGATGTACAAGATGTCAAGTGCCCAATGTGGATCCTGACACGGCACAGAAGCACAGAACACAGCCGTGGGATACATTGATGAGCTATCGGCGTGTGGATGAGGGAATGAAATATAAACCTTGCTTTGGGATGTTGAGTGCGCCACGGAGTGAGGGGGAGGTGGCGGTTGGAATGCGATTTGAGGTTTTGGAAGAGACCACTGAACATCGGTATATTAAAGGATTTTAGGGAAATCACTTTCTTTGATTTTTGTTGTTCTTAATCATCCTAAAATTATGCACTGTACATTGTTTGCCGTTCCCCTTAGTCCTTTGATGAAGGACAAAAAAAAAAAAAAGATTTCTGGGAGTAGAGAGTGAATGGATAGAGGAGTGAGCACCTAACAACCTATGTATATGTACCTAGTACCAACTTCGGAAAAGCATACGGATAATATATATCAAAATATCAGAATGATCACAGAGGTACGGTGCCTTTTAAAGGGTGTATTGCGTATAAAATAAAAAGAAACGCTTTTCTGTGTAATATTAATTTTGTCTATCTATGAGTAAATAAATACATGCCATGTAGCTATTTAGTTAAACCATCCCATCTAACTAAACCCCAACATTACTCTTGAATGACAAAATGACCACTTCCCTTCCGTTTCATAGCAAGCCATTCCAATTTCATTTCCATTCGGATAAAGGGAAGGAAAGGGAAGGGAAGGGAAGGAGAAGGAAAATAAGAGGGTGAGGGTACACTAATTCTTCATCTGCTTGCTAGCTGAAACACACCAATTGTTCCAATCCGTAAAGAATGACGGCTGAACATGGCATTTCTTACTTAAGAACTGTTTCTTGCGGGTCTCTGCATAGACGTCCACAACACGAGAGATGCTGCTTTTATCGTGGGCCATGAGGACCTTGACAACTAGTAGACTGGCCTGACTACAAGCGGATGCGTGCGTCGGGGGGCCACTATGTGTCGCTTCATCGTGGATCGCATTTAAGAGTTCCCAGACGGGTTCGTCAGAGTCCGCTAGGGCCGGCAGGGCAGACCCTTTACATAGCTTTGTGTATTCGCGGAGCACGGCGTTGGCTTTATTTGAGATCTGTTTGACGGTGGAGCGACGCGTGAGACGCAAAAGGGGAAGGAGGAGATCGAGAGTCATGAGTTTGGAGGAGCATTTTTTCACGTAGATCTCGAGAAGGTCAAGAACACGGTTCTTGAAGTTGACCATGTTTTCTTTTGCGTCTTTCTTTTCTTTCTTTTGGCCAAGGACGTCACGACGCGCCTGGAACACCTTGACGAGTTGGTTGTCGATCTCTTCCATCTCGTCGTCGTTCATGTCTGAGTCGGAGCCAGACGAGTCTTCTTCCTTGAGGTCTTGGTCCGCTCGTCGGGTCCCCAGGGCTTCGGCAAGTTTGGCTTCGAATGCGGCCAATTCGGCATCGTCTTCGTCTTCGGCTTCATCTTCTGAACCGGATTCTGCGTCCTCTTCATCGTCATCATCGTCGTCTGAACCGCCGTCCGCTTCGACGATTTCGACGTCACTATCCTCTTCGTCGACATCAATCATTTCTTCGTCCTCGTTCCCGTCCTCATCTTGTTGTTCGAACATTTCTTGCTGGCCAGCTAGACTTTCTTTAGCTTCGAGAATCTAACCGTCAATGTTAGTTCAGAGTTGTCCGTTTCAAGAAAAGGGGGGAAATTCGTCAAAATAATAATTCACGTACGGATACCAAAGATTCTAGGCCGGTCTCGGTGACACTTTGTGCAAAAGCCGTGAAGACCTGCTCGCTCATACGACGGAATAGCTGGGATTGTTTCGACGCAAAACTCAAGAGAATCTCTACTAGTGCATCAGATGCATCGGAAGTCTCCTCCTTCTTTGACTTTCTATCGCCAAAGATCTTGGTGTAGCAGAAATCAAGCTCATCCAACATGGATGCAGCATCAGCGTCGCCATTGTACACCTGGAGGATTGTCATTGAATATAGCAACTTGAATGCTTCAACGCCGGCTTCATCTTTCGTCTCCTGTAGATAGTTAGTTAGGATAGATTCCGTGCGTAGAAAGAAGTAGATTGCGTCTTACCAAGCTGGCGAGCTTCTTTAGCGACTTAAAGGCACCTTTAACCGATTCCCGAATGGTCTCATCCATGTTAATGATGAATTTGCCGAATTCCTCGGATTTGGCCGCATCGCGGATCTTGCGAACGACGGCATAAGGCAAAGCAGTTGCGTACTTCTGAACTACAATCAAACTGTTCAGACAAGAGGTGATTCTGCTTCGGAACAGCTCCTGCGTCTGTTGGGTGAGAGCGGGTCGGACCTTGTCCTCCTTATCTGTGAAATAGGCGAATCTGACGAATATGAACAGCACACGCTCGAGAGTGGTCTCGAAGTCCTCGGCTGAAGTGTCACTCGAAGAGACTCGAGACCTGACAATAGATAGAAGCAAGCCGGCTATAAATTGGCGGTTTGATGCAGCGGCTTTGCTGTCGCTTGTTTCTGGGGATGCAATGAATTTCTCAAACAGAGGGAGAATTTGATTTAGGGCCCCCAAATTAGCCTCCGCTACAATTTTCTCGACAGTCTTTGTTTTGGTCACCTGGTCAAAGTTCACGGAACCAGCGGAGCCCATCAAACCCTTAACAGCTGCAGCTGCGAATTCTGGCTCCTTCGATACGCGCGTCTGGATGGTTTTTGCAGCCTTGACAGCCATCCGATGCAGGTATCTATCCTCAACAGCTAGTTGATTGGTAAGGCACCTAACAAGGTTCTTGGTGAAGACAAGCGATGCCACCTGTAGGTCGCTCTCATTAAGTACCTTAATAAACAGGAGAAAGCCCCAATATTTACGTTCCTCAGATGATGCAGAGGCGAATAGGCCATCTACGGTAGTTCTTGGGTTAGCTCCCAAAATTTTAATTGTGTCAGATATAGTTGGGATGTACTTACTATCGACGACTTCGGTCCAGAAATCCGTGAAAGTAAGGCGAGATGTGCCTTTAGATTTAGATTTTTCTTTTGTAGTTTCGCCACTAACGCTGCTCAGAACGGCATCCCAGGCGAATGGGAGCTTCGAGTTCCACACTGCAGATGGTTTCTCTTCCGACTCGCCGCTTGAAGACTCTTTCATAACCTTGGCTAGCTGGCTCCTCTCGCGAGTATCCAACGGGTCATCGTGTTTCCATACTTTGCTAGGGAAATTAATGTTAGGGAACAGATCCCTGGCAGCCAACCAGATTGAGACACCCTCCGGGGTTCGCGCCAACTCCTTCGAGCAAAGATGTTCGATGGCAGTCTCCACGAACTTGGCATCCGCTTTTTGCGCGGAGAGCTCGAAGACACAGCGATAGATAATCCAGCCGCACTCTTCACGGATCCATGGCTTCTTCTTAGCCAGGTCAAAAACTAGATCCAAGAGCCTGGACCACTGGGCAGATGGGGTCTTGGAGTTGAAGAGAATAGAAGATTTGATAATAGCTTCGGCCCCGAAGAGGCGTCCAAAATGATGATCTCTTTGCTCCTATGATGAGAAGTCAGCCACAATCATCTCGGAAACATGCAAAGAGAGGGAACAATGATAATTAAATTAAGATACATACCTGGCCTGACTCACCTCCAGAGGCACTGGAAATCGACTCCCAGATATCCATGGCAGCTGAAACACTGAAATCTGAAGAGTCCCGAGGCACCGAGAAAACTTGAGAAAGGACCTCCGTCAAGGCAATAGAAAAGCCAATTCTAGCAGCTTTCCGACTGCTACAGAGACCGCGGAAAAGCCTCTGTAAAGTCTTTTTAATTTGGTCATCGGCCGGGTTCTTATCCGGGGTAAACTGCGAGACTAGAGCTTGGGCAGCTTTTAGTCTAATGTCGTCCTTTTCGCTCGCAAGATCCTCGTAGATTTCTACGAGTTTGGTGTCGACATTGAATGGCTCACGACGCCGCTTCTTGGAGCCAGCATGGTCTTGCGCCATGGTCGGGATATGTAGGGAGAGAAATCCTGAATCAATTCCCCTTTCTATCTTTTTTCCAATACTGTCCTGGGGCGATTATGAGATTGTAGGATGTCACAATGGATACAATGGCTGATGTTTGATGTTCAACAGCCTTGAATCGAATGTTATTCGTGAATTTGCGCATCAAAAGAAAATTTATGACGCTGTCGCCTAAAAGGGGTTAGCGTCATTTTCCGGCACCTGAGGAAAATAGTTGCCGCTTTAGGAAACATCATAGATGCATCCATTGTAGAGTATCACGAAAACCGGAAGGGTGTCTAGGACTAAGGTAGGTTTGACTGTGTATACAGTGTAATAGATTCAGGATGCCCTATTTTTTTTTTTTCTCTTGATGTTTTAGGTTTTTATCGAGTTTTGCACTGCGGAGGTTCCCAATCCACCCGGCTAAAGCAGATAGATATATATTTGCCCCTCAGGCTTGAAGCCAGCAAGTTGAAGTACTATGAGCGATGTTTTTGCTCATTTACTAGGCAATTAGACCCATTGAGCTCACTCTAACAGGGCAAAAATCGAACATCAGGTTAAGCCCTGACTTAGATAGCCTATTTCTGACACCGATAGCATTCATCAAGCTTTATAGTCCGCTATACGAAAGACCAGCGTCGAAGATAAGAGAGGCAGAATAGAATTATCATCGAGTCTGTTTCAGAGAGGAAGTAGAAGTACCTACCCAGGTACCTAATAACGAGGTGCGAATTTCTCTACTTTAGATCCTTGGCCCTGTCAACTGCTAATAGGCGTTTAAAGTACCAGTAACAGCACCACTACTAGGGAATCAAGATATTGGAGACTAGGTACATAGAACGGTAGACCGAGAGGAGAGAGTGAGAATACCTAATACGCAGTTCATGCCTGCAGCTCCATTGCATAAGTGGCTGAACATGGTATGGGACTAGCTGCTGTCATCATGTTGTCTAGTACCTGGCTATATGTATTCATGATTAATTTAGGAGTGTTGTCTCTAGGTATGATTTGAGTTGACACATGCCAGCCATTAGCGCTACAGACGTTAGAGTAAGACTCAAGTAGAAGAAGAAGAGGAGGAGGCGGGGGAGGAGGAGGAGCTGGTGGTGGTGGCTTTCCGAACTTACTTGGCTTATACTGGATACCGACCTACGGAATATAGCACATTCCTTCCCTGCCTGACAACGAGATCTGGAAGGATCATCAAACTACTTCTTCTGGAAACCCGACATACCATCATTGTATTCTTCAACTATAATTTTTAAACCTTCCACCCAGTATTGAAGTTAAACGTCCTGTTTCTTTATGAAGAAGAGAGGAGGAGGGTATGTTATTAGTACTAGGTACTAGGTACTTACTTAGTACCTACTATCCCCAAAGATATCTATCCATTACTCTTGACTTTTTACTATGTCCTTATCAAAAAAAAAAAAAAAAATTCCCTTCCAACCCCAATGCAAAGGCGACAATATCAATTCTGGGAGTCCCCACTCGGTGTCTACCTGCCTACCTACAGATTCCTTAGTTAGTTGGTCAGTGGGCCAGTCAGTGAGCTAGCTAGTTAGCTAATACACTAGCAGATAGCTTGCATTCTTTGCCAGCAGAGAATTTGTACGTGGACAGTTCCTTGCAGATAGGGAGGGGTAAATCTGGTTGCGCAACCTGCAAACATATTTAGTAGGCCATATTAGGTAACTTTGTAATTGATCTAGGGGACCGACTAAGGTGAGTGGTGGGGTGGCTTATTTTTATGAACCCCCATGACTTCACTGGGAGAGAAGGGAGATGGAGATGGATACTGGGTACATCCTGGGTACTTTGCCTGACTAGAACCTTTGCACATATCTCCCAAGATATCTTGATAATGCCTAGTACCTTAGACTTAGTAGGATACGCAAATTTCTTTTCATTGACTAATTCCTGATCCGTGGAAAGTGGCTCGAGATATCGGAAGACTTTCCAAGCTAGAGAAGCGGGGGGTGGGGTTGAGTTGGTATCTACCTAGTGTTGCAAGGGATAAATGGATTGAAGTTGCTGTTGGAAACCTATGGAGTAAAAGTTATATTTATGAATTTTGGACCGCTTAGTTGGTGGGTTTATTGGTCAAGGGAGAGGTGCATTTCGACATTACAAAAGGGAAACTAGAAAATAGATATGAAAATGAAAAAAAAAAAATTTGTTCGCTTGTAGCTTGGTGCTTCTCCATAGAAATAGAAAATAAATAATTGGGGTATACAAGGGAGAGTCAAGGTAAGTCATGAACTGAAACTAACGCAACTCTAATTCCGCCTAAATGCGCGCCTAAGGGCACTAAGTAGCTCTATTTCTGCGTCTGCGTCTGCGTCTGTCAGTTAGCTGGCCATTTATGGGCCTCCTCCATGCATTATTCAAGATCCAACCTAGAACCATACAAGGGGGAGGGGAGGAAGAAAGGGCTAAAAAAAAAATATTAAGTGGATAAGAAGGGGTGCTTATCTATCTCTAGAGCAGAGAAAGAATTCGACTTGGAAATCAAGACAGCTTGCAGTATGCATGCAAAGAGCAAGGCATGCATATTGAACATTCCAGGGACTAATTGAATAATCGACCACTTAGAAAATGAGGCCCTTGAAATCGGGCAGCTAGCTGGCAAGATGTCTGAGTGTTGTGATCTTAGCTTTCTGCAAGGCATTAACTGGCCTGTTGTGTCAATATTTGTTTACTGGGGAACTGAGGGGGATTATCAGATCAGAGACTGAGAGTTTCCAAAGAAACTGGAGACAGTATTTGGAATTAGAGAGATCTTCAATCAAGATCCGAGTTATAGTCTTAGAGGTTATTCTTGTCCCCATTTTCGGGAATGGAGAGATGGAGACCCAAGGATACCCAAAGATATACATATGCTCGTTTGAAAGGGTTCTAATTTCTGTAAGTATCTGCAAATATGCTTGTAGGAAACAGAGCATATGTTTTCAGGAAATCCCGTCGTTTAGCCCACGTTTTAGGAATCTGATTGCACGAGTAGAGACCGTTTACTTGCCTCTCTCTGGAAAAATGTTTGGTCTAAGCCAACCAAACTTCCCAGGACCGGAACGGAGCGTGGTTTTGTTTCGTTGGAGGATCTGGTTGCAGACAACTATAGACTTGATAGCATGGAACACGTATGAACGGGACTGGTAGCTGCAATAATAATTGTAATTCTATCTCCAGCAAGCAATTAGTGGATACTCGAAGATATGTTTGATAATCATTGATAGCCAACTAACTACGGAGTAGTTAGTTAATCAATTGAGAGTTAGTCATTTGGATCCCTGTGTGGCTCACGATCCGCTCAAGGGATGTAAGTACACAGCATGACGCCATAAAGGAGGATCGATCTTGGGCTTAAGCTTTGTTTAAACTTAAATCCCCAATAAGTTAATCAGCACGGGGGAAGGTCAATACTCCCAAGTCTAGGACGGAAAATTGATCTGAACAAGGTTTCCTAGAGCATTTCGAAAGAGAAGGAAGTTAGGAAGATTGAATAACTCCCTATTATTGTTTGATCGTTGCCGCCGTAGCTCCTAGACTCCCCAGCTAGTGGTGGTGGTGATGGTGCCCACGCACATGGGAAAGAGAAGGGATGGACGCCAAGAGCTACCTGGATCTGGACCCAACACTAATAGTTCTGTAGATCGCTCCTCAAACTTGACTAGATCTAATAAGCACGGGAGAAGGGAGCACACATTTGGAAATCATTTCATCCCTCACGGAGGCACAAACGTAGGCGACGCTTCTCCTCCAGGCAAATGGAGACAATAATTAGGTTCCTGGTGAAAATCATTAATTGAGATTTCTCGAACGAACTGTTTACTCCCCAAGAAATAGGTGCTAGGCACGTGGATCACGGCTGGGGTCAGGCAAGGATTAATTCTGATACAGTACGGTCTGGTAATATACCAGACCAAGTTGGAGACACTGTGCCTACATATGTTTCTTACTGTCGGAGTAATGTTTTGACGACAACAACAATAACAACAACACCAACGACAGCAATACAGTAAGAAGTATGGTGGGGGCTAGTTATAGAGGCTGCAGAACCTACAGGATGGTTTAATCAAGAGACATAAATTCCTGGCGAGTAATTTTCTGGTCTTTCCTGTTTCCATAGAGCAATTTAGAGGTCATCACGCGCGGGAAAGGGCGCCGATCAACACAGTCCACCCACAACCCACGCAACAAGGAGAGAAAAAGCAATCGAGGACAACAAGATATTGATTATTTGCGTCCTGGCCAAGGGTGAGAACAATAGCTGTGCGGCCGCTTTTCGAGGCCCTTGATGACAACACAGATAACGAAGTAAATAAAGTTGCAGCGTGAGATTTTGCAGGAGCATAAACACTAGGGCTGCTAGCGTGGCCCAATCAGCTTAAAAGCCACTGTCATAACCCCGCACGTACTCTTGGGTCTGACCATTCCATGAACCAATGGTAGCAACGATTTCTGTTATTCTTGTTTCTAGTTCACTGGTTGTATGTATATTGCTTTCAATTATATCATCGTAAATAAAGTCAAATCAAACTTGGAACGGCAACGCTGGTGTGACATCATTTCACGCTCATGGTCTTGTTTACAACAGCTTTGGTGGGAATCCAACCCTTGTCCACGCTAAGAAGGACCGGAGGGTCCGAGATACGACAGCGTCACAACACTAACCGTGACTAGGAGGCTCCAGGAGTTGTTTATCCTCGCCGATTCCAGACCAGCTCCAAACTGGGGCGCGCCTGGCCCGTAAATCCTAGATGACCTCCACTCAAAATCAGCACCAGTCTCGAAATAACTCTTAGGCCGCCAGGGGGGTCGCTAAGAGGCGAGTGAGGCTAAAGGGGGGAAATTGAGAAGTCCAGAACAAGCCTGACCTTTGATCTTTGAAATCAATGGTGGCACCATTATTTGACCTCGGCGCGTAGCAGGAAATCAAAGAGCCTCAACAAGATAAACATGATGTTTGATGGAGAGAAAACTCAGTGTGGGCAGCAGGTCCCCACAGTTTTCCTCCTGCGGCGGGGCATTAGTCCTCGAAATCGACGAGTGTCTCATGGATGAGGGGCTTCATGAGCAAGGCCGCGCGATAAACATCTCTCCATGAGGGGCTCGCTCCTTGTGGGCGTGACTAGGGGAAGCTGAAATCGCACCAGGTTCGGCAATCCTCCCACAAGTCGTGGCCCATCGGATTGACCGAGCTATTCGAGATATTAAATTGACACTTGAGTGGCTTTACCTATCAGGGGATATGAATTGAATTGATGCAAGCGGCTCGGCTGATGAGGCAGATCTTTGAAGTGGGGATGATGATAATGAGGATTGTAGGGCTCCATAATAGCTAATAGTAATAATTACATCCCCCCTCTTTTCAGTCGCAATTAATAGTAACGACTTCAGCCGGGATCGAGTGGGAGGGGAAGATGACGATGGCCCTTGAGCTGAGCCCCGATACTAGTCGGCTCGTCGGCTTGTGAAGACTCGCACTATTTCCGCAGTCCTTCTCCCCCCTTCCCCAATAATCCCATCAAATGAGTCAGTAATTAGTGTATCTAGCGATATCTGGAGTGATTAGAGAGTTATTGCTGAAAGAAACGGCAGTTGATCGGACCATTGGGAGAAAACTGAAAGGGATGACGCCCCTAGTCAGGGTCAGCAGGGTTAGTTAGTTAGTTGCCCATGGGCTACTTTAATAATCCCTAAGTAAGGGGATACATGCATAGATGAGAACGGTCTTGAGTGAGAACAGTGCGCAAGAATGCAGGTACTGTACAGTATACATACATGCAAAATCGGGTGTGGAGGCTTCAAGGTCGATGATGGATTGGGCAGGGCGTAATGCTAAATACAATGATACAAAATACTCGGGCCCAGGCGATCATGTAGCACAGAAAGCGTTTAGAAGGTTGGATGAGAAACCTCGCAAGCGCCTAAGGAAGATTCCAAGTGTTGTGCAACAATCGAGAATTCCGGACTGCACGATCGTCTATTGAATATGCCTAACTACTGAATGAAATCATGCCCCGGCATGTGCGGTGGGTATATGATATTCCCAGGCACTGAATTCCTTGATTGGGTGAACCCGCTCTTCCTTCCGATCGGGGATCGATGACATAACAGCTTCTTGCGTGCAGGAAGATATTCATGAAGTAACAGGTATGTGGTTCCCGGAGTCATGTATGCAAAAGCAAAAAATAAAAAAAAAAATCTTACTTAGTATTTGCTGGTATTATTGGATTATTAGGCTCCTTATGGAAGGAGCTCATAGATGAATGTTCAATCAAGGCTTAGAATGGGGAGGAAGATTTAGGGATTGGACTTTCTATTCAACGCGACTCATATTAAGTATATTCGCTCTCGACCTGCCTTCCTGCCTATCGGTTCTAAAAGATAAAAATTTTTTTTTTCTGAGCAAGAATCCTGATTATTACCTATTGAAGTCTCGTTCCTGAACCAGGTCTTTTTTCGACTAGGTGGAGCAGGTGGAGACTACCTATTCGATTCGATCTCTCCTTTGGGCTCTTAGGAATGATGTATATATATAAAAAAAAAAAAGAAAACGTAAAAAATTCGTTTCTTTTTCCCCAAAGAAACGGCACACACGAAAGAGGAAAGGCAGAAAAAGAAAAAGAAAAGAAAAAGAAAAATGTTTTTGACGTTCATCCATACTTCTCCCCTTTGGCCATCAAAATCATTCTTGAACAGATAAAGGGATTTAATTATAGGAAATTGATTCGCCTAGCATATCCCAGGAGTTATGAACAAAGATAATAAGACATGCTGCACGGTGTTAAACTTAGAGATCCTTTGAGATGGAAGAGCTTCATTGGGAATTAGTAAGAAGCTAAATCACATAATAATAATAGTAAAACAGAAAAAAAAAAAGGAAAAGAAGAGTAAGAGACCAACTGTACCAACTGTCGTGGTTACACAGGTGAAACCTGTCAAAAAAGATGGATAAAAAAAAAGCGAGGTATTCGAGACAGGTATGGTGAAGTCAGGTACCGGACACCGTTCCTAGCAATTGACTACTAATATTACTAAATTAAGAAATTTTTGCAAAGGAAAAGTAAAAAGAGGTAGAGAAAAGAAAAAAAAATCCTTCGAAACGCCGTGAGACAGGCACGATCCATGCTTCAGCCAGCCAGCTGAAATTGGTAGATACAGAGCGGGCGGCCCAGTAAGGACGTTGATAGGCGGGAGACCTGTGAACAGCGGACTAGCGCTGCTGATGGCGGTAAGGGAGTCCCGGCAACGAGGGGAACCAACCCTAGGCAGTGGCTACTAGACCCAGAAAAGTTATGTATGCCTGTATTGCTCCGTATGGACGGGTACCTACTGATTCACAGGACATACAAGCAGGACTCCTTCCGCTGTATGTATGTAATGACGTATCGTACCTGTATCCGACCTTGAAGCAGGAGATAGATAGCTAGTAAAAAAGTGACGACCCTTTCACTTTTCCTGGAGGAATGGTTCACTGCCTGAAACTCGTTTCCAACCAGTAGAGGTGCCCGACGGGTACTATCACCTCTAACACAGTTGCTAGTATTATTTTACCTAGTATCCAGGCCTTGCAGACAGTCAATAGTAAGGGTTGTTGTTGTTGTTGCCCCAGGCCTATTGTAAGGGTGTAAATCCTCCGGAGCGGTGCCCCCAAACCCGTTCGACACTGGTTTCTGACACAACCTAGTAACCTGTCGTCGCTTAAGCTCTTTCTTGAGCATCTGGAGATCCCTCCCCACTTTTGCGTTGCCATTGCAACAAGGCCATCCCTTCAGCTTCACCTTTCTCCAGACCTTTTTTCTTCTCTTCTTTCTTTTCTCTCTTCCACCTTCACTGGCCTCCTCCTTCCTTTCCCCTCTTAAAGGATCCGGGTTTCGTCCTCCTCTGATGCTTCATCCAACCACGCTTTCTCTGCCTTTCTCCTCACGACCTACTTTTGGTATCTAGCCCCAATTGCACTAATCCACCATGCTCTTCTACACTCCTAAGCGTCCTCCCCCTCCCCTATAAGGATGCTGCTAACGAATAGGGTGCTAATGGGTCCGATTTGAACCATAGATTCTACTTTCCCTCCAATATCCCGTCTATAAACCGTCGCTACTTTGTTTGCTTGGATCTACCCGGCCATGTCACTCTAGGCGCCCGGCTTCGTTATCAGGAAGTGCCGCTACATGCTGGTCAGCTGCGGGATTCGAAGCCGTTTTGGATAATCTGTGAAGGCTAAGATTCAGCATTGGACATTTGGAAAAGAAGGAACGAAAGAATACTGCTGGGTGGCTTGTTCGTGGTTGCAAGTTTCTACGTGCACCGTCGTAGTATATGCCAGATAGAATTGTACGCAGAGTGACAGCATTCCGTTTCTTGGAACTTGGGAAAGCCGTTTCTTTTACCTTCATACCGGGACCTCAACGTCTACGTGAAGAGCTATTGGCCAGTAACTATGGAGCACTCGTCGCCGTTGGCCGCCATGCAGCCCCCATCTGTACTCTTCGGCCATTGTTTTCGCTCGGACGCCCCGACGTCCTACCATTCATTTAGCCCCATATCAGGACTCGCTAGCAATAGCTTCAACTTTAAGGACCTGTCGATGAAGAAAGCCCATGGAGACTACTTCAATGTGAAACCAGTCCGGGGTTCCTCTCCCACGGCTAGCCTGGCTGCAGATCTATCTCAAAACTTTCATATTGACCAGAGGTTCGTCAATCTGGTGTCTTTGTTTCTTTGTCCTCTCCGTCTATTAGGCGGCTATCCATAACGAAGATGCTAACTAAAAATAGTCCCCAGGTGGCTACTCCTCGGCGGTCTTTGTTCTCATCCTGCCTCTTTGGCAATGGGAACAGACGTGGTAAGCGATTACATCTTATTTCAAACTGACCGTCTTGCATTTCTCATCGAGTTATATAGAAGACACCATGACTACACCTCCTCTTCCCTCTTCATCTCCTGCTCCTGCTATTGATATAATGGACATGTCCCCACTCCCACATAAGCCACCCTTCAGTGTTGCTACGGAAGTAGAACTCAATTCTCCTACATTGGGCTGCTCCCCGATAGACGCGACTATGATGTCAGGTGCCGAAAGCCTTTTCCCGGAATCCCCGTCGATGTTGGGCCCGCAAGAGTAAGACAAGACACAAGCTTCCACATCCAGGGTTTGTGAGTTGATGAACTAATCACATATGTGACTTTCCAGGAGAAGACGGCCCACATTTTTACGGCCAAGTCTGGCTAGGAGCAAGGCCCAGTCATTTCAATTAGGGATGGCAAGACCGGCCCCGGAGAGCCAAGGACCACCATTTAAATTTCAGACCAAGGGAAACAAAACCTCATTAGGAACATCCATGTCATTGGAGGATATGTTTGGAGAATCACCCCAGCGGGAAAGGCCCTTGTTAAGGAACAATTCTTCTGGCAGCTCAATCACCAATTCACGGATTAGATCCCAATTTGGTGGCAGTGGAAGCCATGTCCGGGGAAATGGCTCTCCTACCGCAGCTTCCATCAAGAAAAGCTCGCACCCAATCATGCGCCCTCGCAAACAGTGTAGGCGGTCGTTGAGCATGTTTGAGCATCCCGAGGATATTATTGCCGACAAAGAGGTTAAATTCACATCAAATGCACCACTTCAATCGATCAAAGATATCGAAGGAACCCCCAGCCTACAGCTTCCTCATTTCATTCCTGAGGATCAGGCGGACTCATTACCTCGCATCGACAAGTCAACCCTCGTGGACCTCAAGGATGGGAAATTCAATGATCTCTTTGATAATATTATGATCATCGATTGCCGGTTCGAGTATGAATATGAGGGTGGTCATATATCTGGAGCCCTCAACTACAATGACAAAGAGTACCTCGCCGGACAGCTCTTCGCTAACCCACAACCACGGACTGCGTTAGTTTTCCACTGCGAGTATTCCGTCCACCGCGCGCCCTTGATGGCTAAATTCATACGCCACCGGGATCGTGCCTACAATGTGGATCAATACCCCAATCTCACCTACCCGGATATGTACATTCTGGAAGGCGGTTACAGTGCGTTCTTTGCTGAGCATCGATCGCTGTGTTTTCCGCAAAATTACGTCGAAATGTCGGCTAAAGAGCATCAATATGCCTGTGAGCGTGGCCTCGGGAAGGTCAAGCAAAGGTCCAAATTGAACCGGGCTCAGACGTTTGCTTTTGGTCAACAGTCTCCCCAAATGGAAGATAGCCCTACTGGACGATGTCGCAACAACGCCGGTGATCGTAGACTTCTAGGTTCTCCATTTGGTGACAGTCCTGGCTCTAGTCGATTCCCTGGCCGCCGCATGCTATCGTACTAGACTTCCGACGCGACAGCTTGATGTTGACACGTTTGGAAAATGATCACGATCCAGGCATCGAATCTCTTTTTCCCTCCCATTTTAAGAGGGCCATCTTACCGCCCAACGTTCCGTTGGTCGAACGAATTTATGAACACCATTGGAGTTTGGGAGAGTTCTATTTATTTTTTTTCCCTTTTTTTTTACATCTGAAAACTTGGATACACATCTTCTGGACACTTGCGATTTATCGCGCCGAGTTTCACGCCGCTCGTTTAATACATTTCTTTGCATCTTTTCGGTTTTTTCCTCGATTTTTTCGGTTATTGCTCCGAATAGACCACTGTCCTATTTTTCTCTTCTCTCCTTTCCTTTTTCCATTTTTGTTCCTTTTTTTTTTTTATCTCTGTCTTTTGTCTCCAATGCCATTTCTTTGCACCCTTTGAGCCTAGTGCGAGCTCATTGACACCCTGCAAATCTCATATTTGACGACCAGCCGCTAGCCTATTCTCCAGCCCGACCGCTCCCTTGGGCTTCTTTCCTATGTCCTCCACGAATTTTCTACTTGATATTTCTTTTCATTTGGACATCCAGTCTCTTTTCCCTTTATGATACCTCATCCGCTATTTTTTCTTTTTCTTTTTCTTTTTCTTTTTTCCCCTCCTGAGACCCTTTTTCAACCCTGTTACAGTCTTTTTAATAATCCATTATCCCCCTTTCCCTGTATAATCTTGAGGGAATGCCCCGTTTTCCGCCGTACCTAGTACATATCCATGTACGGCTCGTCTATGATGGACGATAATCTTGGTGTGCGTGGCGGTTTCTTGGAAGTCATGATATTTACCTATCCAGAGAAACGCAGGATGGTTTATACTGAAACGTCCAGATGTCAGTGCAGATGTACATACAGAGACAAACTTTGGGAGGTGGTCATATGGACTATTAAATACCTAATTTCCTTTGTTGGAATGAAAACATTATCATATCAAACTAAGATAGTATTGTAGAGTACTTCAAGTCATCGGAATTCCGTGTAGTTCCAATCTCGCGGGTGTTTTTGCAGCCTCAGGCACCAACTCATCATCCGCCTCTTTTTTACTCCCCTCCACAGCTTCAAGCTTCCTTTTCTCTTCCCACCATCGCCAATGCAACCCAGACCAACATACTGCTCTCTCCCTTCGCCTCCGCAATGGAAATTGACGACATCCTCGCCTCTGTTGACCGGAATGACCGATCCAACCCACAATCCACAGCCCTCGACCACCAACTGCTAACGCGGTACTGGGTTGCCGAGCGCAGCGTCCCGGAGCTCCTGCCCTGGCCTGAACGCTTAATGGAGCGTATGATGGAACGAGTCCGACAACAGGTGTGCTCTCTATATAATTTCCTTCAAATATCATACCAACCTTAATTACCACTTTCACCCTCACTAACCCTGTTTCAGATCGAAACAATCGAGGATCTCGCTGCTTCCTCCGCCGATCTCCACTCCACCACCAACATGAGTGAGATGCTCAATGACAAGAACAAAAACGCCAATCTTAACCTCACACTCTCGATCCTCCAAACCGACCTCTCCAGAACCCAATACCTAATCCGCTCCTTCCTCCGCCAACGCCTCTCCAAATTAACAAAACATAGCATGCATTACCTCCGTCTTGTCTCCTCCGCAGCATCGCAACCCCTCCCCCCAGCCTCGGCGACCCCAATGTCTAGCCAAGACAAACAACAACAACCGGAAGATTCTATTCCTATCCCAGACCCGGCGATGGGACCATCCCCGCTCTCCGCGCAGGAGGTGAATTTCTTATATACCCATCAGACGCTCCTGGCGCGACACTATGGCGCGTCGTTTTTGAGCTCGTTCCCGGCGCAATTGAGACGGTTGGATGATAATGCTGGTGGAACGAGTATGGTTCAGGGTCCCGATTTGAGGGAGGTCGTTTTTGTTCGCTGCTTGGGGGAGGAGGTTGGAGTTTTGATCGTTCCTGATGGTGAGGATCCTGCTGCTGCTGCCATGCTGGGTCCGACTAGTGTGACGATGCGTATGGGTGAGATTTGGGTTGTTAGGTGGGAGGGGGTGAAGGCTGCGTGGGAGAGGGGAGATGTGGAGGTTTTATAACAGTTTTTTTTTTCTTCCCTTTTTTTATTATTATATATCTTACACCCCCCCTCCCTTCATTGCTTTCTAGTGCTGTTTTATATATACCTCCTTTTTATATATGTGTGGGTGGGCGTTCTGGTTCGTTTTGTGAAAATTTCATGTTATTATAATACCTATATAACATATCGTGGGACGATGACTATGATGACGATGTTGATGATTTTAATGAGATACCTCACCACTGCATATTTGAC
Organism: Aspergillus haitiensis; assembly: GCA_027569155.1. NCBI lineage: Eukaryota > Fungi > Ascomycota > Eurotiomycetes > Eurotiales > Aspergillaceae > Aspergillus > Aspergillus haitiensis. The sequence goes on along the minus strand of JAPDEO010000005.1, from coordinate 659,336 downwards.
TGTCCTTTATGTTAGAATAATTGAAGAGTCACCAATATAGATAGAGCGAGTGATAATATAAAAATAATTAGTACCCTTGAAACACAAGAGGAATATTTGATAATCAAAATAGATTGTCTGGGAAAAGAGAGATCTCAACCCCGGACTTGATATAATGATATAGGTACTATGTCTACGCAATGAGAATTTAGCCACCTTCGGCTGATTGACATCCAGATTGGGAGGGAAAAAAATCCATTGTCCAAAAGAAGAAAAAAAAAAAAAAAAAAAAAAAAGCCTCCACCAGTTTTGCGCCCCCTTCGCCAAGCTAAATTGCAATTCAAAGTATATGCCCCTATACGCACCAAAATGACAGAACAAAGAAGAGGAAAAGAAAGTTTATAGATGAAATTGAAAAAAAAAATTGTTTCCCTCCCATGATTTTGCACTGCGTTGCTATGCAATATAGCCGTAGGTAGGCGGTTCCTCTCCTATACGTTCAAGATACTCGCGGTCAATCAGACTTTCAATACGTTTCTTTACCATATTGACGTCTGGTACAAAGCGGGCAGAAAGCTGCCCAAGGACTTCACTGATGAGGTTCGAATGAACCAATGTTTTACGTTGTCTGTGGTAGGGTTGACATACTTTAGAATCATGTGGATGGGGATAGATGACTGGATAAAAAGAAAACTTACTTCATAATTCGTACGATAGCGGCCTCAATACTAGCACCACGCTCATTGTTCATCCTGCCTTCAGTCTCCTTTCTCTGATCCTGATTCTCTACTTTGTTCGCACCACCGCTGACTACACCAATGCGAACCTTCATAAATGGGCTCTGGAAGTCATTATTGAAGAAAAATTTGTCGGTAGGTTTCACGTCCTTGCTCATGGGGTCCTTCTTCAAGACCCGAGTCTTAGGTGCAACAGCCAGAGATTGCAGGTTTCGAATCAAATCATGATCTGGAATGCGTGTCCGGGCTTGGATCTCTTCAAAAGTTAGGGACTCACCAGCCTCGACGTCGTTGAACAGCAGTAGGATGACCATGGCATAGGTAGACACATTGAGTTCATGCCGCTGGATTTTTCCGCTGGATTTGTGAAAAGTTGCTCGGAGATCGGCGGTGCCCATGCTGGGCTGCCAGGAGAGTTTGCGGCCATTGTGCTTGCCTAGATAGAATTGTTCAAAACTATGCTTCACGTTTTCAATCTCCTTCGGGTAGATACATGGGAGCTCAACGTGTCCTTCTTTGGAGCTCGACATAATCTCCATGGGCCACATGGTGCTAGTTAAGACGTTGATATCCAGGTCTACGCGCCTCTCGTCTGGATCGCTAGACTGCTGGACGTGTTGCTTATAGCTCGCGGTTAGATCTTCAGATATTGTCATGTCTTTGAACATGGCCTCTAGCCGCTGGGTGAACTGATTGCCCACTTCCATCTTCATTTTTGATATCATTTGGCGCTCAGCATCCATACTCACTGAGCGTTTCATGAGAAGCCGTCGAGAGAGATGCTTTTTGTAGTATGCCTCGAAGAGGTCCTTGTCTTTAAGATAGCGTAATAACGTTATCCCGTTGTCTAAGAGAATATCGACCTCGCTCTCTGACTTGCCCTTAATACCCTTTTTCAAGTTCTCATCGAAAAAGAGAGAGAGGAATTCGGAGCTTCGTCGGGTAGAGTTCATAAATTCTGAAAAGCTGGCTGTAATGGCACTTTGCAGTACTTGATCGGATTGGAAGGCATTCATCCAGATATTGTCAAACTTTTTCTTGAGGGCAAGTATATCGCCAACCCATTTGATCGCCGATTCCGTCTGTTGATTTACCGGCTTGTCCTTTTCTTTTTCGGAAACTTTCTTCTCGCCTCCTGCAGGTAGTGCGGAGGACTTCACAGGTGCGGGCTTAGGCGCTTGTGCCAAGGCGATTGACGCAGAATTGACCTCGTTGCCCAATTCTACCACCCGTTTTTGGACAGCCGTAGTCAACGGTGTTTTCTTGCTATCCACTCGTGCACTGAGGGCATATAGTTTACTCAAGGTGTCTAACCTATCATTGTCGATCATAGCCTGTACCCCTGTGCCTTGGAGGTTAATCACTTCGGAGAGGTTTTTTCTAATCAATTCATTATCTAGCACCTCCTTGATCCTCGATTCTGTAAGTGGAGAAATTGTATACAGACATCGTTCCTTTTCTTCTCCGATGCGGTCGGAGGCAGCAATGCAGAAAGTGGTTGCGTCTGCCATCTCTACTAGACGCTTACCTTCTGCCATGTAGAATGCCTTGCTGGTTTCTAGAAAATCCGGTTCGAATGACGTGAGGTAGAGCTTGGATTGTTCCTCCTCACCGGGAGTTTCGTAAAGGCCCTCAAGCATGTACATGCAATGTCGGATTAAGGGCCGATCTATCATATGGCCTGATCGTTCCTGATGAATCATAAAGAGCACAGTAGACTTGAGCACGTCGAAGACCGTCTTTTTCGCGTTGGGCTCGATGGGGGATCGGAGAATGAAGTCACGAAACAGGGCCATAGCCGCGCTGTATATAGAAATTTTATGAGGGTCGGTTGTATAAGGTCGATCCTAGATAACCAAGCCGGACGGGAATTATGATTAGTATACTCAAGTTGGCTAGCATCATGGAGAAAGGCTTCGGGGGTGACGAACCATATACATCAAAACATCAGTGATCATTTGCATGCAGAGCTGATGGTCCTCCCACGCCTCTTTGAGGACTCTTAAAAACCTTTCTCCTGCTGCCTGTATCTCACTTGATTGTTCTTGCATGTCGACACTATCAGTAGCGAGCAGAAGACCAGAGGAAATCCCAGCAATGACCCGTTTCTGCACCTCATCACACAGCCATTCTTTCTCAAATTGTTTGGTTCGCTCATATAAATCTTCCCCGCGTGACATTAACACAATATTATAGCTATTGCGATACAGTTGCTCGAAGGAAAGGGTGGAGGCATTCTTGGTGTGAATCTTCTTTAGAGAGGTTGCCAGTTCGTTCCAATTCGTCTCGAACCCATCGGGGCCACTTGAATTAACGCCCTAAAAAGCGTTCAGTGAGTACTATACTCATTGAAGTAAATGGAGGCAGTGATGACGGGTGTTCGACAATGTCCTTGCCCATAGATCCGTCGTAAATGCTTGCAGCAAGGTGATTTTCACGTAAAAAGAGGGAAGGGGAGCTGGGAATAGCGGGAAAATATAAAAAAAGAAACTCCTTGACATACCCTTCGTGGAGCTCGAATTCGGTGCTTTGCTCTCATAGCCATTTTTGCAGCCTGATCGTGACTAACTAATCATGTGTAGGAACTTGTGCGGGGCAGCTACTGGAGGAGACAAAGATGTAGAAAGCGAGCACCGGGAGCTCAGTGCAAAAGTTGGTAGGAGTATATGAGCAAATAAGGCTGTCGGAAATATTAACAATCTCTTTTTTATGTTCCCTTTTGGTTTCCGAGGCATTCTTCTCGACCAGGGTAGACCGAGTGACTGGTCGAGGATTAAAGAGGACGACAAGATATACCGCGGAGGAGACCACGAGCGAAACAGCGGGAAGAACGTAACTCCGGCGCAAATCTCCGTCATTCGTTCATCACTAACAAAGGATGCTTCATATTTCTTTAACAGTTCCATCTTTCAGAAACACTTATCAAATCATGCGGCAGTTTATTCCCCGTCCTCAGACCTTCCGGGCCCTTTATACGCCCTCGATTCCCCAATCTACAGCAATTCCCCGCGGAGGTGCTCCCACGCGTCTGTTCTCTCAACTAAGCTACTCTAATAAGAAGAGCTACCACGGTGCCTTTCGATCACAATCTTCGTGTCTTTATAGCAAGAGGACTATCAGAACCCCCGTGACATATCTCACTACTACTACCGTTCGACACAAGTCAGACACTTCATCCCAGGGCAACAACCCCCTGACTGATCGGGCTTCCGACGCCACCACCGACGCGCAAAACGAGGAACAAAACCGACTCCGTCGGGAACAGGAGCCAGCTTATCAGATCACTTTTACTTGTAAGCCATGTGGTCAACGTTCTTCTCACCGCATGTCCAAGCATGGATACCACCGTGGGACGGTCCTGATCCGTTGTCCTTCGTGTGAGAGCCGGCATGTCATCAGCGATCATCTGAATATATTTTTTGACAAGCGGAGTACGCTCGAGGATATCCTTCAAGAACAAGGTGATAAAGTTACACGTGGGTATCTTGATGGCGATATGGAGTTTTGGGATGATGGTTCAGTTGGCAAGAAACCAGGTCAAGACGGCAAATCTGGCTAGACAACATATACCCTTTCCTTCTGTATTAAATTGGCATTTCGAAAAGCGTGGACAATTCTAGAAATTAATGGCGTTGGTTTTTACTTATACATTTTTTTTAAACTTAGAGAAAAAAACCCCTCAAGATCTGGGGCTGGTTTGGTATTGGGTACCTCAAAATTCTATATACTCTCTACTCACGATAACATCATGTACAATACTTTTTTTTTGTGACGCTAGAAATCTGTACTATAATGATAGCATTCCAATGACTCTCCTTTCCATTAACGCCTGTTCATTGTCTCGCAATGCCGAGATAAATCCAAAGAATTTTCTGAGTTTAATAATTTTTACCAACCGCGTCGTTTGCCTCGATGTTCCGCTCCCTTCTCCCTTCTCTTTTCGTGTTTGCGATCATTTCTCCTCTTCTTGTCTCGTTCGTGTCTCTCAGGATCCATGACAGCTTCAATGCGTCTCTTCACCCGCCTTCCTTCGCGTTTCTTCTTTACTTCCTCCTGGACAAGAGCCATCTGGTTAATGTATTCGGTTGTGCCGAGCTTCTTCTGAAGAAGATCAAGGACCTCGTGGCAATTAGAAACGAGAGACTTGTAAGATTCTCGGAATCGTTCGTCGCTAGAGCGAGGAGCCGGGATAGATGAATCAGTTAGGTGTTGGAGCGGGAGGAGCAAAATGGGCAGAGATTCGAGGATTTGCTCTGCCTCGAGGTGACGGCAAAGGGCAGCAAGGAGACCAATAGATGCTGTCTTGGGTATTAATGATTCTGCGCGGGTAGTAAGAAGCTCCCTGCGTAGAATCGATGAGACCTGTTGAAAAATATACCGAAGTGCCGTTTTCTTCTTCCCCTCAGGTTTGTCCTCGTTCTCCGGGTCGGCATGATCGTCTTCACTATCATTGCTATCGCTATCATCCTCCGCGGTACCCTTGGCTCCAATGCCAGAAAATTCTAGACCATTCTGAGAGCAGCAGCGACCGAGGAAGACGACGTTACGGACGGTTTGCATGGCAAGCTCCTCACTAATGCCTGGAGTACGAAGACAACGTACACTAGCACGGATCAACTGTAGCATGGCATCACGTTCGAGGGCTAGGCCTGTGGAGCCCACCAATGGGATGGACTTATATCCATCCGTTGCATTTGTCTTCGCCAAATCAGCTAGCCAAAGCCCGATGAGATTTGTGGCGCAGGCTTTGACCCAAGCATGCGGGTAGAATAGGCACTCGCATATCATATTCCAGATTTTAGAGCGTTCTTTTGAGAATGCGATTATTGGAACTGTCTTGCAGAGCTTCGAATAAAGCTGCAGTGAGTAATATAGGGTTTGCCAGTTTTCCGTTTCGGTTTCTTTGAGGATAGGTCGCATGATTGTTGGAAGAATCCCAGTTATGAAGTAAGCTTCTTTCTCCTTTTCTGTGTCTTCTGTCTCAAAATAAATTCTCATTGCCTGCAGACCAGTGCTACAAAGAAGAGGGTTCTCCGTTTGTTCTAGCCAAGTCCTAAGAGGCTCGAGGATGGCCCTAAGTTGCTCCCTGTCCGCTCTCTTGAAAAGCTCTCCAAGGAGAGCCCCTGCCATTTCTCTGCACTCGGCAGCATCGTCATTTGCCATGGCAATCACAACAGGGAGGAAAAATGTGCTAACGATGTCTTGGGCTAACTCCTGTCCCGTTTTTGCGAGCAGCATGTTAATTGCCTCCATGACTGATTGGCGGCCGTCTTGGTGTTTGTACTCAAGATTCTTGGCTAAGAAGCTAAGTTGTTTTGTCCACCGATTCTTCGCCTGAGGATACTCAACCAGAAAGTGAATATACACTCCTCGCGCTAAATCACGGGCAGAGCGTGTTTGATTAGTGACCATCATGGTGGCGATATGATCCACTAGTTCGTACACTTCAGGAACTATGAACTTCCGAGCCATCACTGCGCGAATGAAGTTGAAAGTCACGCCCTGACGATCTGGTTCCTCAATATCCGACGTAAGCCGCTGGAGTAAATAGGCAAGATGCCCATCTCGAAGTTTGACGCTCTTCCGTTCTCTTAGCATGGCTGAAATTAGCTTTAATGACGCTTGAGCGGCCTCAGTGTTGGTATTTGGGGCCTCCTTGATAATTTTCACGGCTTCGGTCAGATATACAGGCGCGTTATTGTCGATTTCAGCGAGAGGGAGTTTAATGATCGTCGATAGTAAACGAAGGGCAGATACTTTCACCTCTTCATGACCCTGGACTAGGGTGTCACCAATCATTGGAAGAAAGCCTGCCAAGTTGGTCGGAGTAAGGAGAGAAGTATATTTGCTGAGGATTGAACGTAGCACATCAAAAGAGAAGCGGACCAGTTTATACACGTATGAGGAGGTAGTTCCTCGTTTTTCTCCTCGCTTGGGGCCTTTGAGATTAATCAAGAAATTCTCCTCCTGAGCTGTTTTCACGGTTTGGGTTTCAGCCTGGACCGGTTTTTTGTATGCTTCCTGGATAACTTCATAGCAGAACACAAGGATGTCACGGCTTTCCACACCTGGATTCCTCAGCAGGCCAATGCCAATGCGTCGTAAAAGCTCGTCCAACTTTTTTACGATCTTGGAATTCAGTTTCTCCTGCAAAAGGCTTTGTAAAGGCCGGACCAAACTCGCCAAATTCCGAACCGTGGAATTCTTTGCTAATAGCTCCATGGAGTCATAGCTTTTATTGCTTTTGACTTCCTTCATTTTGCTCACATACTCTTCTGCATCTTTCTCTTGACCAACTGTTCCGAATGTATCGTCCATAACTACCGAGCTAAGATCTGCTAGGCAGTAATCCAAGTCTCCCTGTTTGAAGTCATCTGTTGTGGCTACTAGGATTGAGTGTACCGTGAATGAAAGTACATGGAGTTGATAGCCTCTTTTAAGAGTGTGTCTAAGTTCCTTCAAAATGTATCCAAAATAGCCGGGGCCAAGCAAGAGGGCGATGTCATTCAGTGTTTTCCTAGCGGCATCGCGCGAATCCTGAGCCTTGCTTTTGAGGATGCTGCAGACATCTAGAAGGACTGGAGGCAAACGGATCGTCATATCTTGTTCTGGAAGGAGTTTCAGAAGCTTGATGTTTGTAACTGCGGCTGGAAGGCGCAAGCTCATTTGAGCCTCATTTTTGTGATGGATGAAGTTGGTGAGCGCGGGTATAAAACTTGCTGTCAGCTCAGCAGCAACTTTGGTTGCAGATGGTATAGATTTAGCGAGAGTGGATTTCAAGGGCACGGCCGCGGGATCGGCAACAGTATCAGATTCTCCATCCTCCAGCTCTTGGGCCTTAGACTTATATTGGGACATGGCACTAGTTAAAGAATCCGACATCTTGCCTAAGAGTCGCAAGACTGCCTTTTCCATTTCAGACTTACTCTGCATGTACCCGCGATACCTTCTGAAGATGGCCCGGAATTGGTTCCACTCCAACCACTCAGCAAGGATTCCAATTGTAGTTACGGCTTCCGCAACAAGGTTATGAGCACTCTCATCTGCTACCTCGTCGAATACAAAATGCTCATTCAGAGGAATGAATATGGTGCTTATATTGGAGGCTTGGAGATTTCCTTTTGCAGCTTCACTGGCGAGTCTGCGCAAGGCGCGAAGGCGACGGTGCTGTTGTATGTGAAGAATATTGTAAAAGAAAGAGGCCTCTTCGTCATCACCAACAAGGAGTCCGTGCATATCCTGTACAGATGGACGGGTGGGGTTCAACTTGACAAAGTGACCAAGAACTAAGACAAACTCAGATCTAATAAGTTCAGACTTTTGTCGGATCCCATTTTGCAAGGATGGAAACAAGACCTCGCTAACAAGGGGCTCAAATAGCTCCGCCGTGTTGTTGCTGGTGAAAGTAGCTCTTTCAATGAATCGTTTCAGACCGAATGAAGCGCTAGAACGAATAGCAAGCTCTTCCTCATCTTTGACGTGGTACAGCATGTTGTATAATAGGGGTCTCCATTGCTCGGCACTCAGGTCTCCCCAAAGCTCCTCATTTAGCCTCCTAAAAGCCTGTAGTCTCCGTTCGTAATCAACCTGGAGCTTTTTCCTGGATATAGAGTTTAGGTCCTCACACAGGGCGGCAACTTCGGCGAGCTCTGAATCATGCTGTGCGAAAGCCGTGAAAACCCTGGATAGTAATTCTCTGTTCTTATCATCCTTGAAGTAATCGAACATGGAGCAGATTGCCTCAAATACACTCTGAGAAAGTTTGGGGTCTTCTTGGGTATTGTAGAGGGGTAAGAAGTGCTCCAAGCTATGCAAAAGATCAGATTTTGTCTTTGGAGATACCCTGTCTGCTGGTTGTCGGAGAAGATAGGTTGTGATGCTAATCAAGCTCGATGTTTCTTTGGATGACTCGACACAAGGAGCTATACAGGATAAAGTGTGAACACCAGAGTTCAAAACGGCTCGAGAGGGACCCCGTGTAAGTAGTCGGTTAAGGTGAGAAAGCGTATGTTCGGTATATGGAGCTAAAACCTTGCAGCGAATCTCATCCGCAGGAATATCTCCCATCTTCTCGTCTTCCTTCAGTTCCTTTCCAGTGGCAAGCCCAATCAAGGGCGTTAAAATTTCATCCATAACAAAAACCTTAACTTCATCACGCGCTGATTCAACCCCCAAGCAATCCACGATTTTCGTCAATAGACTATGGTTTTGCACAAGATAAAATGATGACCTGGAAGAAGAGGCCCATACATGGAACAGTTTGAGTAATCCTGATACACCCTGTGCGGTCTCGGTTGCGAAATTTTCAAGTCTGGGATTGATAACTTCATCGAAGATGAGACGAACGTAGGGAGTCCAATCTCGATCCAGCGAGATAGAAAAGATAAGATCAAGACAACGTATACAAGTTTGTCGGATGTTGCGCAATACCGCTGTTATTCGTGCCTCCTGAGTTTCTACAGAAGCAGTTTGCTGCTGCTTCTCTAATGCCCGACAAGCTCGAATAAGACAGTAAAGAGTAACATTCATAGACTGCTCGGCATAAGGAACCATCCGGCTTTGGAGTGTGTCAAAAACGGTTTCAATAAGCCTTAAGGATCCCGTTTGCCTCCTTGGGCTCACTAGTTCCTGGATGAAGACTTGCTGGTTGACTTGGCCATCCTGAATTAAGGTAATATCACCAAGAGGACCGAAGGATATACGCATGAAGACTTCGAATTCACGATCTGGAAGTTGTGATAGGGTCCTGAGAATAGCTTTTCTTCGGCCGGTCTGCCCAGCCTGACCAGCACCAGCACTAGCCTTCGAGATCATCCGTCCATAGAGGAGCCGAAGAATTACTGGAAGCACTTCCTCCCTATGCTGCTCTTCAATCAAACTATCCTCCTTGCCGACACGGACGAAGACAGCGAGCTCATCGCTAAATCGAGATTCGTCCAAAATGTTCAAGAGGTTTTCTTTGTATGGTGAAATGCCAGTCGACTTCCAAGTAAAAAGCGCCTTGAGGGCAAGCTTTTGGATTTCCGAGTTACCATGACAGAGCAACCCAAGAAGAGCATCACGGACCTCTAGCGCCTTGAACAATACGATGGGGTTAATAAATTGGCCGAGAAGTGTAAGGAAAGCTAAGCGATCATGAAAGCCCCAAGGAATGTATGAGTCCTCCGATTGAATATCTGTACCAGAGGGAGCCTCCTCTTCGTCACGCAGCGCCCATGAGAGAAACAGTGGAATGATCTGGCGGGACCGTTTTTCAGCTATGGTTGGAATGGCGTTGAAGACACGTAAAGCGTGTGTCCGCGGAGTATTGGGGATCACGTCGGAGAAGGTGTGGTCCATTTCAAACTCCTGTGTTAATGCTAGAACAGGATTGGGGCTATGGAAATGGGTCCGAGATGATTTCTCCACATTAGACGCATTGAAGCATTGGAAATCCCCAGAAACGAAGGAGTCCGGGTTATCGTCATTCTCTACTTCCGAATTCGGTGGAGATGTCCCTTTTTCAGAGAGCCATCGAATCGTTAACTCGGAGATGATCCTTTCCCCTTCAGAATGTTCGCTCATGGCCTTCAGGGCGGCAGCGGCATCGTCCCATAGAGGAGCCATTTTTTTTGAAAACAGTCCAAAGCAGAAATTAGGGAGCAACCTAGGCATCCATCTGCGAGAAACTATTTGAGGGTAGGAAAGAGCAATTTTACGCACTTGCATAGCCAGTACCCTCGCACTCTGTAAAGTCAAGGGACTTTCTTCGATTTCAATAGCCAAAGATATTAGTGATGCATCTTCACCGGAAGCTTGGACTAATTCCTGCAGAAGCTTCAATGATGAAAGCCTTAAGCCATGCGATGGAGCAGCAAGGTTGGTAATCAAACCGTCTGCAAATGCTTCCACTGTAGGCTTATTGAGGTCAAGGCGGCCGGAGCATGCAGACGTGTAGGCTAGAGTTGCCTCGAGAAAAGCCTGAAGACGAGAGTATTTGGCTGCAACAACGCTAACTCGTTCCCAGAGACCCGGATCAACGTCTCCAGAACGCGAGGCGAGATCAACATAGGCTCTGAAGCCCTGACCAAGGAAGAATTTAGTTGAATCTGACGGCTCAGACTTGTCGTCCTCCAAGACAGAGACAAGATTAGCGTGGAAAATCTTGGCTATCTCAGGAACTATTGAGGGTTCTGTAGATAAAGACAGTGCGCTAGGAAGTTTAGCATATGCATTGAGGAGAGCGAGCCTCGTAGTGCTTGAGTCGGAAGTGGTCAAGGTATCTCGAACTCGAGACTTCCAGGAAGCCGGACAGCTAATATAGCCAGGTTTTGAGGTTTCGGATGTTACACATCCTGCCTGATGAAGCCGGAGTAGTGACAAACAAAGCTGATATTCATGGTCTTGCCATGAATTGTTAACGAACCTGTATATTATGGTTAGAAAATTTGATAAGACACTTCACCGCAAGCCCTTACTAACCTTTGAAAATAAGGGAGGACAATACTATGAAATCTCTCTGCACCCCACTCTGAGAATGTCGCGCAGAACGCTAAGAAATAGGCTGAGAATTGGTCGCTTATCACCACATCCATGAGAGGCCGCATAAATGGTAGCATCTCATCCATAGGAGATATTTGGAGTGCGTAGGCAACTGCGGTCAGAAGCTGGGGTATGGCATCCGTATACGCACCAGGCGTTTTTTCGGCTATTTGGAGTAAAAGTAATAATGTCTGGTGAACGGAATTCCAATTTTTCACACGAGATCCTTTGCGGGTAGTAATGAAGAGAAATATCAACTGGCAACATAAGCTAGCCTGCTGCTTGCCTGCTTTCCGGCAGTTGGACTCGATGTAGGATTTTAATGTCTCGGCAATCGGTTCAAATGTATCAGGAGTTGTATTATGAATGACATTGATTAACACACCGCTTGCCACATCGATTCGCAGGCTGTCTTGGGGATCCTTATTTGAGGCCGTTATATCCAATATACATCGGAAGATTTCCGTTCCGTTTGAGTGTATTCCACTCTTAACACCTTTTATAGAATCCGCGAACAATTCCATGAGGCCTGCCTTGTAGAGTTCCACATTCTTTGAATCAGCTGCAGTTTGGCACAGATCATCGAGTAGGAAGGATATGGCAAGGGTGAGGGGAGTAGGATTCTTGTAGTAGAATAATCCGGCCTTTCGAATGAGAAATGACATGGATTCAGCCGCAAATCGAGCCACGAATGGTTTCTGTCGTTCTTTCCCAAGGTAGGGGGTCATGATGCCTAAGAGCTGTCGCAAGTCGGGAACTAGAAGTCGAGAGAGGAACTTGAAAGTCCATGCCAAGCACGTAAAACTCCATTCAACCACTTCCACATCGGGATGGGTTGCAGCGACAGATGCGACTAAAGTCACTGAGGTGGCGAAATACTTCTCGAACCTTGCACCCAAATCCCTAGCAAACTGGGCAAGAAGACTAAGAAGAGGCTCAATGGACAAGCGATCCCTCTTATCGATGAATTCCACCAGCAAATTCATTATCTTATCTTCATGGTGAAGGATCTGGGCAAGACTCTCACAAAGCGGGTTAACTCGGCGAGCGAATGTGACAAAGTTATCCGACAAATTTAACTCAGTCCAGTGCTCGAAGGCTGATCGAAAATGTGATGACGTTTCATCTGCTTCTTCACCAAAACTCGGCCGGCGCACCCTGTGGATGGGATCGATTTTCAATTTAGCGACGCGCTGCGAAAACCCTTCGAACCGATGCTGTTTTGTTGTTTCTGTTCCTTTCTTCACACGCTTCACGGACTTGGTCCGCGAAGCCAGTGACACCGTCACCATGGTAAAAAACAGTGACTATGGTCCGAAAAAGCGCCGTTGGAGGAGTCGCGCTGATCACACTTCATTAGAGTCCTTCGAAAGCTTCTATCAGATTGACAAAAAAATTCATCGGCACCGCGACTTCTTTCTTCCGGTGCGGAGATTAGCGGCGTTTGCAAGCATGTGTATGTCCAAATTAAGACTAGTGCAGCCTCATGTGACCTCAAGCGTGGCCCAAGCTCCCCGAGCGCAGTTCTGGAAAAAGCATCATCCCCAGTACTTAGTATTATGGGAGAAATAAATATCCTTTGCGCAGAATTTACTTCATAAACGCCTTGGGCCAATTTATTATGACCTCAAAAATGTAAGTTCGATATTATAAATACGACCTAAACATACGCTAACAAGGTATCCAGAGTTGTCATTGGTAACGTCAACTGCCAGGTGCAGGACGTCTTCACAAAGCTTGCCAAGCTTCACCTGAAGCAAAATTTCTCCTTTGCGATCATTGCTGGTGATCTCTTTGGGGATTGTACAACAGAGCATGAACTTCAAGAGATGACATCCCTCCTACAGGGAAATATCAATGTACCGATTCCAACATATTTTACCTTGGGGGGCCGACCTCTCCCTGCAAAAGTAATTGAGCAGATCAACACCAATGATGAAGTCTGTCCAAATCTGTACTTCCTCGGGAAACGCGGCACCCTGAAGACAGCAGAAGGCATTCGAATAGTTTCTCTTGGCGGAAAGCTAGAAATAGATGCTAAACCAACTGATAAATATCATCCCGGCTTCACGGAAGTAGATGCTAGGGCGCTCAATGGCGCCCATAACGCTGACATCCTGATTACTCACCAATGGCCTAAGGGTATTAGTGTTGGCTCTAAAGTAAACATTCCGGAAGATGTTACAATGCCCGAGGAAGCCCAGTGTATCGCGGATCTCTGCTCAAATTTGAAACCCCGCTACCATCTTTCGTCATCAGACGGGTTCTTCTTTGAGCGCGAACCTTTTTTCCACCTACCATCAGAAGACGATCCGGACGTAAAGCATCTCACTCGCTTTATCAGTCTGGGATCCTATAGCAAAACATCAAAGCAGAAATGGATGTACGCATTTACATTAGATCCTAAAGCGCCCCCTTCTCTTACTGTTCCAGCTGGCGCAACAGCCTCCCCCTTCGCCCTTAGCCAATCAAAACGCAAACCCCTTGCCAGCCAAAACGCCTCCTATCAACGATTTGCTATTGAAGATGATCATGGCCAACATCGGCCCCATAAACGTGCCCGCGGCCCTCCACCAGGCCCAGAGCAATGTTTCTTCTGTCTCTCTAACCCCAACATCGCTACTCACCTCATTACCTCAATCGGCAACGAAAGCTACTTAACTACGGCCAAGGGGCCTCTCCCCACCTCTAAAACCTTCCCCTCCCTCGGATTCCCGGGACACATGCTCATCATTCCATTCAACCACACCCCAACCCTCAACAGCATCATAGACGAATCTTCCCGCCTTTCTACGTTCACCGAAATGCAACGCTATCGCTCTTCCCTCCACTCCATGATCCAGCACCGCGCAAACGGGTCCCTCGGTGCCGTGACTTGGGAAGTCAGCCGCGGGAACGGAATTCATATCCACTGGCAGTTTCTTCCCATCCCAGCTCCGCTCGTTGCCCGCGGGCTCGTCGATGCTGCCTTCAAAGTGGAGGCAGAGAACCTCAAATATCCCCAATTCGAGTCCCCGACCCTCCACGATCCAAGCAGCGAACCTGGCGACTTCTTCCGTGTTTGGATCTGGGCCCCAGCTACTTCTCCACCAGATGAGAATGGCCAAGACGCTAAACCTATTGAAAAGACGCTCCTGCTCCCTCTCGGCCCTGACTTCCGATTTGACCTACAGTTCGGAAGAAGGGTCATGGCGAAGCTAATGGAATTGGAAAAGCGCATCAATTGGAAACACGATGTGCAGACGCAGGAGGAAGAAGAAAAAGATGCAGAGTCTTTCAAGGAGGCATTTAAGGAATTTGATTTTACATTGGAGGAATAGGAACCGTCACTTCACCTCACACCAGTTTCCGTCCAACTATCTAGTGTACCTATACACTACCTTATCTACCTATCTACCTATCGACCTAGTATATTATGTATAAATGAATGAATGTATGTATGTATGTCTCTATACAGACTTGATTTTCTTGAATCAATGTGGCTTTCTCTATCTGGATGAGGCCGCTTTAATGAGGGCGCTCAGGTTCTACTCACAGCAGGATCAGTCATCAGTCACATGCACACTGAGCTGGCTATACCTCAATGTTGTATACTATTAGCCTACTAATAATATTAAATTTAACTAACTCTACAATATCCATCTCCTCTTAATATGTATGTTTTGCATTGCTGGGATAGTTATTGCCTGGTAGATACTGCGCAGCTGCGTAATTGGTCGTTATATTGTGCATCAGGTGATCTCCAACCAGAGCGATACCTCATAAACACGATGTCCTCTCCTCGCCCATGAAGACAAGAAACCCACAATCCATTCAGCCACTGTCAGGCTCTATCGCTCAGGCTTCTCTAAAAGGAATTATGCAATGTATTCACCATAATTTTGACCTATGATAAGGCCTTACCTAACGCCTGCAGGAGTTTACTCAATCTCCCACCTGAGATCTTGGAAATCATAATCAGCTTCAGTCTCCCTAGAGATCTAGGAGGAGCCTTGTGTTTGATCTACCCGAGAGAAGAGCCTCGTCTGCGTCTTGTCTGTCGTATGTTATTGTTTGAGATCTTACTGTTCTAAATCTCTGGTTGCTTACTATACCTGCCCAGGCCTCTTCAATGAAGTATGGTGTCGCTGCTTTGTCTGGGCTGCATATACAAGCTTTGACCACGTCCCTTGTGAGATCAAAGATGACTGGCCATTAGACTCCGTCATTTGGCTTCTCAGAGAGATCATTGTATTTTGTTACAAGGGCAGAGGCTATCATTCACGGCCTAAGAGTGCTGCCGTCGACTATGTCTTCATGCTGGCGGAGAGCGTTAACGAGATTATCGCGGAACTTCAATCGGGAAAGCGGGACGAACAGGTGGTTGTGCAGCGGTCTATAGCTCTGATTTGCTCTGCTCTGGCGTTGAATCAAGAATTTACAAAGGTTATGCGGAGTCTTCAACCTGGTTTTTGGGGAATATCCCCAGCAACATCAGAGGGCCGGGCGGAATTCGAACTAAAGATGGGAGTTCGAGATTTCCTCCCTATCTTGGTATTGAGCGATGACTTGCGATTAGTTATGCAGTACCTACTTAGGGAAACCGGAGTAGACGTTAACCATCGTCACCCACTCTTTGGAAGCGCTCTTTACAACGCGGCCGCGATCAACAATGCAGATACAGTCAAGCTGCTGCTCTCGAAAGGTGCTAATGTCGACCAAACTGGTGGGATGTGGTATACACCTCTCCAAGCGTCTGTCGCACACTCTAAAAGTACTGATACATTATTGGTCTTGCTTCAAGCTGGCGCAGACGTGAACAAACAGAGCGGTGATGATAATAATGGGAGACAGACAGCCCTAATGACTGCAGCACATGCCAACAACCGCGAAGCGGTGGCAGTTCTCCTTTCGCAACCGGAAATTAACGTAAACCTCCTTAGCTCCAAGGAGGAATCTATTGCCCATTTTCTATCTCGAGCTGGAGACGCAGACAACCTCAGGAAGCTTATTGCCGAGCATCCGGAAGTGGATATTAAATATTCGGGTGATGCTGGAACAGCTTTAAATGCGGCGACATACTTGGCTCTTTTCCAGTTCACAGATGGTCATGATGAAGTTGTAAAGATTCTCCTTGAACAGGGTCTCTCGCCGCTCGAAGTTCCACCAGGCGAAGAATTTAGTATCCATGGATGGGCAGAGTACCTGGAAAAGGAGGCGGAGGAGGAAGAACAGGAGTTCCCAGCTGCTTTAGAGCGAATACTAAGGTGGAGGAGAAATTCAAGGGAGTCAATCAAATAACCCCTGGTTCCTTTAGAACTAGATTATCGCTTTGGACCTGGGCCATGGTACCCTTTGGATTATGGTGACGAAGCACTAGGAAGGGAGAACGCCGCATCTCAGATGCTTCCCTTACCAGCACTGCTGCATGCGCGCTCTAGGACGCGAGGGTTTTGATATCAGTATATCACCACCAATAGTATGCTATTTCGATCCTCATCCCGCGGAGGCGAAGCCAACTCCCCGCTATAGAATTCACTCCAGAAGACCCAAGGTTCCTGCCGTGGCGGGTGCTCAAATGGCTGCAATCTTGTATGCTTTGCTTGTCCGCAGACTTGCTGTTGGCCTTTACCCTTGCAACGGGTAATACATTCTGAACACATTCTGCGGGCTCCATTCGAGCAAATATCGCAGACGAATACCTCATTATACTCAGCGAGGGGCGCCCGACAGCGATGGCACGGCACTTCAAATTGGCATGTCAGACTTCGCCATGGCTCAGCGCTGGAGTAATCTCTCTCGGTCTGAAAAGACGATGCCAAAGGTTCTTAACTCGATTTGAACCGATGGTGCGACAAATATGGTCGTGGGGGCGAAGGCTAGAGAGTAGATAATGACAGTTTATGTACAGACTAGTTGGAAAGAGACAGTAAAGCAGATATCTTTGTTGGTAAAAATAAGCCTGTCCTTGTCAGCTCTGAGGCCAATGATCGAGACTAAGAGCCCAGTGACGCCTGCGATGTCAGGGTTGTGGCAGGATGAAGAGCGCCATAGGTCAGTCAAATAATGAAAGGGCAGATAAATGAGGTAAATTAATATCTGAGGCTACAGACCATCAAGAGTTTGTACTCGCTTACAAGAAAGGGGGTGACTACAGTAGAGGGAGCAAGACGAGGGATATCACGGAGACTATACAGCCATTATAGGAGGGATAATGGCTCTGGATATTCATAAGGCAGATAGATCACCTAATCAACAACTTGGTAGTTAGTAGTAATGAAACTGTGCCTGCAGTATCTTATTCCAGTAGCAGGGTCGTCGTTTTCTCGCCGGCGCCAGGCTTAGAGAGCGTGTTATCTGGAATAGCTCGACTGGGTCAACGAGTCCGGCTACAATGCTCGCAAGGATCCTCGAGGCTAAACTAAACAGCAAGTCGGCCGTCTTATAGAACAGACAATATTTTATTGCCCACAACGGTATCCGCTCAAGATTCTTGAGAGTTGACAATTCTTCTCGGTCAACCACTTGACTTTTGATATCGTGTTAACTTCCACTTGACAATCTAAGCGCCCAAAATGACTCGACTCAACAAGCCAACCAAATGTGAACACGCTTCAGGAACGCTTAGCCGAGACATCCTCGCGCGCTCTCCGTGAGAAAGTTGGGTTATTAGAAAAGACAAACCTACCTAGGGTAGGTGGGCGGATACCTTTTGGTGAAGTTAAATGCTATGTAGGTAGGTGCAAACTTAAAATAACCAATTCAACCAACTACAATGTCTTTTTCTTCTTTCCTTTCACCATGAGTATATAGGTATGCATGTACCGTACAAAGTGATTCCAAAGTTGAGGCTACGAAGCATAGATCACAAGGAAGAAAGAAGAAAAAAAAAAAGGTAAGAAAGCATAAATAATGATGACGAAACAAGCAGAACTGATCCAGCATCCGCCTGTCATAAATATTCTTGCTGTCATAGATCAATCAATAAAATGCATATATACATCATAAAGGGTGGGATGCTTAAGTTTTCCCCCGCGCCAAAAGGTCATCGTCAGACAAGACGTGGGGTATATGGAGGAATATATAGTAGTATCTAGAGAATATAAAAGGGATATGTCACACATGTACGAGAATAAACGCCAAGCACTCACTCTTAACGTTAAAAAAAATCAAATAGTATAACAGGAGCACCATGGCATAGAAGGTGGAAAGAAAACATCGAGCCTCGTAGAGGCGAGAATAAGTTGGTTCAAGGTGGAGACCGTTGGCTCCTGAAATTAGGTAGGCGGCTAAAATAGAATATATCCGGAGGGCTTGTTTGATAGTCGCGTCTGATAATAATCTTTTGAGTGCAGCTGCGCCAAATCGGGTCAACCTGGACCCAAAATCCAGCAATAGTTCGAATTCATGATCAAGCCGAATGGAAGAAGACACGCTGAGGCAATTGCCCAGTCGAGTTTAAAAAAAGATAAATCGGAGGCGGCTTTAGAGTCGTAGGGTGCATGAAAAAAGTTAAACATCCCTGTATGAGTTAGGAACAGGCTTACGACCACTCTGTAGAAGACTTGGAGGCCGGTCCGGGTCGCTATATTCATGAGAAGCCGGAGTCGCCGAAAACGGCGGAGGAGGCGACGAAGGGATGCTTGGGGACATCCCTCGATACTGAGGCTGGACAAATCCCGGAGAGGGTTGACGATAAGGTATCGGGCGAGGCTCCTGAGTCGAAATTGCCATCCCCACTGGCATATATTGTTGGGGAGTAGAATATGCATTTGGGGGAGGTGACATTGTATGAAAATTATGCCCTGGATTTGGCCCTGGCGGGTAATCATGGTAGGGCTGGTGATCGTATGGGGAAGCTGGACTATAGCCCGCTCCGGCGTACTGGTTATGGTCGTCATATCCTCGAGGCTCCTGGAAACGTCCAGGAGTTCCAGTTCTGACTGAAGGAGGAGGGCCCATGTACCCAGCCCCGTTTACTCGGGGTTCTGATGGCATGCGGCGGGGCATATGGTTGGGTGGATTTAGCGGTTCCATCTCCATTGCATCTGAACGATTGTCATGATCCTCAACCCTCCTAGTTACAGCAGAATCCCAGCTCGGCATGGCTGGCAATGCATCCTCGTTGACCTTCTGAAGGCCAGGGCTCGATGGAGAATCAAAACGAGCCACCTGTGCGCCACGATAAGTAGGAAGCGCTTGCGACGGTGGTGGATGTGGAGCAGGTGGACTTTGATAGGGATTACTTGGTGGCATCTGGGGAGGTGGGTGAGAGTAGGGGTCGTCCAAATACTTCGTGCGCTTATGTCGTGGAGCGGGGCAACAGCATCCACAACATCCTGTACAGCATCGAATACCACAGCAAAGGCAGTTCACCACGCAAGCGACAACTGAGAGAATAATTAAACCTCCAATGATAATACCAGCGATAACAGGCCATCTATAATATTAAGGTCGTGTAAGTTGTTATAGTTCAATATTGTAGAGATCCGCCTCCTTTGGACTTTTGTTTCTTTTTTCCCTTTTTCTTTTTAAAAAAAAATGGGGGGAGAGAAGAGTACACATACTTGCAGTAGGATTTCTCCATACACTTATCCCAGCTGGTAAATGTCTGGGGGGCCGACTCAATTTCACTGACCGCATCGCGTGCCCATAAAAAGACGTGGGATGTGTCCACAGGACTCATAGCGACAGATAGGTAGTTATTGTATATTTTAAAGGCTTTGATAAGAGGTCCAACTACACAATCAGGATTAGGGAATGTGGTGAGTGGAGCACAAATAATTTGTTACTCCCACGACTAAATCCCCGCTCTCCTTAAACTAGCAAGATCATGTATTGCATGCGACTAGGCGAATTTTGGATAGAAGGTCGATGTCTAATAACGAGCGGAATAGAAGAGATAAGTGCGAAAGAGTCAATACTCAAAGCGCAGGGAACAAAAACGTGTCGCTCAATAGTTGACAGGTAGGTAAATAGGGTAAAAAGATGGTTCCTGGCTTTAGCGTTCCATACACAGGGTCTGGATGGGTCCAAGGCTGCAACCGACTTGAATGCGACACTGTCTGCACAGGCGTTGCAGTAGCTGTGATGGAAGTGATGGCAGAATCTTGGGATTTTTTTTTTTTTTAAAATCCAAGTTCTTCTCCAGTCTAATAATAAAAAAGAAAGTGAGTAGGCTGGATAGGCGCCCGTAAAATGACTGGATGATAATGACTGTCGCAAGAGTGGCGGTGGTGTGTCAAAAACGGGTGCACCGCCTCCAGGAGGGGGAAGGTCGGTTTATCTCAAGGGATCTACAAAAGGAGAGAAGGGGTTGGGAAAAGGATGAACAAAGGTCTGTGAGGGGGAAATAACAAAAGATGAAATGAATGGAAAGGATGGGAGAAGGAAAAAAATAAAATGAAAATAAAAAGAGAAGTAGAAGAAGAAAAAGAAGAAACAGAGAGAGAGCAAAAGGTTTTTTTCTCCCCTAGTAGCGCAAAGTGAAATAAATTATGATATGCCCCGGGATCAGCAGCAATCTCAGTATGAGGAACCGCGGAGTAATAAATACATGTTTATTACCAGCTCAATAACGGAAAGTGCCCCCAGCAAGCCTAGTCTTACCAGGTATTATACGGCGCCGAAGAGAGGAACCTCACCAGAAGTTATCTATCGACCCAGTGTTTACTTCCCCATTGAAGCTGCAAGCTCAATTTATTGCGTTCAATGTTCATAGGTAGTGTCTCGGTCATCCAGCGTCTAATTATAATAAAGTTATTACATTTCGGTACTGCCACAGCCAGGCCCACCTTTCTCCCCCTATTCTATCGGACTTCACTGCCACATGTTTGATTTCAGCAAAAGTTCTACCGAACCTTTGTGGGGGGAGGGGAGGGAATCTTTGCTACTTTCAACTCTAGAGGCTGGTGCCTTCTCCACCCACTAATGTACCAATTGTCGGGTTAGAATTGGTGTGATTTAGACCACAAGAAGCACTGAAACAGTATTTAATTGATTGGGAGGGCCCTGGTCTCCGTCCTGGGTGAATTGCTTGGGAATACCCAACACTACGTCTGTTCCTTTCCCCTAGGTTTGCAGCGATCTATCTCACCGGATTCCTATGAAAGTAGATAAACCGGGCAAGGCATATTCCTACTCAAGAGCAAGGAGTGAGTTAGGTGCCTCCTGAGGAGAGTACCTAGGTTAAGGTAGTGTAGTGCCTTGAATACAACACCATAACCCCACCCCCTGGCCCTTTGGTGTAGAGTGAGGGAAATAGCCCGAGGTGGGCTCAAAACCTGACAAACAAATAGCATAGTGTTATGCAGGGAAAGAAGAATTTATTAACAATAGGTAGGTAGGCGGTCGCAAAATAAGAATACACAAAACAAAAACTCATAACTGCAATAAGCATAATTGCAACAAAGCCAAAGTCATCAATGACTCCAAAGTATGTACAACATTTGTGATACTAACGCTCTCCACGAACTAACGCTATGAAATCAAGATAGGCGCATTCCATCCGATCTGCGCCGGCCTCGGGGAAAAGGCAGATATAAATAAATAATGAAATATAACTGATTCAATTCGTATAATTTAAATTTTCCACGGGGAGGGAATAGTTGGTGTATAGATTAGAGTCTACTTCACGTTAGGAGGCGCTCCGGTGGGTGGCTGGTCGCTCCGTTCGACTCCATAATGTACGTTCTGTGGTTGCTGGAGCTCAATCCCTGTTTGCTGGCCACCGAAGTAACCATAATTTTGCGGCTGAGCACTGTACTGGGGCGGAGGAGGTGGTTGTTGTTGTTGATAATAAGGGCCTGGATAAGGGTTCTGTTGGTAGGGAGGCGGTGGTGCCATCCAGGCGGTGCCTGTAATAGGGCGTAGGCCACGATTCCGTCGGCGACGAGCATTAATACAACTGCGCAATCGTTAGTTTGAGATATCTTCCTTTTTTTTTGGGGGGGGGGGCCGTACGCTATAACGAAAAAGATAATTACAGCAGCTGCAACAATTACACCAAAGGCAACCCATCGACCCCATGAGTGCCAGGCACTATTGCAATCATCATCATAATAATAATAACTATTAAATATTGAAGTGTTAGTAACTCTCCAGGTGTTGCTACTTGGTGCATATACACTCACCAGTAATCTCGTACTCGTAGGATACCCATGGTAGCCGGATTTGTGAATCCGAGATTTCAGTCGGGAGATGACGTCGACAATACAGCGCAGATCGAACGATGGAAGGAGAGAGTGAGGGATGGCAAAAGGCAAGGTGAAAATATAAAAGAGCACAAGAGTTGAAATATCGTTTGAATATCAAAGGAGTAAGAATTTTGCTTTGGGGTGATGTAAGGGGAAGAAAGTCAGTCAGAGGAAATGTCCTGAAGGCAACAGCAAAAGTGAGCTGAGCAAATGCGCTATTCTGGGCGCGGCCGACAATTGGGTAAAGTTGTGGCTGAGTGAATGGAGAAAGGCTGGGGGGCTTGGCATTTGCTGCGTCTGCTTATTTCAAGTTGACTTTGAAATTCATCACTACCTATGGAAGGTTAGGTCGGAAGTTTACATTAACTTCCAATAGGAACCTACCTAACTATTAAATCATCATATAGGTGAGGATCTGTCTAGACTTAGAGAATTATGAGCATTCATACCTGCTGAACTCAAGGAATACCATCAAATCTTTTCTTAGTGTTTGTCAGGTGACCACCACCCTTTTAGGATTATTCTCCTAATAGCCCCGAATAGAACATGTTTATGTGAGACCAGGTAACTGAAACCATACAAGATTTAACTAGTTAACTGGCGTTCTCTCGTCAGATAATTACCTCGCCACTATGCTTATGGAATATATCCCCACAAGGCCGCTGAACATGCGTCAAGTCAAAGCCACACACGGTACTGATTTAGTCCCACTTGCTTATTAAGTTACTACAAAGTAACGATTAAGTTAGGTACGCAGGTTGTTTTCATCTCTAGGCTGGGTTCAGCCTTGTATTGCGTCAGTTGAAATGACTGTATAGTTGATTTATTCTGCATATCTTTTTTTTTCTTTTACATCAGTTCATGTATGGTTATAATTTTGCCTGCATTATTACTAAACCCCTGGCATTCTAAGAAACATGGGAAGTAGAAAGTTATTCAATTGAGTTTCACGCGTCGACAAACAAAAATATTATTCTATTCTCATTACTATTACGTTTTATTAGGTATCAATGCCCGCTACCTTGAAAAGTTTTTTATCATCCAGTCAGCCCGAAGAAACCCAACCTAATAGTTTCCTTTCTCACCGAAGGCACATGAAAAGCTACAGAATAGATCCCTTTAGTCTGGTTGACGACTACTAGGTGACTCTCCTTGCTAGTATGATGAAACAGGAAAAAAAAAAGGGGGGTAAAGATGGTTTATATGAAAATGATGAAATAAGTATCTACTACCTACCTAACTTGTGGTCAAACAAAATAATTAATAGTTATATTGAAATCCAAATCTCCCAGCCCAACTGAACAATCAACACTCGAAAATAATAATTAGAAACGTTAATATCTAGGTAACATTTCAAAGGATCTAGGGTCCCACTCATAAAAATTATTAGTGTTAGTATTTACTTCTTCGTGGGAAATATTTCACAATAAAAAATAACAATAACAATAAAAGGTCAGAGAAAAGAAGTAGACAAAATAATAATAATAATAATTACCACCACCGCCGCCGCGAAAAGGAATGGATGAGACAAGGTTAGTATGGACTACGTGATAACTAGAACGACACTCGATTGGAGCCAACAGAGCATCCCACCGATTTACAGGGGGTGTAGTTAGTGAGCAGCGGATCTACCTATGATAACGCAGTAAAGGGTGCTCAACTTCTGGCCACTCCTCCGCAGAAGCCTTTGAACCTTCCCTGGTGTTGTTGGCGGGGTTGGATTTGCTGGATTCGCTTGGACGGCGTGATTAGTTCCCGTCTTCGCATCTGCAATGCCAACGCATCAGTTGGTCTGTGTGTTGTGTCTCTTTCTCGTCCCTCTCGCTGGCTCTCTCTCTCTCCTATGGTGAGGTTCATAAATACTTAGCAAGGCCCTGCCCATTGGTTTTTTTTTTTTTTTTTTTACCCCTTTATGAAAATACGCGGGTTTTAAGTACCTGGGGCCCGCCACAGCCATGCTGATTGCTGGATTTATTATCGATTTACTTTCTAATTTCTAACAGATTGTGAATCTATGCGAAATGGCAAAGTGGCAGTAGCTTGACAATTTTGGACAGTCTAAGAGATCCTTTCAAAATTGTTATTCCAAGCTGAAATGTTGCTCAACACTACGAGTCGGTTGCTAACTACCTTTTTTTTTTCTTTGTTGGGAGGTCAATATACAAAATCACATTCCAAACAAGAGATAAAAGGAGAAAGTTTGGGAAATAAAACAAAGAATAATACAAAACGATGGGTTGGGTACCGTTCACCATCGTCATCCACTAACAAACAATCCGATGAGATTGCGGGACGAAGGCAAGAGAAAATAGGGGACACCCACAAAAGAAAACCTTTGTTACATTGCAATGTGGCCATTCCACACTTTCATCATCATTATATTTGGGCTGCGAGCCACAGTGGTGGGAATCTACAAAATTTAAGACTAATCGTGGACGAGAAGAAAAGCAGGAAAGAGCCAGCTTGCCAGACTTTCAGAACAATTTTCACCGTCGGGTGGTTCATCGGCTAGCGCGAGCAATCAACCAGT
This sequence comes from Aspergillus haitiensis, assembly GCA_027569155.1. NCBI lineage: Eukaryota > Fungi > Ascomycota > Eurotiomycetes > Eurotiales > Aspergillaceae > Aspergillus > Aspergillus haitiensis. The sequence goes on along the minus strand of JAPDEO010000005.1, from coordinate 634,395 downwards.
GAAGGACAGCGTCAAGATTTGTTTCCTCTTTTGCACTGATTCCATAGCAGCTAACTTCGCGACGCGTTATAGACTTGAGGTTCATCTGATCAATCAATTCATCGACCGATAGCTTGTTTGGTAGATCCGATTTGTTCCCGAGAACCAAGAGAGGAATGCCATCTAGCGTGGGCTTGGTCATCAGATCGTGCAACTCCTCCGCCGCGATTGGAAGTGCAGCAGTATCTGCTGCATCCACGATATACCTATTATTCTTTGGTTAGGCCACCGAGGATCAAGTTTCGCTCCAGGGCAGGTTGATAGCTTACACAATCGCATTTACTCCCCGACAATACCGCTCCCACATCGGTCGAAATCGTGGCTGACCTCCCAAATCCCAGCTAGGAATCGTTAGTACCACTTAAAATAAAGGGCTCAACATATGGACCGACCATTTCAAAGTGACGTGGCCTTTTTGGACTCGTTTCGTGTTAAACCCGATAGTTGGAATGGAGCTGCAAAGTTATTTTAGCCTTGATGGGGGATAATGGTAAAGGTAAAATAGCACGATCGAACTACGCAGCAGTGAAAAACCTACTCTACAGTGAACTCGCCTCCCTGTCGGATTCGCATCATCCACATTAGCGGTCGTGATTATAGTTATAATTTGAGGGTTAGAGGTGGGAGGAACCATACTGCAAGCACCCGCAACAACGATGACTTTCCTGCATTCTGGAGCCCGATCATCGTGACATCCATTTCTGTCGCCCTACATTTGACGATACATATCAAAATGCTCTTAGCAAACTTGGACCATCGGAGTTGTGGGGACGGCCCGGGGATGATTATCGGATAGCCATGAAATCGACTACTTATTCAAACGGCAGCGGCCCACACTTACCAGAACATCCTCAGAAGCCAGTCATAAATTGTTCGAAAAATACCCGCCATATTGTGCACGAGATACCTCTCCGTCAACTGTGTTTACAGCAAAATTGAAAGAGCGGTGAGGGGTGTGAGCGGAGTCAAGAAGGAGAAATTAAAGAACAAATAAATGAGGGTGATGATAGAAGCAAGGACGAAAGGCGTCGGGCCAGGATGAGGGAAGGAAAAACAAAAACAAAAAAAAAAAAAAACGGCTGGGGGTCACTTGTGAGAGGACCGACGATGACAGTGGGCAAATATATCGAAAACTAGGACAAAAGTTTCCAGAGGTTAAGTTAAGTGGGGGTAGGTAGGTTGTGGAAAAGGAGCTGACTGCTGCTTCACCGGCAGGGAAAGCAGATGATGTGCGTATGGATGTAGTCAAAGCGACAGACGAAAAGTAATAGGCTCGGAAATAGAACAGGATTTGGGTTTTTTGATTAAGAAGCGCCGTAGAAGATCTGAGACCTGAAAGTTGAGCGCACTACCTGGGAAGAGAGTCTGCGGCACCTAGATGAACTAGAAGAGCGGGAGAAATCCCCCCAAGGCCAAAAACACACGAGACGGCGGCAATTATTTTTGGCTCTCTTGTAGTTCGTTTGGAATTTCTTATTTTAATATTTAGTATTTCGCTTCTTCCACTTTCTCGAGCGTTCTCGGCCCAGACAAGGGAGCCAGATTAATTCTCCAGTCGATGCTGTCCGTTGCGGTGAAATTGAGCTGCTCCGATATATGCACACATGACCGTTCTGTCTGCGCCGCTCAGAGGGGAGCGTCTAATTAGCTCTGCCGGTCCCTGTCAGTTTGTGCCGGGATGGACGGTGTGTGATTATTTTTATTTATTATTGTATTTGTTGGTAGTTTCTTGCTGTTGCAACTACGACTAGTCTACTAGTACTTGGTAATCCTCGTTAGTGTTAGTGAGGTGGATGGGAGGGAACCAGTGGCTTGGTCGAAGAAGTGATTAGAACACCGGCTCACGAGAACAAGAATAATAACGGAGGAACGGGTTTTAGTCCTGGCAAAACTCATGACATTAATAATAATAATGATGATGAAAGTCACGATGGCGCAACCGATAAATTGCCATTATTGCAAGGATAGTCATACATGGATACCTACCCAGTGCCTGTCTATGATAACTGGAGCAAGGCGGCAGTTAAAATCCCCCGAAATGTTTTTGAATAATGTAATAATAACTCCATCCACATGCGCTGTTTGGCATGAACGATCCTGATCTCCAAAGCGTAAAATGAAATCACGAAGCCACACAGTTGGTCGCTTATCTCCTTAGAGGCAATGAGCGACAAAACAGTGTGACGAGTCACTATCAATCATCCCAGCCGCCGGCCGATCGAACCTCCTCCAACCTACCTGGGAACTCTGGATGAGATGGGCAGGCGGTGAGGGGAAGTGGGATTGGTCTTAGCGCCGCGTGATCCTGGCCTTGTTGCAGCCTTATGGCCTGAGGTATTCAAGCATCCGGAGCCTATCAGCACGTGATGATATCTGTCCGTCAGTTCCACCTCGAAATTTTTCCCCGTCCAGAAGAGGTTTTGTTTCATTTTTGAACGATCAAATACTTGTGCTCCCATTGCGGGCTTTTACCCTCTTGCTTGTCTTTGATATCCTATGTAGGGCCATCTTTGTCTTTGAATTATAAACTAGTTGTGGTTTACTTATCTCATATCTCATTGTTCTTACAGATTTTATCCTCCAACCACCCACTACGGCTTCCGAAGCTGGGCTGAAAATCTTTATCTGGGCGAGCACCGACTAGACGGCCGCCGCCGGTTTAACAGGCATCTTTCATCGCCATGGCGCCTACAGCAACGGACACCAATTGGTCCGTCAATTACGACGTGCTGAGACGAGAAAAACTCTTCAGAAATCCCCCCAAGGATCATACCGCATACCCCTCACTCGCAGACGCTATCAAGCCCCATGTCGACTCTTTCAATGCGCTTTTCGAGGGCAGCAAGGTGCTAGAAGCTGGCTTAAAAGACATAGGTACGAAGACTTTTATCGATGAGCAGGTTGAAACGCCTGAAGAGAAGAAATTACGCCAGGCAGAGGGCCGGAAAGCTCCAAGAAGGAACAGACTCCATGTTCGTATCCGTGAAGTGTTCCTGGAGAAGCCTGCAATTCCTCCGTCAAACAGATACACCGCTCGTAATCGTAATATCTATCCATCTGAATGCAGAGAGAGACATGCGACATACCGTGGGAAGCTCCGCGCAAAGATTGAGTATCGAGTGAATAATGGAGATTGGGTGGAAGCCGTCAGAGAACTGGGCCAGGTTCCCATTATGTTGCGCGTGAGTATTCAAATTATGATCTCACTGAATTCCTAACATTGAAATCCGTGAGCATACCCAGCTGACTATGGAAATCCTGTAGACCAATAGATGCTATCTCGAAAAGGCGACCCCGGAAGAGCTTGTTCAGCACAAGGAAGAATCGGAGGAATTGGGCGGCTATTTCATTGTCAATGGTAACGAAAAGTTAATCCGTATGTTGATTGTTGGAAGGAGAAATTACCCCATGGCTATCGTCCGGGGTAGCTTTACCAATCGCGGTCATTCCTACACCAAGTTCGGTATTCAGATTCGATCAGTGCGCCCAGATCAGTCATCCCAGACCAATGTCCTGCATTACCTCAATGACGGCAATGTGACTTTCCGCTTCTCGTGGCGCAAGAACGAATACATCATTCCAGTCGCAATGATTCTCAAGGCTCTAGTGGAAACCAACGACCGCGAAATCTTCGAAGGGATCGTCGGCACCGCTTCCTCCGCGGGGGTTAACAACACATTCGTGACCGATCGTGTAGAGCTCCTACTACGATCATACAAGGCATATAACTTACACAGCCGCTCCGATTGCCGATCATATATTGGAGAAAAATTCAAGCCGGTCCTTGGGGTGCCGATGGATATGTCTAACGAGGAGGCTGGCACAGAGTTTTTGCGCAAGGTTGTTCTGCCACACCTTGGAAATCAGAATGTCACAGAAACCCAAGATTACGACAAGTATAAGATGATTATGTTTATGATTCGGAAACTTTACGCCCTGGTTGCTGGCGATTGTGCTCCCGATAATCCAGATGCTGTTTCTAACCAAGAAATTCTGCTTGGCGGATTCCTCTATGGTCAGCTCTTAAAAGAGAGATTGGAGGAATGGATACGGTCTTTTGGCCCTATCCTCAGAGATTGGTCGAGGAATAACCATGGCGCTAAGTTCTCTGACCCTTCTTTTGAAAGAGATTTCTTGAGTAAAGTCGTCAAGCGTTCCAACGAAAATATCGGAGGTGCACTGGAGTATTTCCTCTCCACCGGTAATCTTGTTAGCCCCACAGGTCTTGATTTGCAGCAAACGTCTGGCTACACTGTCATGGCAGAGAAGATCAACTTCTACCGATTTATCAGTCATTTTCGCATGATTCATCGAGGAAGCTTTTTCGCGCAGTTGAAGACAACCACCGTCCGTAAGCTTCTGCCAGAGAGTTGGGGATTCCTCTGTCCTGTCCATACGCCCGATGGATCGCCCTGTGGTCTTCTCAACCACCTTGCCCACAAGTGCTTGGTTGCCACTAGTGATGTGCAAGTCTCTCATCTTCCAAAACTGCTCGTCCAGCTCGGCGTGCGGAGCGAGTCATCTGTATCCTTGGAAGAAAGTGTAACAGTGCAGTTAGATGGCAGGATCATCGGGTACTGCTCTCCAAAACAAGCCGGCGTGGTTGCTACTACCCTTAGGCATTGGAAGGTATCAGGCGCCCACCAAATACCAAGAGAATTGGAGATTGGATATGTTCCCAACTCTAATGGGGGTCAATACCCTGGAATCTATATGTTCTCCCAGGCTGCCCGAATGTACCGACCCGTCAAACATTTGGCTCTCGATAAACTTGACTACGTGGGACCGTTTGAACAGCCCTTCATGGAGATTGCCTGTTTACCGTCGGACTTGATCGCCGGCGTCTCCACCCATATTGAATTCACGCCCACAAACATTCTCTCTATTGTCGCCAACATGACACCCTTTTCCGATTACAACCAGTCCCCCCGTAATATGTACCAGTGCCAGATGAGCAAGCAGACTATGGGAACACCAGGCACAGCTATCGAGTACCGGACAGACAACAAGCTTTATCGACTGCAAACTGGACAAACGCCTATTGTTCGACCGCCACTGTACAACGCCTATGGATTGGATAACTTCCCTAATGGCACAAATGCAGTGGTGGCAATTATTTCTTACACCGGTTATGATATGGACGACGCAATGATTATCAATAAATCCTCTCACGAACGTGGATTCGGCCACGGAACAATTTACAAGACGAAGATCCATTCTCTTGATGAGAATGATTCCCGAAGAAGCAAATCTAGGCATACCATCTCGAAACTCTTTGGTTTCGCGCCAGGCAGTGAAATTCGGGCTGAAGCACGTATGACTCTTGACGAGGATGGTCTTCCCCAAGTGGGCGTCAAAGTCCAGGAGGGAAGTTTAATCGCTGCATGGCATACAGTGCGATGGGATGCGACTCTCAATACATACGTAAATGTTGATGGTATCACACATTTCGTCAAATATAAGGATAGTGAGGTAGGATACATTGACAGTGTCCGCTTGATGGGCGCCGAGTCTGGCGAAGAGCCTTGCCAGTCCCTAAGCGTGAAGTATCGCATCCCACGTAAGCCTATTATTGGTGACAAGTTCTCTTCACGTCACGGACAGAAAGGTGTTTGCTCTCAACTCTGGCCAGCCGTCGATATGCCATTCTCTGAGAGTGGAATTCAACCCGACCTAATTATCAACCCTCACGCTTTCCCTTCTCGTATGTTCTATTTTTTTGACCGATTTTGTTTCCCCAAATTTTCCCCCTATAATATTGTTACATTTGCCTAACATGAGAGAATTATAGGTATGACGATCGCTCAAATGGTCGAATCTATGGCTGGTAAAGCTGGTGCTCTCCACGGCCACCCACAAGACTGCACGCCCTTCCAGTTTTCTGAGGAAAATACCGCGACAGATTTCTTCGGCCACCAACTCCGCAAAGCCGGCTACAATTACTACGGTAATGAGCCTCTCTACAGTGGTATCACTGGTAAAGAATTCGCCGCCGATATCTTCATCGGTGTCGTCCACTACCAGCGTCTCCGTCACATGGTCAACGACAAGTTCCAAGTCCGTACCACCGGTCCCGTCAACAATCTTACCGGTCAACCTGTCAAGGGTCGTGCCAAGGGAGGTGGTATCCGTGTCGGAGAGATGGAACGTGATTCCCTCATTGCCCACGGTGCAGCCTACATCCTCCAAGACCGTCTCATGAACTGTTCCGATACTACACGTTGTTGGATCTGCCGAGACTGTGGCTCCTTCCTCTCTACGCAGGTTGCCGTCGCGTCTACCAGTAAGACCCGTCTCACCTCCAAAGCTAGCCAACAGATTGGCTCTGCTGGTGGTGCTATGGGTGGTGCAGCCGGCATCGTTCGCTGCAGACGTTGCGCCCGTGAAGCAGTCTTTGAGGATTCAAGAGCACTCGTCTGGGAAGATGGTGACGGGAAACGGTTTGTCGGTGGTGATAATGTCACTGTCGTCGCTGTGCCTGGTGTGTTGCGGTACTTGGATGTGGAACTTGCAGCCATGGGCATAAGGATGACATTCCGCGTGGATAATTAAATCATTCAACCAACCAAGTAACCGATTGATGCTTGTTGTTTAAAAACAAAACAAAATAAAACTACTAAATAAATAAACTCGAGGACAGGAGGGGAGGGCACCCATTACGATTGTATTGGAAGAAAGCCTGATTCCCCCCCAACCTAAAAAAAGGCATATCGCATATCTTGTCCATTATAGATCAGATCAATCTGGGAGTTGTTTGTTTATCTCTCTTTTTCCGCCTTGTTTTGAGCACTTCTTTATTTTTTGTTTGAAATTTTTTATCAAGCCTCTATTTGGAGATAGTTACCTACCTTACTATTATTGTTTTTTTCTACACCTTACGCCAGAAAAAAAAAATATCTATGATTATTATTCTTTCTTCATTCATCTAGAGCACAACATGGCTGAGGGCGCATTTTATGGATTAACCTGTAGGGAATAAACAACAAACTCCCTATTAAGTCAGACAGTGGGAAGTACTGAAATATTCAAGAAGAGTATGGGGATAAGAATAGTGGAGTGTGATTCTCCTAGAATGTTTTTAGCATCATTAACAGCTTAATAGGTGGCTTTTCTTTTTTCTTTTTTTGTTTCTTGTCCTTAGGAGGAGCACCCCTACCTGGGCAGTTACACAATGAGAGAGCAAATGCTTTTTAATTTCTTATTAATTTGGGCGGTGATGGTGACAAAAAATAAATAGATCGAAATAATACTATAAAATAGATTCATATCCACTAATGTAAACTAAGCCCTATAACATCGCTACACCTCTACAATTCTGATGTAACATTTGAGAACTCTCCCTTCTCCAGCTTCGTCTTCCAGAAAATGGGGTTCATATCGCTGAAACCGTGATGGACCCAGCCCTCTTCCTTGACGTGATACAAGTTAATGAAACCACCAGAGTAAGCATCACGGTGCATGGCGGCGAGAATACTCCTCCGTCCGAGTTCAAGAGCCTCCTCTTCAGTCAAATCGTAGTGGTAGTTAGCGTCGAGCACACCATAAGCGAATGTCTGGCCGGATCCAACGCAGAAAAGGTTTCCGGGGAGTCGGGTGCCGTCGGAGTCGATGTAGTAGAGGGCAGGCCCTTCTTGGGGTGTCATCTATATCATATAAAAGAGCATGTGTTAGTAGGAGCTTTGACTACAGTCAATTAGTCTTATAGCGTGAAGATAACGTACGCCTGCTAACATCGTTCCCATGCTCAGACCCATTCCTTTATAGGCGTATGTGAGATTAGCCAGAATCTTGGACGCAGCTGCGACTGTGATACGGCGCTTGTGGCGGATTTCTATTTTGGGTATTAGAAAAAGAGACGAGGTTTTAAACGAGCAACTCCCATGAAATGAAGCAACTCACCATGAAGTGTGCATTGTTGGCTCAAATATCGCAGCCAGTATTGGCAATCCTTGAATCCAAATATCGTCAGTATTTTGAATCTCAGGGGCATATACACATTATCTCTCAAAGAACGGGTACACATACCGCCGCACCACCTGCCATAGTACCAAGCAGACCGGGGACGGGCTCAAGACTGGGCCGATCCTCACCGCGGCTCAGCCGCGAAACAGGAATGACTTTCTTCACCGTCTGACTAGCGATCCAATTACCGGCCGTTGCTCTTGAATCTGTTGCAACAATCTAGAGCAATTTTCCATTAGCAACAACTCCCCCATACTCGAGTATTAGCACATGGACCAAACGGGGACATACAATTCCGCCCTGGAATCGGAATGCCAATGTTGTTGTGCCGTGTGCTAGTTTGATGGGGCAGCTTGGGTTCGAATGGTCATCAGTCATCGCACGGAGGAATGCAGAAGACTAGAGAGAGGTAAGAAGTTAGTTGAAGCTCTTTGGCTACCAAGATCGAACCCCGATAGGTGTGCTGAGCTCCGGACACTATCGGAGTAACATCACAAGAGCTAGAATATGCGACACCACAATGAGCTTTTAACCTGCAAAGTAACTCACATTTGCAACAGGGGGGAGGTTAAATTTCAGAGAAAGAGGAGGGAGGCTCTCTGTCAGGTCATGCTGCTCTTGTTCCGAGTAGAACTCATTCTGGTGCGGTGGCCGCGAATATTGAGCGACTAACTTATCCATAATGTGCGGAGTGACTGCAGTAATATGGGAGGCTCTGGATGGGAGTGTAATGTACAAAGAAAATATGGGAGGGGGTAAGGGAGAATGGATGATGAATGTCGATAGAGGAGCTCGATGTGAGAGCTTCCATGCTGGAGCTTGCCGACTCTCATGAATCCGCGTCACGCTGCCGCCTGGGTCACGTGCAGTCGCTGCCTCATTGGCCAGGCTGCATATATTATTATGTTTCTTGGGCATCCATCATCGTCAATTGGATTCACAATATCCCCTTTATTTACCCTTGAGTGAGATATAATAGATATCCCCTCATTCGTTCTAGCACGGGAAAGCTCAAAATATGGGTGTGGATTTTCCTTTGGCCTGACCTCGTAGTCTAAATGAATTACCTCCACTTTCTGTCTTTTTCAAATCCACATAAAATAACTACAGAAATTAATGACAAAAACCAGCAACTATAATACAAATGAAATATTTCAATTTAAATGGGAACTGCAATAGGCTGAGCCTGCGTTCCCAAAGCCCCAATGAGGTGAGGGCGTTCAGAACCTGTCTTGTGGTGGATGAAATCGGTATCGGGAACGGACCCGTTGACCTCTCGATTCGAGTCAGAAATTGCAGCCCTGTCCATTTCAGGCGCCAGGGCAGATACCGATTGATCACCCTGTCCTTCCAACAGTTCTGGCTCCATCATAGGTGCCTCCACGGAGTGAACCCGTTCGCGGTGTTGTTGCTCCATCTGTAATCCTGGCACCTGGCGTTCTTCAGCTTGAATCTCTTCAAAGCGAGGCTCCCCATAGTAACCGTTGGTCACGGAGACTTCACTTGGGGCTTCTTGTTCTTGAGAAGGAGCCTCTGCTTCGGGAGCGCGACGGGCAGGAGCCGGGAGCAGCGTGCTAGGAGCTACAGCTCCAGCCGAAGTTTCAATAGGGTCGACAGTACTTTCCCAGGAGCGGATGTCGTTCTCCGCTTCGTCAATAATCTGCCTCGCTTCGATGGCGCGGTCATATTCCTTTCGTGTGTCTCCAGGGACTACGGGAGAATCATCCAGGATATTGAGTAGGCGACGGGCGTGTTGGGCTAATAGAATTTGTTTCTCAGCTCGTTCGATGACTGCGGCTGTATGGACATCAAACGCCTCTTTAAGCCTCTGCCTGGTCTAGGAATAACATCAGCAGCCCGTTTTACATCCATACCATCCCTAGAGAAACAGAGCCACCTACCACGTTGGTCAATTGGGCTTCAGCGACAAGGTTCTGCGCCTCCGCTCTAACAAGCTCCTGTTCCAAAGTATCAATCTTGTGGCTGTTGGGCTCTTTCCACTTGGCCTTCTGGATATCATCCGCAATTTTAGCTCTCTGGTTCCGCGTTGGCTGGACAGAGCTTTCGGTATCACGGATGTGCTTCAGGATATTTCGATATTCGTCTAAGTTTTGTGCGTAGATATCTTCCTGCTCACCCATTTCGGCCATCAAAACACCAAGCTTGTCGGAAATATCCGAGACGGCGTCATCTTCAGTCGATTCGCCCCATTCAGAGAGCTGGGCGGCGATGGAAACGCGCTGTCTGCCAGCACTTTCATAAGCACTAATAGCGGAATTCTCATTCTTTATCACGCGGTTCAGTTTCTTGCTCATGGTGAGCTGCTGTGGGCCACGGAAGGTTGAGATACTAAACCGACCAAGGCCACCCCCTCCTGAGCTTCGTCTTCGGCCAGAAAGAGTTCGATTCCTGTATGTCCGTCAGACTCTCTTATTTCTCTCTTTGACCCTGATGAGATATAAGCATCAAAATATATGTCAAGACACCACTTACATAATGGCTGGGTCGGCAGTTATGTCGAAGGATGTATTGGGTAGGATAGAATTCTCAGCTGGTGTTTTCTATGTATTCATGTACACACCACCAGCCAGCAGGCATCAAGGTTCAGTTGGTTTGCTCTTTCCTCGCAAGTCAGATAAATTAGATTTAAAAATTTAAACTTCTCCGATTCACAAGGATTGCTCCTGTTTCTGAAAGGACGGAGACGACTCACCAAGAATATTTATTTTCCGCGGAACAAAGCTGTTCTCTCCTACGATTTGAATGTCATTGACTCTTCTCCTATGGGTTTATTGTATCATTGTAGCCTCTCCTCGTGACGTCACGCGGGAGACACGGAAGGTGAAGTCATGGTTCCGGTTGCAGAAAGTGCCGTAGGGAAGCGCATGATAGGATATGGTATGAATGTTGAAGGTTATTTTATTTGACGGGGGCAATGATGGTAGAGTTTTCCAATAAGATCGTACCAGATAGTTTGGTAAGTTCGTGGAGCTGGGGTCTCACGAGCATTGGTTGAAGCTTATGATAGAGCTTGCTGGGTGGAGTCCCGGCAACCTTATACTACAGACAGAACAACAAGACAGAGAGGACCAGAGGTAGTAGGAAGAATGAAAATGAAAATTAGATAAAGATATCAGAGCAACGCAGGCGGCCCTAAAGGAGAAAAGAAAGAAAGAAAGAAGGGAAAGTTCCCGAGATATAATAGGTAATCGAGGTAATGCCTACCAACCGACCTCCCCATCTATGCAAATCCAAAAGAGAGAACGAAACAAACTATCACCATAACAAGCCCAATTCTAACATACTTACCTACCTGCTGCGTACTAGCCATGTTAAAAAGAAGCGTAAACTCCCCATTCACCGAATAGGAATATATTCGATCTCCTCCTCCCAAACCCTGCCTCTCCCTCTAGGCCCCCGTCTCACCTCCCAACTCACCTCCTCAGCCGGCTCCGGCTTCGCCGCAATATACTCCACCAATGCTCCCTCCCTGTGCGCAAGAGAGGGATGTCGATGCTGGTTGTGCTGATGGCGATCATGATGGTGGTGGTGGTGATGATGATGATGATAATCCCAAAAGCCGGGCATCTCCAATCTCTCTCTCCCCCATCGACCAATGGGGTAAAGCGATTCTTCCTCCCTTATCCTTGTCCTTGATCGCGTGATAGTGGTGTACGATGAACGAGACGGACTGGGGCAATTTGCGGCGGAGGATGGACGAAGGGGCGAGGAGTGGTAGACGATGGTATTTGTGCTGGTTGTTGGGCTTAGAGGGGGGCTATCAGGAGTACAGTGGCGACGTCGAAGTGGGCCAGGGAGAGAGACTCGAAATGGTCGATGATGGCGATGATATTTCGTTACGCGGATGCAAGGCTCGGTGCCATGGTCCAGGTCGTCGAGGTCGAGGAGGCACATATTCTTTCTCCTTCTTTTCCCCCTCCTCTTTTTTGTTGTTGATCGTTAGGTAGGAATTATCCGTGCCCAATGATATAGAACTCAAAAATAGGTACCTATATAGGTATTCTGGATAGGCCGTTGGGGTCCGGCTCTGTGTATAGATCGATAATATGTTACATATTGTAAGCACCCAATTATTAGGGTAGATGAAGTACTCTGTAGTCCTTACCTCGGTGCTATGGTGGTAAATCTGCCAGTAAACCCATTCACATAGTTTGTATTTAACGAGAGAATATCAAAAGAAAGTCCTAATTTCGATAGTAACGTTGATTTTAACTGGGATACTTAAGGTAGGTAAGTAGGTGGAAGTGAATATCTTGTATGAACAGTATGAATCAACAAATAGAGAAATATGTACAATCTCCAGCAGAGAATTCACTCAAACCCCGAGTGATCAGGTTCACAACCACTATCTACTATAGGCAGAATGGATGGAGTCCTAGAGCTCATAATTAATCCTTCCGCTACCTACCTGAAGATTGCATCCATCAAGCTAAGCCAAAGAATCACTTGATTCAGTTGCGGCGGATGATCCCGCCGGATGATGCTTTTAATATTTTCAGCTGAGGGTGTGGGAGGGGTAGGATATATTTTAAATATCAGCTAGTACATTCTTAGACAGATTCTCTGGGCATAGTAGAAAAAATGGAAAAGAGCGAAAAGGGCGGGATTAAGTATTTTTCTAGGCATACATGGGGCAAGAGTGATGCCTATTTAGCTCTCTGAAAAGGGTTGATGTTGAGATGCTCCAAGACTGAATGAAGAGGATTACATTAAAAAAAAAAAAAGTGGTATTCAAAGGTAGATGCTGGCTGTTACGGCGTAAATGAGAGTGTGAGGAGAGATCAGAATGTATTTACTTATTCATATTTAATTTTTATTTTTATTTTCAATGCTAAATAGTTGTAAGATAATACCATTCTAGATGCGCTGCGCCACAGCATTGGAGATCACATGGCGCATGATAGTGCATAGAGGATCTCTCAACGTGAATAAGGGCGATTTTCAGGATTACCTAAATCAGCTGTCACCTCAGTCCGAGTGAGATAAGATGAATCAAGATGTAGTACATAAATGAGATATCCAGTCTCAATAAACTTTACATTAGCCTACCTACTCTCTATTCTCGAGAAGGGAGGGCTGAAGAAATGGGGGGAAAAAAAAAAAAAAAAAAAAAAAGTAAATAAATAAATAAAATAAAAAAAAAATAAAAATAAAAATGAAATAAAAATGAAAAAAAGGGAACGGCCATCAATCCAAGGGGACAAAAAAAGTAATATGATAAAAACCAGCGCCGAGGAATGGTTGAAACCAACAACACCATAGTTTCCTAAACTGACAACAGTCTTCAACACACGAATCATGCCATGTCATCATCATGATGATGAGTATTCTCATTATCCGACGCGTGGAAAGCGTCCCCAAAGGCAGAATTTTCGAGATCTGGAAGATCCAAGCCTTCATTCTGCTCCGTATACGCAGCAAGCGCATCTCCAGCACTGTCCATGTTGGTAAAGTCAAAGGCGGTGCTATCAAGGGCAGCATCCCCAGCGCTTCCTGTATTCCCGGGTGTCAGGCCAAGTCCGCTGCCGGGTGTGTCAACTCCAGGTAGGGAACCATCACCAAGACTAGGCTTGTCTAGGGTTCCGTGATCTTTCTTTTCTTCATTGACCATGACCCAGTCGCCTGTTTCGCCCGAAGCTGTACCTGTGGCGGGGGCATTCCCTAGGTCCATTTCAACATCTAGGCCGGACAGAGGCTGAGTTTGCTGGGTTAGGTTTGTTGTGGGGAGTGAAGGCACAATCGAGGTGCTGGTAGCACCTGGCACGCCTGGAGCGGTGGTGCCGCTAATCTGTGATGTTGGTTCCTGAGCCACAGAGCTTGTGCCTAGGGTAGGTCCAGGAGGTGTTCCAAACTGGTCGAGTAGGTGGCTGTCCGTGTTGTCCATCTCAACATCGTGCTCACCATGAGGATTTGGCTTTTGCTCTGGCTCAATCTTTTCCAACAAGCCACCCTTTTGTATACAAGAGACCTTGGGCTCGGGAATAATTGGCCTTTGCCAAGAGCTTTCCACCTCCTTCACAATGTCATCGACTTTGTATGTTGCCTTGTGCTCAATTGCAGGCAAAGGTATGTTGTCATCATCGGTGAGAATCTCAATACGACCTTCCAGCCTCCAAACTTCCGAACCGGTCTCTGCGGGGTCTGTTGCAGCATCACGCAGCTTAACCTCTGCGTCCTTCAAGAGAGAGGTGCGCTTGAATTTTTCCATGCGTCGGGCATGACGCTTCTTTAATCGTTCAATCTCTGCTGTCATATCTGCCACCTTCTTGGCAACCCGATCAGCAAACTCTTCTGCCTTTGCTGGCTCCATTGGGGCGGCCTGTGTGGACTCGGTGGTTTCCGCAGCATCGCCATTCACAGGACCAACCGGTGCATCAAAGAATCCTGCAGTAAGCGATTCAAGTTCGCCTTTCCTACCAAGACCGAGTGAAATTGGAGTGATCTGACTGATAGCGTACGGCGAGGATAAGACCTCCTCCATCCACTCGTGGTGTTGTTGATATCGCATCTTGCTCACTTCTCGAGGGGTCAAAAGATCCATTGTATCCCCTGCAGATACATCTTCATCTTCGAGAGCGAAGTCTGCAGTGGCAGTACTTACCGCAGTAGATGAGGCGCGGTGTCCACGGGGAGCTTTGGTTTGAACTGCGGGTGCGGGTGGCGGCACACCTGGACCTGGAGGGGGGTAAAATGGCTGCCGACCAACCATCGCATTCGGATATGCTCCTTGCGGTTGCTGGTAGCTCTGGGAAGCCATCTGCGGTGGGAAATTGATTGTGGGCCAGTTGTTGCGATCGTGCAGCATAAAGTCCTTGCGAGCTAGTTGGCCTTGACTTTGCAAGAAACGGCGTTGAGCTAGCATGTTTTGGATTTGAGGTAGGATGGGAATGCGGTTCGCTGGAATATGTTCCGTTGGAGGGGATCTTGAATAGTGTACAATCCACAGTGAAGGATCAGGGGGAGGTAGGCTAGGATTTGGAACCTTGTTTGGAAGAAGTCGGTATCGTCTACGGCAATGCATGGCGACCGACTCATTTGGTGGATGATAACCACTACGATGGAGCCACATTTCTACCAACTAGCGCGCCATCACGTCAGTAAACGATTCTCAAGCTGGTCAAGCACATCCAAGGTGGAGTGACATACGTAGCCCCGGGCCTCGAAAGTAAAGGCCTGCTCAACATCTGCCCAGACGTAACCATCGCTCGCGAAGTTGGTTCCCAGATGATTGAGGGGTTGCCAGGTAAGCATCACGGTGCCATCTTGAGGCCCGTCTAGGAATGTCCAGTGCATTGGTTGCGCCTCGCGAACGATCTTCGCTGCCGAAAGAAGGTATTCGACAACAGTGTCGGTGGGCATCATATGCATCAACGGGTAGCGGTGTCGTGACACCAGATGCATATGGGGGAGCTAGCCGATCGATAATATTCACTGTTAGCGGATTGACTGGGGGTTTATCTACATTTAGAGAGCTCAGTTTTGGGGGGGATAATACCAATTGCCCAGGGACACGGCTCGCAGGGTCATCCATTGTGCCCGGATACTGGGATGTCAGAAGAAGAATAATATCAATACAGTCGCGTGTAAATCAAAGACACCATCCAACAACAGAAGAAGATAGATATTCGGGATGGAGGGGGAGGGACCCGTCAACAGCTGGCGATGCGATCGATGAGAAAGCTGGAACTCAAGTGGCTGAGCGAGCGGAAACGCGAACGACGCGGAAATTTGAGGTTCGTAGGGGAAGCCACAGTGGCTGATGAAACTTCACGCGCCACAGCGGTCTAGGACACCTCAAATGCCAGGCATCATTTTCGGTTAATTTAGAGTATATTCTCCAGCCCCAACTCCAACTCCATGCCTTATTCTTATCCATTTCCAATAAGGAGATAATTGATAAATGTGCACTTGCGAGGATACTGAAGCAGCCAGCCACGATCTTTTTCTTCCTCTGAAAGGTTCCATCACTTAAGAACTCTATGTGTTACCAATACTCTCGTACCTGCGCAAGTCCAGGTCGCCGAAGATGTAGACGTGTAGGCAAGGGTATCTGCAGACGAGGATTTTCTTAAACTCCAACCCCCCGAATTCTGAGCCCCTCACCGAGTTTCTCAACTTATTAGCATGTTGATTGCAAATTGAAAGCCTTACCAGTGGTCACACTTAAGCTTTAACCCGCCACCTTTTAAGTCTCCGCCTACTCCTTGATTTCGTGTCTGTTGTCATTCATTTGCAGATCACATTTTGTGACTGGAGTAGTTACCTGTACAGGTTACTTTTACAACTTAAAACTGAAAAAAACTGGAACCCCCACGGCTGATCTTTAGATCTCTCTCCTCTGCCCCCTACATGACTTCTCCCCTCCTTGGTCTCCTGGCTCTCAATCTCTCAACCTGAAGGAAAACGGCCGATTGGGTTAACTCTGCAGATCAGACAATAGCTCCAATGATGAGCTCGTTCGCCTGGAAAATTCTCCGAACTCACCACACTTATAAGATGGTACCATTCCATCCGGCTAGTTTTCGTTTCCCTTTCTCCTCCCCCCTCTTCATTTCCATATTTTTTTCTCCTGCTCGCGGATCTGTTGTGTGTATTCTTTTCTTCAACGTCTTTCTCGCCTCTCCTATTCTAGCACTATGGGGCTTTTGAAAAAGCAAGCCCCTATCTACAATCGTAATCACGCTCAGAATGAGAGAGATGCCTCAAATCCGTCCACCCAAGATGATCCTGTCTTAGAGCTCTGGGATTCAGATCCCGAAAAGCATTTTCCGCGCCATGGAAATGATTCACCAACAGCTCTACCGCAGATACTGCCTCAGATGGTCTCTATTGACCCTGTAATTGAAGCTCGAGTTGTGAGGAAGCTCGACGCGAGGGTTCCCACACTTCTGGGCTTTTTGTGTAAGATTTGACTTATATCGTGACCTATCTGTCCTGTCTGACTGGGAAATGTGGGCATAGATCTACTCGCCCTATTGGATCGAAGTAACATTGGGTTTGTCTAACACCTAACTAAAGATGTTCAAGTTTGACTGATTGTGAATAGAAATGCAAAAATTGCTGGAATGGAGGAGGATCTTCATCTCTCTGGAAATCGCTATTCGTGGCTTTTGACCATATTCTATATATCTTATGCGTTATTTGAGTTCCTAGCGATTATGTGGAAGGTGCTTCCACCTCACCAATGGGCAGCTATTACTGTCATGGCCTGGTGAGTTCTTTTGGTCTGATTTTGAAACATTGCTGATAACCCCTGATAGGGGAGTGATAGCATCGTGCCAAGCAGCCGTCGCAAACTGGGCTGGTTTGATGTCCTTACGATTTCTTCTCGGATTAGCAGAGGCTGCATTTGGTCCAGGATGTCCTTATCTACTCTCGTTCTTCTACAACCGGCGTGAACTCGGCCTTCGCTGTGGCTTGTTCCTTTCCGCTGCACCCCTAGCCAATACTTTCGCGGGCGCACTTGCCTATGGAATTACCTCTGGCAGTTCCAAGCTAGCTAGTTGGCGGCTTCTCTTTCTCGTGGAAGGCGCCCCCTCCTTAGTGGCGGCTTTCCTGGCTTGGTTTTTTTTGCCCGACCACCCTTCGTCTGCCCGATTTTTGACTGAAGAAGAGAAGGAGGTCGCGAGGGCCCGATCGTTGCGACGTAGTGGTGAAAGTGACCGTGTCGAAGGTGTTGTTTGGAAAGAGCTTGGCCAGACCCTACTGGATGTGAAAGCGTGGGTAGCAGCGGTATGTATCAGATAACAAAAGTTTACCAAAGATCTAGACTAATATTAATCTCACGTAGCTTATGTACTTTAGTTGTAATGTGAGCTTCTCCTCGCTTCCGGTATTTCTTCCTACGATCCTGGAGGATATGGGTTTTGCCTCTATCAACGCGCAAGGGCTCACTGCTCCTCCATTTTTTGTGTCCTTTTTCCTCACAATCGCGACCACTTGGCTTGCCGATAGATATCAGCAAAGGGGGTTGATGATCGCTGCTTTGTCATTGGTAGGATGCGCTGGATATGTTTTGCTTGCCGTCTGTACTTCTGTCGGAGTTCGATACTTTGGTGTGTTTCTGGCTGCGGGGGGTATTTTCCCTTCTATTGCAAATATCCTCCCTTGGGTTTTGAGTATGTTCTCTTTGTTATCCATTATCTACCCTCGCACTGCTTTGACTAACACTTACTAGATAATCAAGGATCCGACAGTCGTCGAGGGATGGGTATCGTCATCCTCAATCTAATCGGACAGTGTGGCCCTTTTTTGGGAACGAATGTTTTCCCCGATAAAGATGGCCCTCGTTACATTCGTGGCCAGAGTATTTGCGCCGCTTTTATGTTTTTCAACACCGTTCTAGCCTTGTGTCTACGAACGCTTCTGGCATGGGAGAACCGACGGTTAGACAAGAAATATGGTGCTAAGGCCGAGGGAACATCCCTAGGGAGAGAAACCAATATTGGGGAAGAAAATTATGGCGCAGAATTTCGATATGTTCTTTAGCTGAAATACATGTCTTGCGTGAATAACTACTGATGACAGTGATGATGTTACGGGATTTTATAATGAATAGTAAGTATTGGATTGTTTTTTTTTTTTTAAAAAAATAGATATAACAAAGTTACGCGCTATGAAAAATAACAACCAAACATCAATTAAGAAAATAAGAAAAGATTCATTCTCCATGACCACATATAGAAAGAATTACGTCTTAACGAGTCATATATCGACAGGTAGGACAGTGACGTGTAGGTATTTCGAATTTGAACAAACGGGTTCAGGACTAATTCAAATAGTAGGGCCGTCCATACGAAGAGCAACTTCCGAACCACTTTCCTGCCCCACATTCATCTTTTTCATCCATCAGAATATAAACGAAATCTATTCGATCTCTACGTTGTCTGAATAATACCAAACCCAAAATCAACGAAACCTGAATACTGCGAACACGGCGATATCTTTATTTACCTCTATCTATTGCTACATTGTTGTCGCGTGACCTTTGCCCCACCGATAGATTACAGGATGGCTTCCACTACAGGAGGTAATACCAACCTCTATGGTATGGTAGATATGGGGAGGTAAGTGAGAATATCTATCCTTTCCTGCTCTAGATTGGACGAGAAGAGGAAGGGGGTGGGGAAGAAGTAGAAGAAAAAGAAGTTAACAAGAATTCAGCAATGGAATCCGCTTCTCAATAACGGACACATCGCCACCAACCACACGGCTTATGCCAATAGTCTACCAAGATCGGGCAGCCATCTCTCTGTATGATGCGCAAGTCTCCCACTCGGAGAAGAGTGATGTTACAACCCCAGGAACACGGGGCTCCATCCCCAATGATATTATGGATGAAGTAGTTGAGCGCCTTGTTCGGTTTCAGATGGTCTGTGATGACTTCGCGGTGCCTAAAGAGAATATCTACGTAGTAGCTACGGAGGCAACCCGGACGGCAGCGAACTCAGGCGAGTTCAGAGCACGTATCAAGGAAAGAACAGGGTGGGAAGTATGTCTTCTATCTAAAGAAGACGAGGGCCGAGTAGGTGCTCTCGGAATTGCAAGTAGCTCAGGTTCTATTTCGGGTCTTGCGATGGATCTTGGTGGTGGGAGTACGCAAATTACTTGGCTGATTTCCAGAAATGGAGTTGTGACAACATCACCCAAGGGTTCTTTTAGTTTCCCCTATGGGGCGGCGGCATTGACGAAGCGTTTAGAAGAAGCCCGCAGGAAAGGTGGAAAGGGTGAGAAAGAATTGAAAGAGGAGATGAAGAGGAATTTTCAAGATGCTTGCCGACAACTTGAGATCCCGGAAGAGTTGACTGAGAGGCGGAAGGAGAGTGGAAGGCTTGATTTATATTTGTGTGGGGGAGGGTTTCGCGGATGGGGTTATGTGCTCATGAAGCAGGCAGAGCCGTATCCAATCTCCATCATCAATGGATTTAGGGTGAAAAAGGAGGATTTCCACAATACTACTTCCGTGCTACAAGAAGTTTCTGAGTCGGAAACGATCTTTGGTGTGTCCAAACGGCGTGCATCGCAAATTCCAGCAGTGGCTGTCCTTGTCAATGTGGTGATGGATGCTTTACCAACAATTTCACATATTCAATTCTGCCAAGGAGGCGTGCGCGAAGGCTTTCTATTCGATAAGCTGTCGCCAACAATTCGTGCTCAAGATCCCCTGATTGCTGCAACTCTTTCCTACGCATGCCCCTCCACAGACAAGATTCGAGACCTTCTTTTATCGGCTTTGCCAACACACCCATCTCCCATTAAGTCCTACCGTACGCCTCTTTCCATTTCTCCCGAGTTTATTGCCGCACTTGCCAATTTATTATTTGCCCATTCGTCGGTTCCCCGTGAGTCTCGCACAGCTGCTGCTCTGCACAGCACGACTACGGGGCTCTTGGCCTCAACAAACTGCTTATCCCACGTCGATCGCGCACTTCTCGCCCTTGTACTTGTTGAACGATGGGCGGGAGACCTTGCTCCGGGAGACCTAGCCTATCGACACCAATTGGCCCGCTGTGTATCCGCGGAGGAGGCGTGGTGGTGTCAATACCTTGGCCGAGTTGCAGCCTTGATTGGAGACGTGTACCCCGCAGGCCGCCTGTCAGAGACAAATTGGCGGATTCAGCTAGAGACGGAGTGGGACTCTCTGGTCAAGAAGAAGGGGGTGATTTGTGATCTCTTGCGTCTTCGGACCAAGCTCAACAAGGGAGTTGCGGGCACCTGGCTGCAGGCCCGAGTGGAGAAGATTGTGAAGGCCGGAAAGAAGAAGAATTGGATCCAAGATTATGGCGTACGAGTGGAAGTGACGGAATGTACATAGTGGAGAGACACTATTGCTAGTAACTCTAGTAGTGGTTTTCTATGTATGACTATCCCCCCAGGAGGTCACGATGACTTCATTTGGTTACTCAACCGGCTCACCGGCCAAAGTTACGCGGAGGGATTCGGAATTGGGGTATGTAAAGGGACGAATCATCTTGTGTCGGTATTCCTATTTTTACCTGAACAAAGTGATGTCAAAGTTTAATTATAATGATTATTATTAAATGCAGAACAGAGCACATCCTTCCACTATGTACGGTAACCAAACAGTTACGTGTATTTAACTACCCCTCCATCCCCCTACCCCGCCATTTGAATCTCTCTCTTCTCATTCATCTCTTCTATCTTGCTCCCTTCTCAACGTCGGTTTCTCATCTCTCAGCCCATCAATTCCATCCCAATTCAGTATCCAAACAAGTCCTCCTCCCTTATCTGGAGTTTTTACTCTCTAGAATTGGCTAACCGAGTTTCTAGGCAACTTCAAACAAATCTACAATGTAAACTTCCGCCTCTTCCGACCTTTTTAGGTCGATGGAAGTCATGGAATATCTTTGGCTGGGTGGTTAATTCAACGATCAAGGTATCTCAGGTAACGTCTGGGCGTGGGCCGGTGTTCGTTCCCATCCTATGGCGTGGGGATCTTCTTCGCTATGTTCTATATGTAGTAGAGAAGACCTGCGACCAAGGATGGGTTCGTTCTGAGAATATACGGTCAAAACTTGATCTGGATAATACCAGCGAAAGGATCATGCCTTCCCTCCATATAACCCAATTGATGGAGTAGCTAACAAGTACCAGTCACCTAGTCATAATGTCTCCTCCAGCTGCCATGTTCGAGCATGTGACCCCTGCCACCATCAAGGGCAAGGTCATTGTGCCTGAGACTGCGACTGCTGCAGGAGAGTCCCAGACCTCGCTGCTGGACCAGTTTGGCGGCAAATGGGACGAGTTCAAGTTCGCTCCCATCCGCGAGAGCCAGGTTTCTCGAGCAATGACTCGACGATACTTCCAGGACTTGGACCGATACGCTGAAAGCGATGTTGTGATTGTCGGCGCTGGCTCATGCGGCCTTAGCACTGCCTATGTCCTTGCTAATGCCCGCCCAGATCTTAAGATTGCCATCATTGAGGCTTCTGTCTCTCCTGGTTAGTGTTCTCATGACCTACGCCCTCTCCTTGGTCTCAAGTGAAGCGAAAGGCTAAATTTTTGTTATAGGTGGTGGTGCCTGGCTCGGTGGGCAGCTTTTTTCAGCAATGGTCATGCGCCGTCCTGCCGAGCTCTTCCTCAATGAGCTTGGTGTGCCATATGAAGAGGATCCCGATAGCCCAAACTATGTCGTCGTGAAGCATGCCTCTCTCTTTACCTCTACTTTACTTTCCAAGGTCCTTGCATTCCCCAATGTCAAGCTTTTTAACGCTACTTGCGTTGAAGACCTGGTGACCCGTCCTTCTACTAGCGGAAACCCTCAAGACGTGCGCATTGCTGGCGTCGTTACCAACTGGACTTTGGTGACATTGCACCATGACGACCACTCATGCATGGACCCCAACACTATCAACGCTCCTGTGATCATTAGTACCACAGGACATGATGGTCCCTTTGGCGCTTTCTCTGCCAAACGCCTTGTCTCAATGGCTACTATTGACAAGCTGGGCGGTATGCGCGGCCTGGACATGAACTCTGCTGAGGATGCGATCGTTAAGAACACTCGTGAGGTCACTAAAGGCCTTATCATTGGTGGGATGGAACTGTCTGAGATTGATGGTTTCAACCGCATGGGCCCAACCTTTGGCGCCATGGTGCTTAGTGGTGTGAAGGCTGCCGAAGAGGCATTGAGAGTATTTGATGAGCGCAAAGCTGAGTGCGCAGAGTGAATGGATTGAACTGTTCTCTCCTTTCCCCTTTTGCCAGTGAAGTGAATTCATATATGCCACATTTTTGAGGCCTAACCGCAGTCTCTCCTTTTGCGCAACCAAATGATGATATGGATAAGATAGCTTAACTAGCCACAGAATGAAACGAACAAATATTGAAGTTTTCTAAAACAAATAAAAAAAAAATAAAAAGGTGTAGGATTATTATTGATTCGTATATTTTCCATTTTCATTATTATGAATAATTACACCCCCCTGGGATGATGCGAGTTCGGAGGGAAATAACTAAAATATTAGAACATGAAATATGATGTCCACGCTGTTACTATGTAAGTGATATTATTTTATGGGTGAGTTAACAAGCTCAGCACAACGAAGGGAATTTAACCCGATTTTTGCTGCTCCAGCAGCATCTTCGCGTTTCGGATCTCCCACTCAAACTCCTTGAGAGCTCTTAACTCGCTCGAGACGAATAAGCCCCCGATCAGGCCATCGAGAATCCCAGCGGCGAAACTCAGGGAGCTCACCAGGACCAGGATAAAGGCCACGTAGGGAAGATCACCAGTCCACCAGGCGCCCACCAAACAGCCAATAGTGACCAGCACAGAGAGGAGGAAGTGAGCCAGGCGCCAGCGCCGCTGCGATCTTTCACGCTGGACGTATTTGTGAATCATGTCGATAATATGATCATAGGTTTCTGGAGTTAAGGTAGCTGCTGCCATACTGGTAGTGTTTGACGCTGTGCTCCCCTCCACCATGACGCTGTTCTTCTTCTCTATCGCCTCACTGCCATCTTTATCGGTAGACTGACGTGAGATAACTGCCTCGACGGCAAAATGATCACTGAGGGAACACTTCAATGTTGGATGTCGCATCGTCATCCCGACCCGGACCTCATCAACATTCCACCCAGGACGCCCTGTGCCCATACCATCCCCAACAAAGATATAATCTAGCCTTTTTCCTTTCAAATCTGGTCCATCCTTATTCACGGGAATATCCCCCCCCTTATCCAAGCGTTTCTGATCACTCTTTTCCCACCGCCAGGTATTAAACGGTCCATCACAGGTGGCTCCATTCACGTTCAAATTGAACTCGGCACTGGGGATTGGCTTGCCCCGTCTTTTCTCCACCGGATCCCACGCCGCCGCCACCGCCGAATCTGGATAGATCACCTGCCAGACATCCCTAACGCCGCCTTGCGCCTGAATGAACCCATGTGCAAAGCTCGATGGAAGCATGTTGAAATCCCCCAAACCTATCACAACATGGCCCCGTTCCGCAGCCCCCCGCATTAGCTTCGCAATCTCCCACGCCTGCGCGGTCCGATGACACAAGTACGAGTCGTGGGGCTCCTTTTCGTAGGGCGCATGGAGATGGGTGCAGAAGACCTCGGCGGTATCGGTGCTGGGGTCAGAACCAAATTGAATGCGAGCGCAGGCGACACCTTTACCAACGAACCAGTCGCCGCGGAAGAAGGCTGTTGGACGCCCATTGAGTGGGTAGGCGTACATGGAGGATTGAGTGATAGGCCAGCGGGAGAGAATGGCGAGCCCGGCACCGAAAATTCCTCCATAGTAGAATTTCCCATAGGGGAGGAGATGTCTGGTCTGTTGTCGGATGCTCTCGTAATCTTGTTGGGTCCAGCATTCTTGTAAACCGACTATGTCCGGGGGTGGGGATGCGAGGGCGATCTGGCGGCCAATTTCAGAGAGACGTGCATTGCGATGCTTGGCTAGGTATTTCAGACCCCAGCAATTGAGGGTGAGAATATTGAGCTTATCCGGAGGATCATCCATGGTATGGTATGTGTATTATATATTTTATTTATACATCTAGATGGAGAGATAGAGATAGAGAGAGGGAGAGAGAGAGAGAGAGAGAGAGGAGTGGGAAAGGTACTAGATGATCTGGACGATTCTCTCACCGCCTTGACGATAGGCCGGAATTCTGCAGACACAAAACAATCGCATCGACTCAAATAATTGTCGACGATTTGATCGTGGATAATTTCTCCTGCAGCAACGCGCGACTTGTACAGAAATATTCCACCTCGTCTTATTGTCTCTCTCATCTCGTATAATAATACCCAATCATAATGGGAGCACAAGCCCACTGAGTAATACACTCTCCCTCTTAACCCTTTCCGTTCCCCCTACTCTTCTCCCGACAAAGGAAAAAAAAAGGAAAAACATAATTATAATAATAATAATAATGGATCATCCCTCCAAACGTCGTCGTGTCTCCCGAAACTCCCCGCCCACTATTTCTTCCCCCGTTGAAACCTCCTCTGATGAACTCGCTGCCGGCTCTGACCACGATCAGGAACCCCGTCGCGTGAGCTGGACAGCTTATCCTCCCAAACGTCCGTATCCCCGATCCCGCAGTTTCAGTAGCTCTGAGAGCCCTGATGAACTGGCCATGGATGCGGATGACTACTGGCGGACGCGCAGTGGCAATACTAAGAAATCTACCAAACGCAATCACAATCGCGCGCGCACCCCATCCTGGGAACGATCCGGGGATGAGGTCGACAATGGCAACAATGAAGATGATGAGGAAGGGGAGGAGAATGCAGAAGATAACCCCAATGAAGACGGGGCGATGATGATGTCGATGGATGCGGATGAGATGGAGAGTACGCCGCGGGGAGGCAGAAGAGGGGACAAGGATCCTGGGGGGGATGGGGTTGATGACGAGGAAGATCAGGTATATGAGGATCGGTCGCCTACACCAGTACCACCGCCGCCGCCGCCAAAACCGGATTCAGTCAATTATCGAGAGAAATTTGTGCTCCGCGGCCACCTGCGCGGGGTGTCAGCTGCGAGATTTTCGCCCGATTCCAGCATGATTGCCAGTGGGGGTTAGTTACCATCCCCCCCCAATTCTTCTTACTGATGCTGTCGGGCATCGAAATTGTTGTGAGTGAAACTAACTTGTGTATAATTACCACTTTTTAGGGGCAGATGGTGCAGTCAAGGTATGGGATACGTCCACTGGGAAATTGATCCATACTTTTGAGGGTCACCTCGCAGGGATATCAACTATTTCGTGGAGTCCCGATGGAGCTACGATTGCGTCAGGATCAGATGATAAGACCATTCGATTGTGGAATGTGTTGACCGTGCGCTCCCTACCACCCTTGATTTATCTTTAGTTTCGATTCTTCTTGTTTTATCTAACAACGTAATCAACAGGGTAAAGCACATCCGATTCCATTTGTCGGTCACCACAACTACGTCTACCAGATTGCTTTTTCCCCAAAAGGCAACATGCTGGTAAGCGGATCCTACGACGAGGCAGTATTTCTCTGGGACGTGCGTTCAGCGAGCGTGATGCGGTCCCTTCCCGCGCATTCAGACCCGGTTGCTGGTATTGACGTGGTTTGGGATGGCACTCTCATTGTCTCGTGCGCGACGGATGGTTTGATCCGGATATGGGATACGGCTACAGGTCAGTGCCTACGCACTCTCGTACATGAAGACAACCCGCCCGTAACGGCGGTGAAATTTTCTCCGAACGGCAAGTTCGTGCTGGCATGGTCGCTGGATGACTGTGTGCGGCTATGGGACTACGTCGAGGGTCGCTGTTTGAAAACCTACCAAGGTCATGCCAATCGGAAGTATAGCCTTTCAGGCGGGTTTGGTGTGTACGGGGAAGTGACACCCCGGTCGCCTGGGTACGCGTTCGCGGTTAGCGGCAGCGAGGACGGGGCGGTGCTTTGCTGGGACGTGGTGAGCAAAAAGATCCTTCAACGGATTGAAGGACACACGGATGTCGTGCTGGGAGTGGATGCATGTACGCATGGCGGACAACGACTTTTAGTGAGCTGTGGTCTAGATACGACGGTACGTGTATGGGAGGAAGTGTTACCAAGCCAGTCCGACCCAGAGCCTACGCCTGAGCCCGTGCCTGAGCCCGAGAGCTCTGAACCCCTCATACCTGAGACAGAACCGACCGAGGTTGAGCCTGAGGATACGGAGATGGGCGAAGCCCGGGAAGAAGGCTAGATAGTAAGTCGGTGGTCGGTTTCCAAATCTGGCGGCTCTGATTTTTCCCCGCCTTTCCCATATATATTGTTATGATAATAAGGCCAGGATAACTTTTTCCTGCTCTCATAAACTACTTGAATCTTGGATCCCCGTACAATAAATTCCATAAATCTACACCGGTCAAGGAGTGAATCCCAATCCCAAGCACCAAATAACTACATTACTCAGGCACACTACTATCGCGATGGATATGGATGATTATTCAATATAATACCACATTAGGCAAAACAGCCGACTGGGGGGTGGTGGGGGAGGTCAGCTTGACATCCGCGGTTGAAAACCAAACCCAGAAACAAAAAACATGAAATAAAATGAAATAAAAAAAAAAAAAAAAAGGGTAAAATAAATGACCAAATGACAGAAGTTAGAATCAGAGTAGAAAGACATGCCACGGTTCTTGGATAATTAGTTAGCTACCTACTTCATTAAAAGCCCCATCACCTATTCTTCCAATAAGCAACCTCCCTCTAGAAAAGGCGGGGAACATTGCCTATGTTCCATTGGAGTTCCAATACAATCAACCAATCGGTATACAGTTTTTGAACGGGGGGAGAGCGAAACGGGGTAGGTAAATACTACCTAGGTACCATAGCTACCATGGAACAGGCATCCAATAGAAGAAGGTCTTTCCCACTACAGTGTTACTGTACTGAAATCGATAAAAAATAAAAAAAGGCTGTTGTAGTAAGGAGATGTCTACCTACCGGTAGGCCTACCTAGGTTGCCTTTGGGGCTCAATCAGTGCACTGCGTGGATGCACTCAGTAGTTACTACGTAGGTAAGTATACCTGTCATTTGTACCTAGAATATAGGTGTGCACCAGACCTACTGGGTAGGTAGTGTTGGCCCCATTCGAGCACCTATAGAATTGATGGATAGTAAGTGGATAACAAATTCTAGGATAGGAATACTTAAGAAAAAAGGCTACACAAATTTTATATACATGTACCTGGGTAGATTTTAAAATGTAACTCTTCTACTTTGAATATTTTTTTCGCTTAGTCTGTCCTCCGAGTTTGTTGTGTGTTTGTGTGGGGTACTTTGATAGAGTTGAATGGAATGTGTAGTTTTGCCCCACTTAAACATACATTGTTAGAATATACTGTTCCCACAATTTTTTAATTTGTTATTAATGCACCCACAATGGAAATGGAAAGACAAGAAAGATAATTAATTCTTTTTATATAATTTTATTTTGTATTTTGTAGTAATTGATTAATTTTTTTTTTTGTCATTTCTTCTTTTAATTTGGTATCAAGAGGATATTCACTCATCCTGATCGGCTTTTCAACAATCACCTATCAGAGGTATATATATATAACAAAGAATCAATGAACAAAGAAAGAAAGGAAAAAAACGAGAAAAGAAAGAAAGAAAGAAAGAAAAGTCAAAGGGAGGAAGAGTAACAGAAATCAAGAAGTGTATCTCTTTCCACTGAGACTCAAACTATTTCCATCGAGCAAGTAGCCATTGGCACACATGAAGTAGCTGTACCTAGTGACACTATCCAATCTATCTAAAAAGGGCAAGGCCTTGTCCAAGAACTTAACGCTGGCCTGAGTGGCTCCCGTGCCAGCCATATCACTGTTGAGAGCAAACTCGGTGACCCAGGTTTCGGACAGACCAAACTCCTTCGCGAGGGCGACAGCCTCTTTGACAAAGGCCTTGAAGTCGGCGAAGGTTTCACCATACCAATGGACCGCCATGCCAGTGATACCGCAGTCAGTGCACTGATTCAGAAAGTTACGCATCCAGGTCAATCCCATATCGTCGCCAACTCCATTGGTCACGGCGGGGGTAATGAGCTTTGCTTTGCCAGAGTAGGGCGTGATGTACTTGCGGTAGTACATGGCGGCGTCTGAGGAGGACATGGAGGCCTGGGAAGCCATGTCGGGCTCGTTGAAACCGAGAATATAATTGGAGCCGCTCGCAAGGGCAGTCTGGATGGCAGCAAACCATCCGGTGAACATTTTGGCGCCCCAAAGCATGGGAATGAATTCGACATTGGAAGGAGTGGTGCCCATCTCGTACATGTTCCAGTCGTAGGCCCATGAGATGGAGCCGGAAGAGGAGAGTTTGGATACGAGTGTAGCGTCATTGTAGGCAGCACCACGTTTGGAGGTTGTGCGCTCTGCATGCGTATGATGATGGGGGCGATGAGTGGCACCGTGAGGGAGAGCAAGGGCCGTGGTGGCTAGAAGGGCTGTGGTAAAAAGTTTGAACGAGACCATTTTGATTGGATTGAAAAGTAAATTGAGAAAACCTGTTCTCAAGGATAGAAGAGAAGGAAGGTAAGGATAGTGATGGAAGGTGAAAAAAAAAAGGAGTGTGTATAACTTCTTCTTGCCTTGCAAGTGAGAAAAGGAATGGCTTTCTTTGACCGTGCACGGCACAGGACAATGAAGGGAAAAGAATGATAGATAGAGAGAGAAAAGATAGGGAAGAAGAAAATTGGAACGGAGGAGGTAAAGAGAGAGTTTCCACGCCGACTTATATTTACATAGTATCGGCCTCGTCGACCTCGTTGGGCCTATTCTTCCCTGGGTTTGATAGTGGGAACTGACACGGCACTTGGCATTAGTCGATTCTTTCTTTCTTTCTTTTTCCTTTTTTTTTTGTTATTTCCACTTGTTAGTCTCCTCTCCTCACTTTCTTAGCCCCATTTTGCTTTTTTTTTTTTTTTAATTCCCCCTGTGTTTTCTTTTTTAGCTACCGGGACTGTTCCTGCGTTCTTCTGCCCAAGATGGAGATCCGTGGAACGTAATCGAGTGGAACCACAGATGTGAGGCTGGTGGATGAGCCTATCAGAGGCATATTCTTTTCCACGGCCTAGGGGAAAAGTGATGAATACACTCCTCCTGGGTTTTCTCCCAATATTTCAGGTTATGAGGCTGGCCTGGTCTGGTCGAACCTCCTGTCTCGACAGCTTTCTCCATTCCCCGTCTTAACAGCTTTAATGCACAAAACTCTGAGATAGTTCGCCTTCATGGTCGGCGATTGTGATGCTAAAGGGATCTGCACTAAGCAATACAATTGCAATTCAGAAGAATACAATTTGCCTGTCTGTGAGTTGACTTGTCCAACGGTGTGTCTCCACCGGCCAGAACATTCGTCAAATTCGTCAACCAGCAAACCCCGTGATCCACTCCGGCCAGTGACAAGACGCGTATTTTTTACTCCCAAGTTTGTCTTCATTTCTTTTCCTTCCTTCTCTCTTCTTCATTTCGTAGGAGCAGCTCCTTTGCCCTTCTCTTCATCTTCCATCTCCTCTCATCATTATCTATCCTTTCCATCTTCTCCTCTATCCTTCATTTCATCTGTTATTCCAATCGTCTCAAATTTATACCCCACATCAGTCTTCACTAGTAATCAGCCGGTGTAGAAGCCGCGCTAGGCAAGCCTTGACCGGTCCCAGTCCGTCGTCTTCCACTAGCAGGAAATAAATTAGCGCCGAAAAATTAGCCCCAAATCCTCCAGCCTGAAACGATACTAAACAACAAAAGAATTCTCAGATTCGCCCTATGCTTGTTCCTGCATCTAGATGACGTGGGCGTCGTGACTGTGGCGCTTCTCGACTGGTCACTCGAGAATTGTCCCTATTGTTCTGAACAAAGAGCTGACAAGATGAGATGTAGGGAAAAGGAGTGTGTTTTAAGGTACCAAACATGCACTGTTCCCTGTAAACATCCTCTCGTCCCATTGTTTCTTTCCCCTCATCCATGTCTGGGCCCAATATCATGGTTTGCTGGTTCTACGGAGTAAAAAGGCTTGGCGGTGAAAAAACCACGCTTGTGAGCGTGGTTTTTGGAGGGAAAATCGTGGTCTTTCCACTTCATTGTACTCCGGAGTATGCGCTTAAAAAAATCCACGCTAATTGTGCCTTCGAGGAGGACGAGGGATATACACCCACAGAGATTTACTTAACCAGCAAGTTAATTAACTAACTCTTTTAGCTAGTAACTCTACACCTTTGAATAAGCAAGCACCTTCAGTTAAATGACTTCTAAAATAGGGATCTTAAAGCTCTTCTTCATCTTTAAAATAAGCTCTAGAGCAGCTTATAAAGGACTATAAGATAGCCATGTATAGTACAGCTCTATACTTAGCTAATGAGAAAGAAAAGTAAAAGAGAAAAAGATCTAAGTATTAGATGACTCCTTATGAAGGTCTTCCTATATAGAAAGCTCGGGATCTTATTCAATAGAGGAATAAGTAAGAAAATACAGCAGGAAGGCCATTTACTAGTTCTATATCTTAAATTTTAGAACATTCAAAGCGTGCTCTACTAACATATACAAATTGTCATATTACAGGGCATACTAGAGCCTGATGCACTAAACCTATTACTACCGTTTACATACATTAATGGTCAAGGTGGTGCACCATTCACATCAGCCAATGTATCAAGATTGATGACATTTCCATGCCGCATCTCAGTCAGCTCTTAATAATTAGCACAGAGTGGTCGTACATTTTGCCAAACACTGCCGGACAAGTTATCCTTGTAATATGCGGCATGAACTCCTTGATGTTTAAGTGTAATTCCATGAACTGCAGCAGGATTTCCGGTGTGCCTATGGCTATTATTAAATTTTGGCATTGTAGAGTGTCATTATAGACTTGGGGATTGACTCACTGGAATATATAAATGAATGGATACATCTCAGCACAATTTCCAAAATGAATGAGCTTACTATTTATTCTTTGCTCAGGCAAGTTGGTCATTGTGTTGCTGCTCTCTGTCATGGCAGCATTGTTGATCAGGGAAAATCGCCCTTCACAAATGACGCTCTTCCACGGTCCAGTGATGCGGGGGCGGGGATGGAAACCTCTCAAAGAGGCGCCGCTTGATCATTTGATCAGGCTCTAAGCCAGGCGACGCGAAATCACAGCCATTTGGAGGGCTAGAAACAAGCAAACAATTAGATTTGAATCTGTCGCATATACTAGCTAATGCACCCAGGACCGCTGGAAGCCTTGGGCGCGAAGTCTTTGTGGAGTGAACGGCAGATATAGAGTAGTTTAGAGCCAATCTATATCCAGCTTTAAATCTGTTGATTATCAAGTTGAATTGGTTAATTATCTGGCTTGGGAACGATGGATTAATGGGTGGCAAACCATATTCATGTCTGGCAATAAGTTCTATCTTTGGGGGCCGATGGGTGAAGAAGTTGAAGAATTTGTATGTCACGATCTCAGAGAGATTGTTTCTTCGATTTCCCAGCCTGGGCTTAAAGAGCTCGCCAGGAAGCATCTTGATTAACAATTATGTATACCTAAGATACAGCTCAGGTTGCAAGGGTATAACTTAAATAACTGGCTTTTGACTAGTGAGAGCTCCAAGAAGCGCCCAGAATCTAGATTCCAGTCTCGGACCTTTTACTCCGTCCAACGCAAAAGGTAGGTACGTACTTTAGGTAGGTAGTAGGTACGCACCTACCTAGTTTAGCGAATCAGAACATTAACCCCAAGCTTAATCCCCAG
Source organism: Aspergillus haitiensis (assembly GCA_027569155.1). Taxonomy (NCBI): domain Eukaryota; kingdom Fungi; phylum Ascomycota; class Eurotiomycetes; order Eurotiales; family Aspergillaceae; genus Aspergillus; species Aspergillus haitiensis. The sequence continues at coordinate 602,147 of JAPDEO010000005.1, read as the reverse complement.
CCAATCAATCCGCCCTTCATACCAGGTTCTGAAGCCAGCCACCACTTTCGATTTTAGGCTTTTCAGTATCAGTCCCCCCTGCTAATTCACCAAATAGTTACCTACCTATCTATCTAACTGCCTGTGAATGTTGTTTAAACCAATAATCTAGAGCCCTTGGTAAGAGAAGGGGGAAAAAAAAAGATAAAAACAAATCAAGAGACAATGCTTTTTTGACTTTAAATCTCTACCAACCTTATACTTTCAGATAATGTATACTCCAGAGTAGTTAGTGAAAACGAATATAGAATATAGATTGTTATATACTTAAAGAGTGATGGAGGATTGTAACCTAACTTCTGCTAACTCTCCCTATCTACCTAGTCCTCCATTTCATGTGACATTATTCTTATTACTGCTAGTCGTTCTTACTCCAAGAACTGACTCAGTGGTAATAACTGCCCCATTCACTCTCATGCTCACTTCGGAGTTGTGTAGAGCCGCGCGAATTATCTCTTCACTCTTCCTCAAAACATTCTTTTATTATGTGGAGGGCTTTCTTTTTCTTTTTTTTTTTTTTTTTACCTTTAAGAGGCAAGAGGCGATCGGCAAACAGACAGGTTGATGAAAACCTTAAACATCCGAGCAAACATATAGGGTGTTAGGTGTTCTTTCTTTTCTTTTCTTTTTTTCTTATTGCCCTTTGAGTGGCTGGGGTAGGATTTCCAGAGGAAAAAAGTTGGCTTTCAAACGCCGGGTGGGGGGGGAGACCTAGGTAGTAAGGTTGGAAAGGTAGAAGGTCTGAAGGGTGGTAAGGTTGGAAGGAAAGTAAGAGGGACAAACAAAGTTATGAACATGCAATCTTATCAAGGTATTGGGTATATACTGTACATCATCATCATCAGCGCTCCAGACAGAATTTTCAGCCTTGTTTTCGCCGCTCCAATACACTCATCACATCGGCAGCACTGTCCTTATCTCCCTTCTTCTTCTTTGGACCCCGTTTCCTCTTCTTGCTACCTCCGCGACCATCCTCAAGGATGACTGCCTCCTCGTCCTCGTCATCCTCGATCCGACTACCTCCGAACCCAAAGTCCAGGTCCATGGCATCGAGGGCCTCGCGACGTCGTGCCTCTTCGAGGAATTTCTCCCGGCGGAGAAGAGTCTCTCGATCGACACCTTCATCATCATCATTGCCGCCAGTGGCACTGGCATCTCCTTCTGCCTGCCGTATTGTAGCGGCTCTTTTCAATGCCGCAAGTAGAACGGGGTCCTTTGTCAGAGGGTTTGACCGGTCACCCGACATATCCACCTCGTTTTCCGTGGTAGACGTCGAGGTTGTAAAGTAGTTTCGCGGTTTGGTAGCTCTTGCTGGTTCTGCTTCACCAGTAGTACTGGGTCGTTTACCCTTTGCCTCCACTGATAGAGAAGTAGTGGCAACTTTATTCCTTTCGTCAACTTCTCCATCTTCTTCACCTGACTCGGACGAACTGTCATCATCATCGCCCTCCCCAAGTTCTGCAAGAGGATTGTAGTCCGCACCCACACCAGCAAAAATATCGTCATCTTCCTCCTCTATACTTGCGGAGGTATTGGCTTTGGCAAACTCAGCGGGAACCTCCATACCCAACGGTTTCGCAGCTTTATCTGGCACAAGTAAACCAGAAGGTGGAGCAATAGCACCAGGCTTATCCAACCACCTTACTTTCCTCTTTGTCTTACCATCAGCATCCGTAATCAAGAGGACCTCCCGTCTCCTCCCCGTAGCTTCATCCTGTTCAACCCACCGCTTCTTTTCCACCTTTGACGATGCCCCACCCCCGATCCTCTTGAACTTTATTCCAAGCACAGGCTCAGGCTCGGGTTCACTAGGAGCAGCTGCGGCCGCTGCCGCGGCCGCCCTACTTGCCTTCCACTCCCTTAATATCTCATCCCGAGTTTTCTTCGCAGGTGCCATATTACCCTTTTTTTTCACCTCCTTATTTTCCTTCGCTGTAGAAGCAACCGGAAGCCCCTCTAGTTTCTCCAACTCCTCGTCGATATCCACTGCCTCCGTAGACGCGTCTTCTTTACTCCCCTCCTGTGTACCTTGGATAGCAGCAGCAGCAGCCCTCTCTCTTGGTTGCTGAATATCTTCACCAGCCCTCACCCTTCGAAGTAGATCCCAA